>JAUBOD010000271.1:443964-462161 GCA_032353885.1 Nothura maculosa | reverse complement strand
TTCCTCCCCAGGTGCAGGACCCTGCACTTGTCCTTATTGAACCTCATGAGGTTCCTCTCTGCCCAACCCTCCAGCCTGTCCAGGTCCAGGTCCCTCTGGATGGCAGCACAGTTTATCAAACAGTTTATCAGTTTTTTCTTCCTTTTCCTGATTTTGTTTTTACCAGTGCTATTTCTTCCTTTGCTGTTGCCTCCAAAAATGCCATGTCAAAGATACTGAGACTCTCCCTTCAATCTGCAAATGAAGCAATACTTCATTTAAGGAAGGTCAAATAGACCACAAAGTTGCATGATAGAGAGAAAATATTCCATGCACACTGGAGGCCTCACATGAGGAAAACAGTACTCCTCAAATCCTGCCAGAGGCACACAGAAAACTAAGTGCAGAAGAGATTTTTTTCATGCTTTATAGAAGACTATTTGATGTCATTGTTGAGTTTCAAAGACATTCCCCAATGTGATTTCCTATAATGAAGAATATGGACAAAAGACTGTATCTACTGGGGAAAGGACTTTGTAAATCCCAGGCCTTATGTTTTCAAAGCCAGGAAACAATTACAAGAAGTTTGTTCTTTAGGAGTAAAGTGTGCATACCTTACAGGCCAAATATTCTTTTCAGAAGTAGTAGTTCTACAGACATAAATGAGCTACCTGCTGGTGATTACCAACAACGTTATGAAGGTGGTATGTGTGCACATGCACGCACGAAGAATGACTAGCAGCTGTTTCAGGAAACAGTCCCTGCTTTGTGCATGCAAGGCTGTTGTTTGTAATCACAAACCTCTGCGGCTCTAAACAACTCCTAGTGCACACAAATATTCAGGGAAGTGCATACAGCCCACATGCCTGGAAGTTTGTCTCCCCTTCACCTTTTCCCTGGCTCATTTGAGAAATTCCATGTCATGCACTACAAGATATATTTGGCCCAAGGGCTGTCCCTTGCATAATCTTGAAATAATCTGGAAATACTGAAAGCAAAGTTTACTCAATGAGAACTTTGGTGCATTTTATCCAGAGGCATACACAGTATGAACTGTATTTATTTTGCTAGACTTTATATTTCATAGGTCCCTAGACTACCTACAGTCTCAGTAATGACCATACTAACATCTGTTGAAGCCTCATGTTTAATTTTTTAATATTATTTAAACCACTACATGCCATGCACACCATGTCAATGGAAAAGTAAATAAAACAAAAGTGCTTGCTGGGCAGTATCAACATGCAATACGCAAAAGCTGCTGCCCACTTACTGGAAAGGCAGATATGTCCATTTTAAGTTCCCCAGCCTGCTAATGTGTTGTCTTTAATGTAGCTTCCATAGTTCAGCCACTTGAAAGTGATGTCTGTATTTCAGTATTATTAAGACACACAAAGCATGGCATTGAAGTTGGAAGAACACATGGCAATTTCAGAAGAAGTCAAAAAGATCATTTTTAGACTGTCAGGAAGCTTCTGCATTGCTTTCACAAGGAGAGGGCACTTACCATAATGCCACTTGGACACACATACATTCCCAATATATAACTGAAGGTAACTGCCTTGGACCACACTAGGGGACAGGAAATGGAGAAATCAAGTTTTCTTAATTTCAAGGAAATGGCAGTGGTTGGTGCAGATGCTTAATGGAACATATCAAGTTGCTTTGGATCCTCCAAAGAAGAATTGCAGTCTCCTCCTTTGGAGATCTTCCCAATTCACCTGGACAGAGCCCTGTGCCACAAGCGTCCCTGCTTGAGCATCTCCAGAGGTTCCTTCTAACCTCAATAGTTCTGTGATTCTGTGATCATTTGCAAGCTGCTCTCTTTTGTTCATTAGCCTCATGAAGCAGAAAACATTGAACGAAATGTCAGCTGGTTTTGTTAGTGTTCCCTATTTGAGCCAGAAGGGAAGATGTACAGAATTAGTGGTTCCAATTTTTCCCTGACATAAGTGTAGATCACAATGGCTGGAATTTAAAATAGCTCCCTTGTCCCCCCACCAGTGCTTTAGAGCAACTGGAGACATGCTTTCACTTAAATGTGCAGACTTCACAAAATATGTGCTTTCCTCTTCAGTTTGCTTTGCAACGCATGTGTGACTTCTCCAGTGTTCAATATCCCCTTTATAAAGCATATGTGGCTGCTTCAGTGTTCATTATCCCCTTTAAAAAAAAAAAAAAAACGATACCTTGGTATGTTTCCTCCTTCCTCTCAAAATGTTCATATTTGGATTTTAGCACATAATCTATTGAGATGTACATAAGGTGTCAACTATCATTTAGCAATTCTTTCTTACAAGTTGCTTAGCTTGAAACCAATTTGTTTCAGTGCTTGTTATCATGACAAATGAACATAAGTGAATATTAAGCAGTAAAATGTCACAAAACTGCCCTTGTCTTTCAGTTGCCCATGTACTTGAAACTAGCATGAAGCATGATCATACACAACTGTCAGGATGCTGTATACAGAAATAACGTCAGTCCAAAATACAGCCACAATGAGTGTTAACCTGGTTCAAAGTTGCTTAAAGCTTACTGAATGCTTTGAATCAGTGCACCAGTTTCAAAACACGCTCTCAGCTGTGTTTTGTCTTCATATTTCATACAATGTCACAATTTATGCTAAGCCATCGTCATAGTAACACAAAGAAGTTATTTACATCACTGCTTGTGTCAAATTGAGCAGGCGGATCCTTCCTTAAACAAAAAAAAACCCAAAACAACAACAACATCAAAAAAAAAAACCAAAAAAAAAACACTGTAAGTCACACAGATTGTTTCGCTGTGCACCAAAAAGAGGCTATCCCAAGGAGGACTGCTCAGACCTTCCCCAGGTGCTGCTGCTGACTGCAGGCAGCAATAGCCAGCAAGCTGTAAAGAATGGGCAACTGCTGTTACAAGATTACACGAGGTGTCAGCAGAACCATTTCTTCCTTTTCCTTTTTTTCATTTGAGATTCAGCCAAAACTACCAGATTTTTTAATGATTTGAAATGAAATTGAATAAAACAAGCTCACCAATCTAACGAGCAAAATTTCAGTTAGTATCTTCCGACTACATGCTCGCCTCTTCCCTTACAGTGTGACTTGCATGGTTCCATGCAGATGACTTTAGATGCCGGGGTCCAGGATGATATGTCTTAGTAAGTGCTTCGGCTCTGGGACCCTTGGATCAGTGGCGGTCGTAAGCAGCAGTGGCCGCTGGTGGAGCTGCTCCACGGGCTGCAGCGCTGTAATAATAAGGAGAGCCTGAAAGAGAAGAGACTACTGTGAAGAAGGCAAAAGTGGAAAGATAGCAGCTTGCACAGCGCAAATACAGACACTGAGTCCTCTCCAACTTGAATTCAGACACGCTGCAATAAAGACCAAAAATTAGGATAAAAATCATATTATATTCTGTGCTGCTCCTGCTGCTTTACATTTCTGCAGGCTGCAGGATATCTGGTTCCATTCATCCACTCAGAATGTTAGTCAAGTTTATTTCACAGTGATTTAATTTTCAAAATGGAAAGTTGAAATTAAATGTTACGTCACTCTCACATTTCTGTTTTTTTTTCCTCCTCTCTTCTTGGCAGTCATTTCCCCTTTTCTCAAAAATTTTCTTCTGTTTTTTGGTGTACCAACCATTCAGAAAATGTTGGAAATTTCCTCTTTCATTAGGTAACGAATTTGTGTAAGAACAAAGTTAAGCAAATGATTTTCCAGGGAGCTGGTGCTTTGCTCTCCAAATCTCCATCAGATTTTAGCACACACAAAATGAAAGTCATGCTGCAGTGCAAAAGGAATTTCCTGGAAGGAGTTATACTTCTGAACTAGTCCGTAAGGAATTGGGGAAGGGTTGTTTGGAAGAGTAACACTGGGAACTGTTTTGTTCCCATTAAGTATTATCACAAGCTATAAATTATGATAAGCTGAACATTATCACAGGATTTCTGTGTGCAGTGAGCATATCAATCAACCTAGCCAGTAAATCTGCCCATCAACTCCAACTCCCTGCCTTTACGCCACTGGGACTTAAACAATCATCCTAAGGCTGTGGAAGCAAGGTCTTCATGGTCAGCCATGTGACTTACTACAAACGCAGCAATTTCTGCAAAATCGCATGGCAGAGGAACTGATACCTCTGCAGAAAGGCTGCTGTGCTCTAGAAACTCATCTGCTCACCTACCTTAGAACCCAATCTTTTGCCTCATTCATGGGTCTTTAAAGACTCTTCTGAAATCTCACAGTGACTTATGGTCTGTTTTCTGGGGAGGCTCAATTAAAATCTGTGAAAAGCTGTGTTTTGAGCCTGCATTTACCATTTGACACAGAATCGTGATGCTTGAAAGAGTTTGGGCTTGATGTCTCTCTTCATGGGCAAGACAGTACTTCCAGAAAATTTAACAATGTTTTCTTCTATCATGGAGCAGGCATCAAGAACAAGACCCCAGGACAAACAAGCTAAGCTATTTTGGAACTGAGACCAAGTCCCCAAGAAACTGGAAAATTCAGCAAAGTAGAAGTGAGAGAAGGAGCCAGCCAAAAAAATCTTTTTTGTAGGATTTGCTTCTAGCAACAGGTTCTAGCAAACACTGTTCTGCCAGGTACACATACCTGGACATATATAGTACATTGCTGTCCTCCGACTGTACCACCTAAGTACTGACACATCTCCTATGCTTGAGCTAATATCCTATGTGGCACCAATAGATAACTGGCCAAACAAAGTAATACAGTTAGCTCCTGTTCTGAAAGACACATCTGGAGAAGGCCTCAGAGGACAAAATACTCCACAAGTATTCTGCCGCACAACAGGAACATGGATTCCTGAAGACCCTAATGTCAGCAGGTGTTCCTAGTAGCTGTTCATGAGCATCTTTGACCATGCATGTGAACTGATTCACTAAATAGATGCTGACTCAAAATACTAGAGAAAATACTCACTGCCTTTGTGAGAGCCAGAAAAACATTATAAACATCTAAGATGTGTCCATGCCCATTTGCATTTCATTGCAAATGTTAGCTGAAGATGGTGTTATAGTTTTGACACATAAGATCTTTTTCACCTTTTTTTTTTTTACCTTAAAGAAGACAAACAAGGTTTTAGGGATCCAGAAAGACAGGAATACCATATCCAATATTCATCCAGTATAGCAAGCAAAACAACTGACAACTGGCCATGCTAAAATGTTGCAGAGATATTTAATGACTATCATCTAAGGGCACCAAAAAGCCTGGACTAGAAAACCCACTTTTAGGTAATTAAAGTTAGATGAACAAATTTCATCCTTAGGATCACACTTCACAAAGCAGATTATTGTACATTTTCAGACATAGAGAAAACATGGTTTTTACAGCTGACAAAGTAAACTTCAGTACATTTGTATGTCACAGTCAGACTCAACTGTCAAAAAACAGAGGGCATCTTTGGCAGGATTAGACAATCTTAAATTAGCAGAGGCAAACCTAAAAAGCTCGTCTGACTTTTAAGGTTATATAAGACTTTTAAGATGTAGCCTATGTTATCTGGGTGACCTCTACAGATAGTGAATAGAAAGAAAAACTTCGAGAAATATTCAGCTAGACAGATTCTTTCTTTCTAGATACGTCCATATCACCTTACAGCCTACAGAGATGAACTAGTGCACAGTTTTTGTACCAAATTTTACCCAACAAAAGATAGGAGGGATGAACCTAAGTAGAGAACGAAATGCATCTATCCTTTTCGTATACATATATAGAATCTTTCCCGTAAATGAACATAAGCTCATCATTGCCCTCCTAATGCTCAATGCCATGGCATGAACCTCCACAAGGAGGTTAATTCTGTAAGGATTTTAGCCATATTAATATTTCTTCATTTCACATCCAGAGATGTGCAGCAAGAACCGCACTGCTGTCTTGGCCATATATATAGACGTTTGATTACCATACAGACATATCCCAAGGTAACACTGCGACTCCAGATCTTAGTAAAGCATCATTATCAGTAACAGAAGCACTATCTTCTCTGGTTTCAGGAAAGTGACTATCTACTTATGCCATTAACTTGATAGTAATTCTAATTTATGGATAGATATATCATTAATGAAATATATTATTTAGAAATACCTGTTGCATCACAAAGAGATATGCTGCAGACAGAAAGACACACGGATAATAGAGCCTCCTTTTAAAATGGTAATGTGTATCTGTTATATTTTGGAGAAGATTCTAAGGCTTCCTTGAATATCTCTTTCTGAAGAAATTCACTAAGGAAAAGAAAACCAAGAAGAGAAAATACTGGCAGTTTGTTTTCTGTTGGGCAGAAAGACCAAATATTGGAATATCTTCTCAAATGAAAAAAAAATTGTTAGCACTAAGAGTAGATGAGAAAATTATTTTAAAAGAATGTAAAAAATCATGTAAAAATGAAAAAAGCATAAAATGCATAGATTAGATTAAAACATAGGACGTGAGGATAGGAAATGGTAAAAAACATCTGACTTTTCCATCTATCAGAAATGTTTCACAAGAAATTTCATGGAATCACAAGAAATATGAATATTCCTTAAAACCAGAGCTCAAGAATGTTCAGTGCAAAGCTGCTTATATGTGAATATTATTACTTCTTCACTTCATCACATCACATACCAACTACTGCAGGAAAGAAAAGATGACTGAAAAAAGAAAAACAATTGAGATGCATTTCTTCTTCTCAGTAGTTAATTGGAGACAGCGGTTGCAATCAAATCCCCTGTTATGGAGCAAAACAGTGTGTAGTCTTAAAATATAATGTAAGCCTTTGAAGATCTAGGTGAAATTTCTTTTTTCACCAAACACAGAAATGCAAGTCTTGGACCACATACTTAGGATAACCAACTCACAAGCAGAAACACCAGTTCCTGACGAAGGCTGAGCTGCCACCCATAGAATAACCTTAGAAATTTGAGCAATAATACCAGTGAATCAATGTAAACTGAATTACGAGAGAAGCACACAGAGCTCAGGGAAGAAATCAAGCATTATTTAACAGATGAACAAGTAAGTTCCAAATAAGAGAAGATATGTGGGTTCAGTCAGTAGGAAAGTCAGTGGTTCCCAAGCATTTCAGTAGAAGTAGTGTCTTTTTAGATGGAGGTCTACTTTTTACTTTTTCTGCTCCATTCTTCTCCATTACTGTTCTGATTAAGCATAGCTATACAAGTTCAGTATTATTCTGACACTTTCCAATGGCCCAATATTTCTTCTGAGTTTGATTTTTCCAGCTCACATTTCAGTAGTGAAATCAAAAAAGCTTGTATTTAAAGTGAAGAATGAAAATGTCACATCACAAAACATTTATTCTTTCTTCCTGTCATTACACCTACATCTAGAATAGACTTGTCCCTTCTCCTGTCATTTTCCCTTTCTAATTCATATTATCATCAATTTAATTCTTGACATAGTCATTTCTGGCTCCTATTTGTTCTCTAATCTTTTTTACAGAAACCCACAGAAGAACTGAATCTAATCCTAATTGACTGGTTCCAAACCCTTTCCTTTCATATGAACCAATGTCAATACTGACAGTCTAATGACCCTGTCTCTTGTAACAACAGCTAGATAGTTCAGGTGTATCTAAAAAGGAATCCTGTCAGACTCACTTAAATTTCACAACATACACAAATCATATAAATTTAGAAAAGAGAACTGAGCATCAAACAAAATCTCCTGTGATCAACATCAAGTTGAAAGTAATGAGTGAAAATGGTAAAGATGTCTTAGAGCAAACCAGCAAGAAATTGAATCATTTTTCTTCATTATGCTGTGTTCCTATTATCTACCTTTACCTTGTTTGTGTTAAGTAGACTTTAATCAGGAAAGCTCATCAGGCCATGCCGTCAGCAACAGACTGAACCTTATGTGCGCACATGCTTGCCCTTTTGCATGTTGGTGTGCATACCTGTGTCTCTCTATTCCCTTATCACAGCAGTTTCAGACTATTAATAGCACAGTGGAAAACTAAGCCACTTTTTCTAACTCCTGCTATTGTTTCCTCCTTTACATGGCGATATCTAGGTATTATTCCACTGAAAGGGACACAATGCATTTCTAACATTTTCCCGGTACAGTCCTGTGAAAACTTGGGGACTACCTTCAACCTTACTGAAGTCAGCATAGCATCAAATTACAGCAGGTCAATACAGTAAGAAACATAGCAAATGCTGAATTTCTCTACAGCAGAAGAAGTTGTTGATACAACTAGGGTCTACTGCAGCCTAGAATAGCAGGTAGATGCTGCAGGTGGTAGAAATGATCTCTGAACTCCTTTTTTTGTCTTTGCTTCTTTTGACCACTCCAAAGTCTTGAATTTGGTCATTTCTCCTATTACAAAAGCCATAGGGCACTGCATTCAGATTTGGGAGTCACAGGACAAGTGGTCACTCTTTTGCATCCATCAGAAATCTCCCTGGAGCATCCATGGAGCTGGATGAGTTTTCTGGAGAGTAAGAAGATGGAGCACTAGAGAGCAAGAGCAAAGCATGTACAAAAAAATTAAATAAATAAAAAAATAAAAAGAGATGACATTCCTGCAGGGCCAGGCAGCTCCTTTTCATGAGCAGGATGATTTGAGACTATAATTATACCCTCAAGTGGAGGAACTGACTAACACTTTTCACTGCTGCTGCATTCTTAAAAGAATATGATGGAGGACTAATAACTAACATCTTTGCACCATATGTTCTTTTCTTTAATCCCTTATTCCTTCCTATCTTTATTACTTTCTTGTTTCTAACCTCTTTCCGCAATTATTTTTCAGTCTAAATATCCTTCCTTCATGCCACTAGCAAATCATTACATCCCTCTTAAGTTCCTCTTTGACAAATATCAGCTTGGTGTGATTGCTACAGCACAGTTCTTCCTTGCCAGCACAGAGAATTAATTGAATGTGGGCTGTGTTAACCACTTACTGTACTACACTTTCATTTCCATGAAAGGAGTGAGACTTAGGAAAACAAACTGTGTCAGCCCATGTACTAGTCCTGATTAATTTTGTCAATGCTTCTGCTGTGAAGCTGATATTGCCAGAGGTTGCTCTCAGGAAAGAATTAACCACATGCCCTCGGATAAATTCCTTGGAAGAACGGAAGCGTCCCAGATAGACATTAATTTTACTCTTCTCACCCTCCTCTCTCTATTCCAGATATCCTGTATAGGATAAATTCTTAGTAGAGCCTTCTGGGTCTCCAAGGAGGTTTGGAAGAGATATTTAAGACTCTGCAGCAGAGTCTACTGTTGAGTTTAGGGATAACTAGGCAAAGAAGAGAGCACAAGTTGAGATTCTGAAATATAAAGCTAGAAGTCTGAGTAAGCATATTCACAGACTCAAAGATTCACAGGGTTGAGGTTGGAAGGGCCCTCTAGAGATCATGTAGTCCAGCCTCCCGACTCCAGCAGGCACCTAGAGCAGGTGGCACAGGGCGGCATCCAGGCGGGTTTGGAGACCTCCAGAGAAGGAGACTCCACAACCTTCCTGGGCAGCCTGTTCCACTGCTCTGGCACCCTCACAGTGAAGAAATTCTCCCTCATATGGAGATGGAATTCCTGTATTTCCACTTTAACCCATTGACCCTTGTCCTGTCCCTGCAGAGACAGGAAAATTTATCATCTGTCCTGCACATTAGGGCCCAAAGTGGATTTCTCACTTAGGCCCTCCAACAAGTATAGCCCAAGTTCACTAAGCTTGCTCCTTAAAACTCAATTAGTGTAGGCGAGTGATCTTTCCAGAATTAGATGCTAGGTGAAGGACCATTGCAACATCTGCATTATGTTAACTCAAAGCAAATGGACTTTTCAATCTACCTGCCTTTTATTTTCTGGGCTTATCTGCCATGAAGACTTAAGATGAAAGGGAATATCAAAGATCAACTCAATCTAAACCTTGTTCTCCCAATGCATACCATAAAACAGATAGCAATACAGGGAGATAAGAATTTTGGCACCTTTTAACTAAGCAGCACTTGCAATTATGTCAGTAGTGTTGTGGTACAGATATTTTAAAACCGCCAGTGATCTGACTATGACATTCAAGCTCTATAAAAAATTTCATCATTTGCTGAAATATGGTCATGATGATCTGGAATAAAAAGTTTGCCTTTAGACCTTGGTACAGATGTAAGGTACCAAGGTCTAAAGACAAATGTACCAAATGTATATTGATACATGTCCTTTTATTTCTGGCACAAGCAGGGGTTTCAATCTGGTAATTCTAAGTTACTATGCCATAATACGCCCCAACATTCTAATATTATATGTGTCACACTTAAGTTTGTATTTACCAAAACAGGAATTGTTGAAAAGACTAAAACAAAATATTTCAGATACAATAAAAAATAAGAGTTAAATTGATATATTTTAACAACTTCTGCCAGCAAAAAGTAGTAGTATTGTTTTACCATCCAAATCTTTTTGTCCTTATTTCATTTAAATACATGGTTATAGCATGCTCCTGAGTATATATTTCCATATAAATTCTCAATAGCACAAGAAATGGGCTTTTCAATCCATTTACCTTACTGTGGGCAGTATGAATTCATTTTAGCCATGCCTATATTTTGCTCCTCCCACACAGTTGGAAAAGGAACAGGACTTGCTCCTTCAAATTTTCAATACAAAAAAAGAAATAATAAAAAGAGGAAGTATGGGAACAACAAAAAAAGATAAAAGCAAACAGTATAGCTGAAAATGTCCAAGCAGTAAGAAAGAGGCTAGTTCCTAAAATGCTTTCTCTTTCAAGTCAAGTGTATAACTTTTCCCACTATGGATCTCTCCATGTTCACTGCCTTCAACACTCTGCATGGATTTACCCTGCCTTGCAATCTGGCCAGCAAGTTCTGAGTTATTTATAAGTACCAAATCTTACTAGTCTGCTATGTTGTTTGCATTACTTGTTGATATCTGATTGAAAGGCAGCTGTTCAGTCTCAGAAACTGAGGAATGGCTGAGGTTACTCAATTGAATAATTCCATTCCCATGCGAGCATGAATCTGTGGCAATGAATTCAGGATGTGGTCTAGGACTTCTGGCAAAAGTCACTTTTTTTTGGTTGTTTTTAATGTAGATAGATTGGATTGTGTTTGATTTTGGTTATTCCCTCTGAATATTCTGCTGGTTCATATGTTGTTTCTGAGCTGAGTTCTGAGGACTGTCTTTATGGAGCTCAGCTTTACTGCTTTTGCTTTCAATAGCATGAGGTTCCAGCAGTTCTGGAAACTCCTTCCAGTGCTTGTTTCTACAGAAGTGTCAAAAATAAAATAAAACAAATAAAAATAATTTTAAAAATGCCTCTCTGCACTCAGAGAATTTGGTTTCCTTCACAAAGACAAACTGAAAACTCATAAGCACTCCAGGCTGCATTGAAGGAAACTACTGGTTTAAGCACACAGGCCTCCTCTGGCCTTTGTGCAGCTTTGCCTATTTATATTAGCTGAAGATCTGTTCACTGATTTATGGTGTAAGTGCTAACAAACCCTTAAATGTGGTGCTGCAAATGGCAGTATTATACCAGTATTGTGGCATAGAAGGTAGAGGCTGTCTATTACTCCCAAAGGATTTGTTTAAGGGCAAGAACCATGATGAATACAGCTTGGGTGGCTCAATTACATAGGGAATCAATTACTTAAAACAAAGAATCTGGATAAAAAAAAAGTGACAAAAAATTCAAAATTGTTTCTCTGCTGGAGGTCACAGATAACAGCCCTGTCATCCATAAATCTAGAAATCTCTAAGGCATGCTACCCCTGTGTTGAGAGATGACAATTAATTGGTATTTTACTTACCTCATCCATATAAATTATGCAAGGAAAAATTCTAATTACTGCATTCTACATGTATATAAGGTCAAAGTGGGCCATCTTTTGACAGTGTGTAAAATGGATTATATTTATCCTTCATGTGAGGGCCATGATCCTGCGCAAACCACATGACTCCTAACCCCCACTGCTTGTGAGAAACTGCGCACAAGTCAGTGAGACAGCAGAGACACCAGGGTTTCTTGAGGAAGGAAAGTCTAAATTCCCAAGCAAAAGCAAAATTGAGACCTAGGTGTGGAACACAGAATGAGCAAAAAATAACAGTGGAGGGAATGGTAGGTTTTACATTTGGCTATAAGCAATTCAGTGTATTCAAGAAGCTGGCATATTTGACAAATCCCAGGAGACAGTATGTGGGGAGCTGGGTTTTTCTGTTTGTTTATTTTTATGTAGTGAGAACCATGAGCAGGATTTGTGTGAGTAGCATTCCTTAATCTCGTAAAAAAAATAAAAACAAATGGAGTCCTGTCTTCAGGTCCTGTATTTCCCTCTGTCTACAGACTGCACAGGTCAGAAGCGGGAAGAGAACAGGCTTGTGCACGTGGTCTCTGGCTGGCCAAGTGAACTGAACCAACAACCCTCGAAGAGTATCTGAAGCCATTCACCAGGGCCAGCACTGCCACACAAGGCTGTCCTAGGATATGCTTCCTGCCCACTGACAACCAAAGCATCACAGTAAAGTTATAGACAAGAGCCTGTTCTGCCCCCTGGAATGGCCCTGTTGGTGACACACAGACGCACCTGGGAGGTGAGGTAGGGCACTTACCCAGTAGTCCAGGATTGGGGAATCTCCAGGAGTCATTGTATGTTGAATATTGTGGATGGCTGTATGGACTCCCAGAAAACTCACTCCCTAAATTGAAGGAAGAAAGACAGAAAAACAAAATATTTGATGTAAGAGAGCTTTTACTGTTTGGTAGGGCAAAAGCAATTTACCACATGATGTACCCTAGTGAAAGCCTTTGTAAAAACACTACTGGTCACCCTCTTTGAAAAAGAAGAATCTGATGGACACATCATTAAAAGAAAGGGCATTGTCTTTTGCCCTTCTGCTCATATCAAAACCCGTGCTTGTTGCATTGGTGGTTTTTTCTCACACAGCTTGCAGCCTAAAAGGAACATTGCAGGAACACCAAAATTAGGGGGTAATAAACAGGAGTTTGGTGACATATCTGAGATGATCTTTGCCTTCATGGCTCTGTGAGACTCAGGGCATGAAGTTCAATACTAGGACTGAGCTGCTTAGGCTTTATAATGCAAAGAGAGCATGGATTAGTTAATTTCTTGCATATTGAATACCATCCTAGCCTCTCAAAGAAAACCTAGTATTGGGCTGAGAACATCCTTTTATTCTTAGTTTATTCTTAGCTTCTATTCCTAGCTAAGAATTACCAGGTGAGTCTTTACTAGCTAAAGACCAGATCAACCCCATGTTTGCAGCTGCAAATAGATGCGACAAGTTCTCCCAGGCTCAATGCACCACACAGTAACCAGCCCTCACACACCTGGTAAAACTGACTCAAGGACTATAACTTCGTTCCTGAGATAGTAAGTGGCCTCCACTACTTAATACATGGCCACTACTCACTGACTCAGATGGAGGGATGATGTTTTTGATTATCATTGGGAAGGCACAAACATTCTGAGTTACACTGGCAGCTCATGATTAGTCTGCACAGGTGATTTTGCACACGTGCTCTTGTTAAATAGATTAATACACCTCATGTATATAGCACTGCTAGTTGGTGTGACTATCTACAGTGGAGTGGACTGCAGTTCAATGGAGATCAAGTTTCAAGAACGATCCAAATATCTTTAAAAACAGCAGCTAGCACTGAAGCAATGAATCCCAGTGGAAACAGATATTTTGAAAGAAAGATTAAGCCTCATGCTTCATAGTTTTTAGCTGTCTCCCTTTTGTGATCTGAAGACGGCCAACTGTGGGTAGCTTATCCAAAGTCTCCTCAGGCAAAACTCTCTACATCTTTCTCAGAGCAGCTGGAACGGGACTTGGTGGATCTGGGGCATTGGGCTAGATGGACCACATATCTGATCCTGGCAGTATTTGTTTCTCAGCGTCTTTTCCAGACTTGAGAAACTCAGAGATTATTTGTCGCTGCTGCAGCAGTTCCACAGTGACTGTTCAAGGTTCTGTTGCACGGAACAGAAGATAGAAATAAAGATTTATGATGCTGAAGGTAAAGTTGTTAATTGTCTATTCCATAAAGTTATGTTTCAACTACATTTCTACTAACCACATTTTGTAAGCCTAGAGTGGGTTTTCATTACTGCTTCAAAACAAAAACTATTAAACATGGTGAGCCACTGAAAACAGATCTGTTTCCAACTTTCTACAGTATGAACATTTAATTTATACTCCTTGTCCTTTCAGATGATGGATGACATCAGTGCCTAAAGGTTAACTCTGTTAAAATGCTCACTCTTGTTTCCTAAATGAATGAGGCACAGTGGGGACAGCAAAGACAGAAAAGACAATAACAATTTCTGGGAGAGCTGGGGCAGTGGAAAGGGAGAAGAGGATGTCTGCTGCAGTCAGAAGACTTCACCAGCAAGCAGAACAGGCAGCTAAAACAATGAAGGCATGAAGAAGATTTCTGGAATAGAAGTGGCTAGCCTGCATTAAATCATAATTTCTACTGCTTTCTTTTACCTCCCCAAGGACTACAAGGTATGCGTGAAAGTCACCAAGAGGAGCTGTGACTCACCACATGCATAGGTATATAGTAGTGATTTGAAGTACCAGCACTACTAGCAAAGGTGTCTCAATTCTTCCAGTCAGTGACCTTTCCTGTCGAATAAAAATGCCTTAACAGCCAAGTCTATTCTGCTTCCAGAAAAGTTCCCCTTCTTGATCCCTGCTTCTGGCTTCCTACTGCTGCATATAAGACAGTTTTCTCAGATAAACCATTCCCAATTTGTGACCTCATTACCCATCCTCAGCTGGGATTTTACCACATCTTTGACCTAGATCTGCCCTACTATTGTTTGCCTAAGACAACACAGCACATGGAGAGCAAAACAGTTAGTAGCATCATGGTTGAGCAATGTGCACATTTCATTCCCCTGAAGGCTAAAAGCCAAGCCTTCCTTGCAGTGTATGTTGCATAAAAATCCTTTGGTTCTATCAATTATTTCATTTTTAAAAATTTATTTTTAATTTTCTTTTGAGGTAGGGAGAAATGCAAGGACTGAACAAACAACTTACTTTAATTGCAGAGGGGCAGGATGATTTTGAAAATGGATAATATATTCCTTGACATCTCTCCAGTTTTTCAAGAGCAAGCACAAGATGTACAGCCCACCTCGCTGCTGCTGCCTGGCCACCACATGCATAAACTGATGTGAGGGTGCCTCACTACCACACTTTCTCTAGGAGCTGCATGATCTAAGGACAAGAAGGACAAATGGACAGGACAGCCACCCATCCTGGATGCTGGCCAAGGATGTGGACATCCTAGATTTTGAACAACGCAGTACAAAGCTGCCCTGCACCCCAAGGAAAGACCCCCACGCTTACCTGAAAAAAGGACATGTCTCACTATGGCACCTCAGCACACTCACCCCGCTTGTCCCTGCCTCTCCCATTTTCACTAGCTGCTCCCACGTCCCATTCTCAGGAGGTATTGGGAGAAACGCTGTCTACCTGGTGTCTATGCTATGCGTAACAGCCAGGAGCGCTTCTTAAATACTTGGCAGCACTGCTGCATGACTACTAGTGGAAACAAGCTGACATTTCATTGTTTCGCTCTCCCTTGCCTTGCTCTCCTCCCCCCGCAATCTCTACTACCCAACCTCCTTTTGCACGTGCACACACACACATCTTAGTCCCTCTCTGGGGGATGCTCTAGTGCCTGTCAGACTGAGGCATCGAATTCTCTGTTTTTTATGCCTCACTGGTCAGGGTGTCAAGCTCCTGCAGTACAGACCAGCCAAGAGCTCGAAGAGTCACTGAACACCATCAGTTCGGTGACAGTATTTCTTGCTTCTTAACATACTCTGCATATCCATCAGCCATGGGGAAGGAGGGAAAAAAAAAAGGTTGGGGGGTTGAAGTAGGGGATCAGGAAGGAAAATGAGATAAAAGAAATAAAAGGAGGGAGGAGAGAAGTGGGAAATAAAGTCTCAAGCCCTGCTCTCCCCACTATAGAATTTGGGCAGACAAATGGTACAGCCATAAGTGAAACTAAACTAGATGAATGAACATGACACAAATGTGAATGCTTTGTGATTTTCACCAGATATTCCCTGGCTATCAGCTATACTTCTTGACAGCACCACTTAATGGTGGGCCCTAGCCCCATTCAAAAAATACAATGAATCAACTAAGAGGTGATGAATCAGTAAGAGGTGCATACGTGTGAGTTTTATGTGCATCTGCATACACATGCCTGCCTGTACTGGGAAGAAATGGATGGTAATTTGGATCCATTGTTCCTTCATGTTAAACAATAAAGCACCTTCATTAATACTTTTCCAATTGCTAAGAAACCAAGATACCAAGCCAAAGGCTTCTGCTGATTTTAAACCATCTCTTATTATTGATCTGATTTTGCATAGCAATAGTCTTTTAAGGTACTAGGGTCTGTTTAAAACCCGCCTGGATGCAGCCCTGAGCCATGTGCTCTAGTGGTCAGACCCTTCCATCACATGTATGAGGTACATACAGATTTACTGTGAAACACAGGAGGAAAGGTTCCCCATGATGTTATTACAGCAGCTACAAAATCTGGGACAGGTATTTCATCCTGGGCCAAGAAGACAGTAATACTAACACCTCACAAGCTCACCAGTTGGAGAGCTTGACACTGCAAGTGTAGTTTTAACAAATCCAAAACAAGTATTTCAAAAAATAGTTTCTATACATCATTTCCAAGTTTAGCAAATGGTTCTGATTCCCAACTAAAAGAAGTCTCAGAATTACAGAAAACTCCACGAAATGGACAATCTAGATGGCTGCAAGCTGAGGCACCAAGAGTTCCACAGGAACTTCAGGAAGCATTTCCTCACTGTGAGGGTGACAGAGCACTGGAACAGGCTGCCCAGAGAGGTTGTGGAGTCTCCTTCTTTGGAGATCTTTAAAACCCGCCTGGATGCAGCCCTGAGCCATGTGCTCCAGGTGACCCTGTGTGTGCAGGGGGGTTGGACTAGGTGACCTCTAAGGTCCCTTCCAACCTTACACATTCTATGATTCTATGATTCCTCTCTGCTCATCCACAAAGCAGCTACACTATGCGACCACTTGCACCAGCGTGCTTCAACTTGGTAGTGATGGAAAGCAAAATAGACAATGACAATAAATCTATCTTTAAGCTATCTTGTATATCACACGTGACATTATCAACAGTTGACAGTATCTTCTGGAAGATGGCAGAAGCTTTCTAGGCATGGCCCATGCCCATTTAGTTTGTTTAATTGTGGTAAACTTTATGTCTCCAATCATTATGGCAGACCTTGTCATGTACTGGGGAGAATAAATCTCACATAAATCATCACTCTTGAATGTGCTCTGGTTCATCTGGCCGTTGATGCTCAGGCAGCCTCCAGGAGGCTGATATTTTTAAGACCATTAGCCTATTGTCAGACTTGAAATTGGACATATGGTTTAAAAGTTATTAGGGGAGGGGATTCATAAACAGATGAGTGGATAAAAAAATTAATTTTATAAGGAAATTATTTTGAGGAGAAAATCTTTTTTTGGTTTAAAATTTCAAAGTGAAATGTGCCAGTATAAAAGCACTTTTATAACTAGAGGTAAGCATTAAACTCAACCACCACTCAAAGATTTTATTTCTTGGAATGATGTTTCTTGCTGAATTTAGAAAAGGGTTCCAATTGGGTTTATTTAGTCTGGGTTTAAACCCAATCCAATTGGATTTATTTAGTTTATTTATTAGTTTATTTAGTTTATTTAGTCCAGTGGATACACATAGTACTACCAGGAATCAATGAGACATTGTTGAAAATAAGTCCAGAATTACAAACCTGTTGACTGTTCAGATTAAGACTTTGAAGATACTCTTTTGTTTCTTTAAGAAATGGAAAATATAAAAATCAGAAATTTCATCCTTTTTGCTAGCTCTGAAAGTATGTGCATTTAAATGCAGAAGTTGGACGTGTTGCAAATTTGAATAGGAAATCACTACTCCTTTACTTTATTCAAGTATGTAGCACAGTGTGCAAGTGCATCCACGGTCATTATAGTGTCAATGCTGTTTTGCCTGCTGTTTTTTTTTAAAGCAACAATATTAATGCTGTTCTGGAAGGATGGGAGGGCCAGCTACTTATTGCTCTATGGGATGAATTCCTCCTTTCTATGAGAATACAAATTTAGAATTGGCATCGGATTATACAAACAGGAGAGTGAAGCACAGAAGGAGGACTA
>JAUBOD010000271.1:419362-439292 GCA_032353885.1 Nothura maculosa | reverse complement strand
TGGCCATGGAGGGCTACAGGCTTTTCAGGAGGGACAGGGCAGGAAGGCGAGGTGGAGGAGTTGCTCTTTATGTGAGGGAGCAACTGGAATGCATAGAGCTCAGCATAGGAGAGGAAGGAACACTAGTAGAGAGCCTGTGGGTGAGGATAAAGGGGCAAGCCAGTGAGGGCGACATGGTGGTAGGAGTTTACTACAGGCCTCCTGACCAGGACGAGGAAGTGGACGAACCCTTCTATGGGCAGCTCCGGGAAGCCTCCGAATCACGGGCCCTGGTCCTCCTGGGGGACTTCAACCACCCTGATATCTGCTGGGAAAATCATATAGCCAGGAACAGACAGTCCTGGAGGTTCCTGCAGAACATTGCAGATAACTTCTTCACACAGGTGGTTGATGAGCCAACAAGGGGAGGGGCGCTGCTAGACCTATCCTAACAAACAGGAATGGTCTAGTGGGTAATGTGAGGGTTGGGGGCAGTCAGGGCTGCAGTGACCACGAGATGTTGGAATTCACAATCCTGCGTGGAGGAAGCTGGATGAAAAGTAGGATAGCTACCCTGGACTTTAAGAGAGGCAATTTTGACCTCTTCAAGGAGCTCCTTGCAGCAGTCCCCTGGGTCAGAGTTTCCTTCCTTTCTGTTCTCCTTTCCTTCCTGAGAAGTTCTCCTTTCCTTCCTGAGAAGGAAAGGGGGTCCAGGAGAGCTGGCTAATATTCAAGCACCACCTCCTCCAAGCTCAGGGTCGGTGCATTCCCACAAGAAAGAAGTCAAGTAAGTGGGGCAGGAGACCTGTATGGATGGGCAAGGAGCTGCTAGGAAAAACTAATGAAAAAAAAAAAAAGAGCATAGAGCATGTGGAAGAAGGGCCAGGCCTTGTGGGAAGAATATAGGTGCATCATCAGAGAATGCAGATGCGCAACAAGGAAGGCCAAGGCCCATCTGGAATTAGAGTTAGTGAGGGATGTCAGGGACAACAGGAAGGGCTTCTATAAATGTGTCAGCAGCAAGAGGAAATGAGGGAAAATGTTAGTGGGCTGCAGAATGGGGAGGGAGCCTTACTGACGGAGGATACTGAGAAGGCAGAGTTGCTAAATGCCTTCTTTGCCTCTGTCTTTACTGCTGAGGCCACTCCCCATGAACTGTAGAGCTCAGGTGAAAGAGAGATAAACAGGCAAGAGGAAGACCTTCCGCTGGTCGAGGAGGATTGGGCTAGGGATTGCTTAGGCAAACTGTTCACTCAAAAATCTATGGACTCTGATGGGATGAACCCAAGAGTGCTGAGGGAGCTGTCAGGGGTTATTGCTTAGTCGCTCTCCATCATCTTTGAGAGGTCCTGGAGAGCAGGGGAGGTGCCGGAGAACTAGAAGACAGCCAACATCACTCCAGTCTTCAAAAAGGGCAAGAGAGAGGAGCCAGGCAGCTACAGGCCAGTTAGCCTCACCTCAGTCCCGGGTGAGGTGATGGAGTAGCTCATCCTAGAGAGCATCTCTAGGCATATGAAAGAGAAAACGGTGATCAGAAGTAGTCAGCATGGATTCACCAAGGGGAAGTCATGTCTAATGAACCTCATAGCCTTCTATGATGGGATGATTGGCCATCTGGATGAGGGGAGAGCCATGGAAGTCAAGGTTGTCTACCTTGACTTCAGCAAGGCTTTGACATCGTCTCCCATACTATCCTTCATACGGAAGCTCTGGGAGAGTGGTCTGGATGAGGTGGATCGAGAACTGGCTGGACGGCAGAGCTCACACTGTGGTAATAAGTGGGGCCAAGTCCAGTTGGAGGCCTGTGGCCAGTGGTGTCCCACAGGGGTCAGTGCTGGGCCCGGTGCTCTTTGACTTGTTCATCAACGACCTGGACGAGGGCACTGAATGCACCCTGAGCAAGTTTGCAGATGACACCAAGCTGGGTGGAGTGGCCAATACTCAAGAAGGCTGTGCTGCCACCCAGAGGGACCTGGACAGGCTGGAGAATTGGGCCGAGAGGAACCTCCTGAGGTTCAATAAGGACAAGTGCAGGGTCCTAGACCTGAGGAGGAATAACCCCAGGCATCAGTACAGATTAGGGGTTGACCTGCTGGAAAGTTAACCATGAGTCAGCAGTGTGCCCTTGTGGCCAAGAAGGCCAATGGGATCCTGGCCTGCATCAGGAGGAGTGTTGCCAGCAGGTCAAGGGAAGTGATCCTGCCCCTCTACTCAGCTCTGGCGAGGCCAAATCTGGAATACTGTGTGCAGTTCTGGGCTCCTCAGGGTAAGAGGGATGTGGAGCTTCTAGAGAAGGTTCAGTGGAGAGCGACAAAGATGATTAAGGGACTGGAACATCTCTCATATGAGCAGAGATTGAGTTGAGCCTGTTCAGCTTGGAGAAGAGAAGGCTGAGAGGGAATATGATTAACATGTATTAAGTTCATGAAGGGGGAATGTAAGGAGGAAGGGGTCAAGCTCTTCTCAGTGGCCAGTGACAGGACATGAGATAATGGGTACAAGCTGCAACACAGGAAGTTCCATCTCCACGTGAGGAGGAACTTCTTTACTGTGAAGGTGACAGAGCCCTGGAACAGGCTGCCCAGGGAGGTTGTGCACTCTCCTTCTCTGGAGGTCTTCAAAATCCTGGATGTCACCCCGTGCCACATGCGCTGGGTTTCCCTACTGGAGGAGGAAGGTTGGACTAGATGCTCTCTAGAGGTCCATTCCAACCTTAAACATTCTGTGAAACTATCTGCCCATTGAATTTAAAATGTCATAAAAAATGTCACAAATTCAAGCCAGCTCTAGCCAAGACAGAGTCCTTAGAACTACTACATATTTTAAAGACTTGATTGACAACTAGCTAATACCTAGTGACTCATGAGATAGTAGTGCTTGTAATGCCATACAATTAATTAGACAGTGCCTGGGTTGCACTTTGGAAAAAGGAAAAAAAAAGAAAATGCCACTAAAATTGTTAATTACTTCTTTCAACCACTTAAGCAGCATTCTGCATTTCCAATGCAACATACTTTATACTCTATTTAGAAACATCAATCCATAACTACTGGCAAATATAAAACAGCTTTCATTTCTTCAATCTCATTTCTCTCCTACAAATGGTAAGAACAACTTGCTGACTACAACCTCAGAATGTTTCCTATTCCACTTACACTTAATTAGCTAAGGACACCACTGCAGCTATTTGCTTAAAAGGTCTAAATGATGCAGGTTGCAAAATCCTCCTTTCTTAAGGGACATACATCTTGTCCCCATTTGCAGGTAGTCCAACACATTCATAAATGACACTTGGGTGCTTGGAAACCCTTAGCCATGAATGAGTGTGTTTCCAGGCAAAGGCAGGGGCCCTAGAGAACAAAGTAGCTACGGCTTTGTTTTCTGACCCATATCAGAATCCTTGAAAATCAGGCTGCTTATTGCAGCCTCCGCCAAAGTTCTGAAGAACTTGATTGAAGATTGGATGGGAATTAACAATCACACTGCAGTTAACAGGCTAGTACATTTATGTAAATATATCTGAGGGCCTGGTGACTTGAAATACATTGGACACATTAGCCTACACCTGTCTGTGTGCATGTTCACCTTGTATAACCCAAGGTCCCCTCAGGAACCAACTGTAAGAGAAAGTGACATCTGTGCTATTGTAGGGGGACACATTTGAACCTGTTACATCAACTGAACTATTTACAGCCATTGCTGCTCATTACATATATTTCCACAAGGGAGCAGAAGCTTGCTGATAGTGGTGATTTTTAAGGTGCTTAAGACTGAATAGAAAAAAAATAAATGTTGCTCAAAAGTCTCTCTCTGTGATAACACAGGTTAGATTCTAAGAGTCCTTTTCCAACCTTAATATATCAGTGACACATTTATTTTCCATTCCAATGTAATTGCATGTGTTTTGCTGGCTGATAATTCTACTTGTACATATATCAGTGCATCTTATCAAAGGAAAAAAACCATATACACACACACAAACACACACACACACACACACACACACACACACACACACACACACACACACTTATATAATGGTTCCTATTTGTATCTATGTGGAGATAATCAGAGAAAAATATCTGCCATATCTCTGCTTATTTAAAATGTCTATTGACATTTGTACTTTCTGGCTTTTCACTGAGAAGTCCCAATCATTTTAGCTAGTTTCATTTTCAAATTACTTGTTCGATTCCTCCTTTTTTTCTGATATGTAGAGCAAAATGGTGTGGAACTATTTCCTCTCAGATGCACTCAGTGTGTAGAAGCAAAAACATGCATATGGAAGTACAGAACACATGTACAGACAGATACACACACAGAGCCATAAAAACATCTACAGATACTCACAGGTATATGTTTACCCTTTACTCACTTATCTTGTGCATAGCTTACTTTAATGAAACCTTTATATAAAGGATTAATGCACCATAAGGTTTCAAAAGGTAAAAGATTGCTTATCCATCAGTAAAAATATACCCATTAAAAGCTCATACTGATAAAGAAGTCTGCAATATCCTTTACTCATTTATCAACCCTTCAATAGACTGTGTATGTGCAAACATAACGCAAACTTTAATATATATGTTTCAAAAAATCTTAGTAGGCAGCAAAAGGAATAAATAGGAGAAACTGAAGATCTGTGTGTGGTCACCAGGCCATGATCTCATTACAGGCACAGAGATATGGTAGGATAGCTCACATGACTGCAGTGTTGGCTTGGATGGCTGTGTGCTTTGTTGGAAAGGCAAGCCAGAAAGGTAGAGTTCCTCTTTATGTGATAGAAAGCAATTGCAATGTATTGAACTCCGCCTAAAGGTGGGTAAAGAGTTAACAGCTTATGAGTAAGGATTAAAGGGCAGTCTAACATAGGAGATATTGTTGTGGTTGTTTACTGCAGGCCATCTGGCCTAAAAGAGGAAGTCAATAACACTTTCTACAGATAGCTGGAAGTAGCCTGATCACTGTCCCTGGTTCTCGCAGACAATTTCAAGCACTCTGATTTCTGCTGGAGAGACAACAGAGCTAGACAGGAACAGTCTTGTAGGTTACTTCAGAGTATTGATGATAACTTTTTGACACAGGTGGTGATAGAGCTAACAAATAAAGAAGGACGGCTTGGAGGTGTAAAGGTTAGGGGCAACCTTTTCTGCAATGACTATGAGATGGTGGAGTTAAGGATACTGTGAGGAAGAAGCAAAGTAATTGCAACCTTGCACTTCAAGAGGGCAAACTCCGATGTCTTCAGAGACCTCCTCTAAGGAATCCCACATCCTAGGGCCTTAGAAGGAAGCAGGATCTGAGAGACCTTTACCTCCAAGCTCAAGATGAGGGCATTCCTAACAGTAAGAAGTCAAGCTGAGGGAATAGGAGAGCCATGTAGATAAGCAAGGAGCTCCTGGAAAAGCTCAAATTGAAAAAGGAAAAAGTACACAGAATGTGGAAAAGAGGGTAGAGTATAGGAATGTTGTCAGGGAATGCAGGGATGCAATGAGAAAGGCTAAAATGGATTTGGAATTAAATCTGGCAAGGAATGTCAAGGACAACAAGAAGGGCTTTTTCAAATGCATTAGTAGCGAAAGGAAAATGCTGGTCCACTGCTGAGTGAGCTTGATATGCTACTTACAAAATACATGAGGGAAAAATAAAACAGATTTACTTAATTTTTACTTTCTTTGTATCAGTCTTTAGGCCAACCCTGTGTAATCCCAGACCTTGGAGACAAAAAAAGGAAGTCTAGAGAAAGTAAGACTTGTCTCTGGTTGTGGATGATTGGGTTAAATTACTTAGGCAAATTTGAGACCCACAAATCCATGGATTATGATAGGATGGACCCAAAAGTGCTGCAGGAGCTCTATAAGGTTATTTCTAAACACTCTCCATCATCTTTCAAAGGTCGTAGAGAACAGAGAGATGTCTGAGGACTGGAAGAAAGCCAATGTCATGCCAGTCTTCAGAAAGGGCAAGAAGGAGGACCCACTCAATTACATGTCAGTCAACCTCACCACCTGGAAAAGAATGTAACAGCTCATCCTGTTCTATGTAGGAATGGGATGTCTAAGCATATGGGGGACAATAAGGTGATCAGGAATAGAACCTGACAGACATTTAAGATGGAATGACTGGCGAGGCAGATGATGAGACTTCAGCAAGGCTTTTGACAGTTTCTCATAACAATTCTCATAGGCAAGCGAGTGTGGACTAGATGAGTGGTCAGTGAGATGGATGGAAAACTGGCTGAACGGTAGAGCTCAAAGTTACGATCAGTGGTGTGGTCTAGTTGGAAGCCTGTAGCTAGAAGTGTCACCCATTTCCAGTCCTCAGATGAAGGGACCGAGTACACTTTCAGCATGTTGGCTGATATTGCAGAAGGGAAGAGTGGCGGATGACCCAAAAGACAGTGCAGTCATTTAGTGGGATCTGGACCATCTAGAGACATGGACAGAGAGGAACTTCCTGAAGTTCAACAAGTGCAAGTGCAGGCTCCTGCCTCTACTGAGAAGTAACCCCATGCATCCAAGCAGGTTGGAGTTTGACCTCCTGGATAACAGCTCTGCGGAGGAAGATCTGGGAGTCTGATGGACTACATACTGACCATAAGCCAGCAATTTTCCCGTTGTGGCCAAGGTGGCCAATGGTATCCAGGGGAGTGTTGGGAAGAATGTTACCAGCAGGTGGAGGGATGTGATCCTCTCCTCAGCCCTGGTGAGGCCACATCTGGAGTACTGTGTCTAATTCTCTACTGTCTAGCACAGAATAGGGGTCCAGATAGACCTGGAACTACTTGAGAGAGTCCAACATGGGACTGCAAAGACAATTAGTGAACTGGAGCATTTGTTCACGAGGAGAGGCTAACAGAACTGGGCCCGTTCAGGCTAAAGAAGAGAAGGGAGAGAGAAGATCTTATCAATGTATAGAAATGCCTTAAGGGAGTGTGTCAAGAGGGTGAAGACAGACTCTTTTCACCAGTGGCTAGTGAAAGGACAACAGGCATCACCCACAAACTGAAACACAGGAAGTCCCATCTGAACACAAGGAAAAACTTCTTGATTGTCAGGGTGTCAGAGCACTAAGTTACCGGAGAAATTGTGGAGTCTCCTCTGGAGGTATTCAAAAATCTGCCTGTATGCAGTCCTGTCTAGGTAGCCTTGCTTATGAGGGTAGAGAGAGAGGGTTGGATTGAATGGTTTCCAAAGGACCCTTCCAACTTTTAATCTTTCTGAACCGAAGAATGAAAATTAAGTGTATCAACACAGCACTTTCCTGCCTTTTTGTAAAATAGTAGGTAGTTTATTAAGAGTGGCAATTGATATAGAATTATGGAATCACAGAATGCTTAAGGTTGGAAGGGAGCTCCAGAGATCATCTAGTCCAACTCCCCTGCACACACAGGGTCATCTAGAGCATGTGGCAAAGGCCTGCATCCAAGCAGGTCTTATAGATCTCCAAAGAAGGAGACTCCACAACCTCTCTGGGCAGCCTGTTCCTGTGCTCTGTCACTCTCACTGCCAAAAAAATTTCCCTTAAGTTCCTGTGGAACTTTCTATGTTTCAGTTTGTAGCCATTTCCTCTAGTCCTATAGCTGGCCTCCACCAAAAAGAGGCCAGTCTTATCCTCCTCACTCCCTCCCTTGAGGTATTTATGTGTATAAATTAATCAGGTCTCCCCTCACTCTTCTCTCTGACTTTCCTCATAGGGCAGATGTTCCAGGCTTCTGATCATGTTCCTCATAGTCTTTCACTGGACTCTCTCCAGCAGATCCACATCCCTCTTGTACTGGGGAGCCCCCAACTGGACTCTAGATGTGACCTTACCAGGGCTGAGTAGAGGGGGACGAGCACCTCCCTCAACATGCTGGAGACGCTCTTCTTAACGCACCCTAGGATCCCATTGGCCTTCTTGGCCACCAGGGCACACTGCTACCTCATGGTCATCTTGTTGTCCACCATGACGCCCAGGTCCCTTTCTGTGGAGCTGCCCTCCAGAGGGTCAGTCCGCAGCCTGTACTGGTGTCTGGGATTATTTCTCCCCAAGTGCAGGACCTTGCACTTTCCCTTGTTGAACTTCATGAGCTTTCTCATTGCCCAGTCGTCCTGTCTGTCCAGGTCCCTCTGGATGGCAGCGCAGCCCTCAGAGCTATCAGCTCTTCCTCCTAGTTTTGTATCATCAGCAAACTTGCTGAGGGAGCACTCCATCCCTTCATCCAGGTCATTAATGAATAAGTTGAACAGGACCAGACTGAGGACTGATCCCTGGGGAACACCACTAAGTACAGGACTTTGCCCCACTGACTACCACTCCCTGTGCCCTGCCATCGAGCCAACTCCTAATCCACCTTACCTATCCCAGCATCTCTCACCTATCACTCATCTGTCCCACACTTCTGAACCTTGCTCAGGAGATGTTGTGAGGAACAATGTCAAAAGCTTTGCTCAAGTGCAGATAGATGACATCCACCACTCTGCTCTCATCTATCCAGCTAGTCACTCCATCATAGATGAACAGCATGATTTCCCCTTGCTGAATCCATGCTGGCTACTCTTGAGCATCTTCTTCTCCTCCATGGCTCCTCTGTCTCCTCTGGAGACAGCAGTCAGGATGAGCTGCTCCATCACTTTTCCAGGGATGGAGGTGAAGCTCACTGGCCTGTAGTTGCCTGGGTCCTCCTTCCTGCCTTTTTGGAAGACCAGGGTGACATTGTCTTTCTTCCAGTCCTGCAGTGTCTCCCTCATTCTCCAGTACCTTCCAAAGATGATGGCGAGCAGCTTAGCTATGATGACATCTACCGTAGCACACAGTGGGGTGTATCTCATCAGGGCCCATGGATTTGTGGATGTCGAGTTTCCTTAGGTGTTCTCTGACCCACTCTTCCTCTACCCAGGGCAAGTCTTTCTCTCTCCAACTTCTTTTTCCAACTCTCTTCTTTTACCCCTAGGGCCTGGTATTGTAGAGGGCTGCCCTTGGCACACACTGAAGCAAAGAAGCCCATGAGTTTCTTCCAAGGAGATCTCTGAAGAGGCTAAAATTGGCCCTCCTGAAGTCCAGGATCACAAGGCTACTTACTGCCCTGCCTCCTCCTCATTGGATCCTGAACTCCACCAACTCATCATCACTGCAGACAAGGCTGCCCTCTACCTTCACATCATCTCCAACAAGTCGCTCTCTATTTGTGAGTACGAGGTCTAGTAGCCCACCTCACCTCATCGGCTCCTCCGCAACCTGTGTCAAAAAGTTGTCATCAATGCACTGCAGAAACTTCCATGACCATTTGTGCTTCGCTGTCTTATCTTTGTTGTCTTTCCAGCAGGTTAAAATCCCCCATGAGAACCAGGGCCTTGAGGCAACTTCCAGCTGCCTGTACAAGGCTGTGTCAACCTCCTCCTCCTGGTCAGGTGACCTCTAGCAGACACCAACCCACAGTGTTTCCCGTGTTGGCCTGCCCTTTAACTCATATCCACATATCCGCTCATCATCCACTCCCTGGTTGAGCTCCATGCTCTCTCTGTGAGAGAGTTGCTCTCTCACATACAGAGCAACTCCACCACCTCACCTTCGCAGCCTGTCCATCCTGAAGAGCATATAGCCTTCCATGACAGCCCTCCAGGCATGTGAGCTATCCCAACACATTTCTGTGATTCCTATGAGATCATGACGCTGGGACCACACACAGATCTCCAGTTCATCCTGCTTATTCCTCATGCTTCACGCATTGGTGTACGGGCATTTCAGGAAAGTAATCGAGCCTGCATGTTTCCCAGGAGGGGTGAAAGAGGATCCTCTATAATCATCTCCTATCCGCACTTCCCCACTACCATACGCCGTTGGATGCGCATTGACTTTGGTTGTATGGGATTGACTGCCCTGTCCATGTGACACACCCCTTTCCCCTCTTGCTTAGTTTAAAGCTCTCCTGACGAGGTTGGCCAGTGTTTTGGCAAATTCACATCTGCCCTTCTTGCTGAGGTGGTTCCCATCATGCCCCACTAGCTGGTGATCATCAGAGTTCTGTGGCCGTAGAAGCCAAAACCGTGTTGCCAACACCAGTGGCACAGCCAGTTGTTGACATCAAATATCCATCTTCTACTTCTTGAATCCACTCCCCTCACTGGAAGGATGGAGCAGAACACAACCTGGGCTCCCATATCTTTTACAGCCATCCCTAGGGTTCTGTGATCTCACTTAATGTCAGACAGTTTCCCCATGGCATCATTAGCCCCAGCGTGAAACCACAGCACAGGATAATAGTCACACTCTTGGACCAGCCGTGGGAGCCTCTCTGTAGTATCCTTTATTTGAACCTCTGGCAAGGAGCAAACCTGTCTGGATAAGGGGTCGAGCCTGCAGATCGGTGCCTCTGCCCTGCAGCAGGGAGTCACCTATGACAATCTCCCACCACTTCTTCTGGCGGTATTGGTGGTGGGACATGCATTTAATCACCATCAAGTATCTCTCCAAAGTTCCCCATCACATCAATTAGCTGCCAATTAGCTTGTAACAATTTAGCTTGCTACATTCTTTTTTTTAGTATATAATTAGAGAAATTGAACAGCCTTTCCTTCTCCTCTTATTTTTATATTAACTAGTGCCTGGTCAAAGATGTATACTTTTATTTTTTTAATGGTTCTGAATAGATTCTACTATTTAAAACGTCAGTAACATGCAGATTTTTACCACTACCTCATTTCAAAGAAGCTACAAAGCACAGAAATCCCATCAATGACTAATGAGTTGTGGGTTAAGGTGGACGTACCTTGCTGTGAAGTCACTGTACTATTCTCGACCCGTGCTGCCTGCCATAAAATTTTAATGCTGCTTCTGACATATTTATGGAATACCTCACCCAGTCTTTGCAGGAAGACAAAACGATTTACATCAGCAATTATTTGCAAGCACATGAGTTTTAGCTATGCACTTTAAACTTTTGTACGCAAAGGTGTTTAATACAACAAAGTTACCACAGAGCAACCATATTGGAACTACATTAACAAAGATTTATTTCCCTTTACAAAATGGGCTACGATCCAAGCCAACTGCACAGACCATTGCATTCTACGTAATGATGAGGAGGAATTTGTCTTTTCACTATGTTCTCTTCCTACATAGATGTCTGCCTTTTCTAGGCACTAGTACACAATGTTTTGGGATTTCAGATAGACTAAGAAGTGAGGATATGAATGGCAGTGGCTACCAGCCAAAGTTAAACATTCTCATGATGCAAAGTACTATTATACATCTGCTGCAGAATGTGAGGCTGGGAGTAAAGTTTGTCCCTGTTTGCTTATCTGATACACACGGTCAGTTGTTCCAGCTACACATCACCAGCAAGCATATGGGGTAGGCTATTTACTACCTGGAAGAGCTTGCAGCTCTCTCAAGTCCAGTCCATGGGGCTTTAAGCTTCATGGAAGTCCTTTCCATTCTCAATCAAGGAAAGCTGATGAGGCATATGATGTTTTCAGGATGTCACAAAGCGTATATTCTCCAGACTTGCATTTACCTGTACGTTTTGCAGATCTGTACATTTGTAGCTTGCAAGTCTATTAGGCCATGAATGTAATGAACTGTTTCATTTACTGTGCTGTAAACTGATTGGAGTCTACACTAGGCTGTAGAGCAAAGTAAAAAGAACTGGCATCCTGCAAAATGTATCAAACTTTAATCATAGAGTGAGGTAAAAAGTGTGAACAAATATCCCATGGAATGAAATTTTCTAAACTTTTTAATTGAAATTTTGCTTTTGGGCCAACTGAAAATATTCCATTTCATGCTTCATTCTGACTTTTGACATTACTATTATTTCTGCCTTCATGCCAGTAATGTAATATATTGGTTGCTTCCAGGAGTTACACAAGTTAATCAATAATGGAAGTAGTTATTATGTTATGATCCACAATAAAGTAATTGTAATGTAAAAAGCAGAATTCTGAAGTCTGAAAAAAATACATATTTTGATAGCTTGATAAAGATATTTTGCTAACATGAAGGAGGTCATAGATTCATCAAATCGTTATGGTTAGAAAAGACCTTCAAGACCATGGAGTTCAACTGCAAGCCCTTCAACACCATGCCTGCTTAACCAGGTCCTAATTAAATTTATAATTGCAGACCTGAACAAAGATGGAAAAAATCTGCATTACTCAAGGAGTAACTTCAGAAGCCTGCATGTTTTCAGATATCCCACTGGTGACCTCTTTTCCTTTGAAAAATATTTTAGACAAAGCCAGATAGATCACTGCTGAAATTTTTATGGTTCAACTGCTCTAACGGTCTAAGATTATGCCCAGTTCCAGTGCTTTCTGTCCTGGTGGCAGCACCCATAAAGACAGGAGAAGACTACACTTTCTTCTAAGTTCTCTATGTGAATGAACAAAACTGAATAGCTCCAAATATCTGCTTCAACCTGTCTTCCAACAAGACTGAATTTTTGGCTAAGTTTCAGGTTTTTAAGATTATTGCTGGCCACAGCTAAGTTTTATTCTTAAGGATGAAGGTCATCCCCTCGGGTTGAGGCAGAGTATAAGAAGAAATGGCTATGAAGACTAACTCTTCATCCATCAACATTAAATACTCCCCAGCAAGATGCTCTCCTCCAGCAAGCAGCGACTTAACTTGAAAATCAATACCCAAACATTAAAAAATCCCTTTCAAACATTCCTTTATCCTGCAAGCAGTGCTTCAAAGAAATCGTTCAGTCAGCTGCAGGAGCCTGAAACTCTGTGCCGCAAGCCTTTGATAAGGTGGGGAAAGTTTCGGTGGCCAGATCTCGCTGGAAACCATAACCTGCCACATTCTCCCTACCCCCATAGACCCCCCAGAGTAGCTGTACACTGTTACCAGTTGATGTGACTGATCTATTTGACTGAAACTAGCCAAACTGTCACTCAAGAAGTGCCCCCTTGGTGCCTCTTCTGCCTGGATCTACTTGAGGGTGGGATTGCATAAACCGCTCCTGTCAGGGATTTCAAATGAAACAAGCCATTGAATGTAAATCTGACAGCTCGGCTGCCGAATTAGGGCTATTTGCATGCTAATTCTCCCTGTGCTTAACTCACTGGCAGACCTAGAGTGAGAAGCAGCCTCTGCATGTTTGGAACAATGCTTGACTGATCTAGCTGCGTTAACGAGCAAATTATGGTAATTTTGTTATTACAAATGCATAGAAATTTCCAAAGAGTGGAGCAATACAATATGTTTTTTCTCCTTCTCCTCACTTCTAAATATGGAACCTATTGTTTATACACACTTTGCCATGCTTACTTATGTTTAGAAATGCATAATGTTCTTCTTTAAAGGGAGGGGGAAGGAATTATGGTTGGGGCAAAGTGAACCAGCCCAGAATAGACTAGTTTGATCATACATGAAACACTTGAGACTACGTTTGCAAATGGTGTAAAGTAGGAAAATGCCTTGGATGTCAGGATGGAGTGTAGATTAATTGACCCTGCATGAGAATCTGGTCTGTAAGAGACATAATTGGGAACAGTAGATCTATAGACTTTTGGCTTTTCCTGCTCAAACATCTCACTTCATTGCTGTCTTTCTAGCATAATTTCTAAATCAATTTAATGAAATCTGACAACATCATATTTAAAATAAAATATTTGTTAATCTATGCAAGTGTAGCAATTACTTCCCTGTAAAATGAACCAGCATGATTTGTTAGGCTTCCATAATACTAGTAGCTGCTTGTTCAAGATACACAAGAGCAGTGGTAAAAATACTTATCTGCTTCATTATTAATAACAGGAATCATTTATCAGTTTATTTGCAATATGGTATTGCCCTAAGATATTGGCAATGGCACATTACTTGCTTTATAATTTGCAATGAATGTTTTCTAACATTTGTATTTCAAGATTACAGAAGAGTGGGGAAGCAGGTTTATAGAGTCTTACACGTGGTAAAAACAATACATTGATTTACCAGAAAGAGAGACTCCCCTGACCAAATTGTGAATACTTTCTATCCTTTGCAGTGGCTGTTAGTTTTATCAGTGGAAACTGTGACATGGTTTTGTGAGCACCTGGGAGAACGAGCGTTTTTCTGAGGAGCTTGGAATGGTGGCTCGATTTGAGAGGCATGTCATTCATAGAATCAACTGTAAAATCTTTCATAAGGAAAAACAAGATCCTCAGTAAACAACAGATTAATTTTAGGAAAGCTGTCCAAGCACCCAGTCTGGAATCTAATACCATGGCTGCTCATAGAAAACACAGTATATTTCAGAAGTAACATCTGTTTTTAGTGTGCTTCTGTCTCTTATGGAAAATCAAAAGTCACATCCTCCACTGGAGCTGAATACATAAAGGTCTCTCTTTTGACAAGGAGCATCATGAACACTCACCACCTGAGAACCACCAGACCAGTGGATTCTCAAGCTGGGAGGCACGCTATGAGGGGGCTGGAGTGGCCTCAGAAACACTAAAAGCGTCCTTGCTGTGCATGTTAGGATTTCAGCCTGAATGTGCAGACAACACTGCCTATTTCTTCAGAAGGGAGGGAGCAGGGAAGAGATAAGTGCTAGACTTACAGACCTTACAGATGGTACCTCCCCAAAAAATATATATTCTTTGTGCAGAACATGGAGGAAGCTTTTAAGACTGACCCTGTCAAGTACTAAGCTCAATGGTAGTGTCAGTGAGTTTTGTTGCTTGTTCTGTGTTCTGCAGTTGTATTTTTAGCATCAGCTAAACACCAACAGCTGCCTGGAATGGTTGGACTTTTGTCTGCAACAAAGGTTGCAGACACAGAAGGCAGATCACACAAGCAACATCTGATGACCCAGAGATGCCTATGGGAACAGTCTCCTGTCATCTTTAAGTTAGACATGGTTCTACAAAAGCCTGAATCTCTCTCAGAAGTGATCACAAATCCAACTTCAAACTCTAGATCACAGAATGCTCTGGTCCAGGGAAGTAGGTATCACATCGATAGCTGCTTGCAAGTGCTGAACACCACTCAGTTGAGTCATGACAGTGGAGATTATAGTCTGGAGATTAATGAGAAAAGGTTACTAATGGCTCATCTTATCACCATGATGAAAACCTAGCCTTCATCTTCACATATGTTGACACATGTGGTGGGGGAAGATTCCAGTAATAGATATACAGTAAGGCCCACTACCATAATGGAGTTGCAAAAAGTCATGATAATGGAACAATGAAGTGACCATAATTAGAAGAGAGGAAAGAACCCTTGACACAAATCAGAGTGTGAAGCAGGTGAGGTAGAAATCATTGTCAGATGTCATGGAGGTTTTATAGATTTTCTACAGAGGAATATTATGCATTTCTTCCTCATTTGCTTCATTCTTTTCATAGCTGATTTTCTTCTCACTTACATGACTGTAAATCAGGAATCTTTTCAGTAACCAAAAACATCTAGCCTTATGCTGTAAATCAGAAGAAAACATGGTTCAAGCTGTCTTCACCTGACTTCATCAGGACTATGCTATCTATTGTAATTTCTTCTTCTGTTTCTGCTTTTAAGCGTTAAAGCTCCCAGCTTTTTAACCTCCAGCTAACTTGCCTTCAAATATTTACTGTTGCATGTCATGAGATTACAAAATGCTATCACAAAGCCTAGACGAATGTGGTATTTGTACACAAAGCCAGAACAAGTAACATAAACTAATACTAGTAACTCTGACTTCTCAAGATTTCTGGCTCCTTGTAAAAATAAAATAATCCCTAAAGATTTTATTTAGAATCTACTTAAATTAACACTTACCTTTTGATCTGAGCCATGATACAACAGTTGTGTCTCAGTTACCCAGTTCTAAAAGTTGTTATACATTTTGATTCAGATTGTTGAGAGAGAAGCTCTTTTTTTCTTTCAGATTTCAGCTAGACAAATAAGCTAAAGAGAGTGAAGAGTCATAACTTCTCTCTCTGCATTAGTATCTGTCCCAAATATAGCTTTCATATCTAATCACAGGGACAAATTCTTCAGAAAATTACATTTTTTCTTTCCTAACATCATCTTTTTTTCTGTTTTGTGTTTTAGAACTAGCACCCTTTCCTAGATAAAAGGTTGTTAATGGCACTATTACTATTTTTTATGCTTTTTTTTTCCTGAAGTCCCATTTTGAATGACACTGTTTTCAGGTTCCTTTAGTCGGGTAATTGCACATAGACTTCATATAAAGGAAATTCATTTGTTCAGGGTCACTGCATGGTTTTTCATTAAAAACAAATTACCGGTGTTCAGAAAGGACATCTGGGTTTCGAGAGTCCCATTAATGACTATATTTTCAGCATCTCTATTCCGGACGGTCTACCCTTTCCTGTCACCCTGTGCACAGAGCCCCAAGAGGACAACGTGAATGACAGTCCAAGGAAAGAAAAACATAAGAGATGAGCTGAGAATTCCTCCCCAGAGAAGAGCAGAAGGGAAAAGTGTGGAAAAAAAATAAACCCAAAAAGCAGAGAATAACAAGGGCTGTCGTCTGAGCACTTCTAATACAACAACTGGAATAAATAAACAGACAAGAATGAATATATAAGCATAATCTTTTCTTAATTAATATATAGTAATAGAAGCTTCTTGGTGTGGAAACCCAACCCCCAAAGTACAAGTGGTTTTCTCAAGCAGGAATATACTGTACTTCCTAGCTGACCTGTCCCCTTACATACCCTCTTTTGGGATTGTGGACAGTACTGTGACTTCTGCCTACTCTGTACCATCAAGGAAGTGGGAGTAGGCCAGGAGTGCACACAGGGCACAGACACTATGTTTCAGGTGGGCTGAGGAAGAGAAGACTGGAACAAGACTGTTCTCATTGCCTACTGCGTCTTAGTAAATTTCCCTCATAGGGAAGTACCATGTCTAACCTACAGGCATAGAAAGGTGATATTTTAAGAAGAGAACTGTTGCAGGTGAACACTTCCAGCTTCACCTGGTTATCGCACAAAAAAAAGAGGCAGGTTTTTTTGAGTAAAAAGACCAAGCACAGGAACAGACAAGAGCCCTTTTGCACTTCCAGGGCAAATTTACTGCATATTACTTGCACAAAACTAAACTCACATTACTACCAAGTTTCAGAGATAACCTGAGGGCTATATATGTGAAGGAATCAGTATATGTGTAGTACTCACTACAGACAAAAGCACTCATGTTTTACCATGCTGTGTGAGAATCTAGGCAAAGAAACTAGGCTTGAGGCTATTGTGTTATGGCAAATTGTTCTTCAGCATCCTGAGCTGGTTCTCTCTAGAGCAGGCATACAAGCTGCAATTCTTGTATAGCTGCCACGTTTCCCTCTGTCCCACCAGAACTGGCCACCGCAAGGGGTTTCTTCACAAAATCACAGAAGGAATGGACCTCTAGAGATCATCTAGTCCAACCCCATGCTTAAATATGGAGAAACAGTAGCAGTAATACCCAAGTGAAACTGAGAGATCATTTCTGTACGTAACAACACATCATTCACCAGTGGAATTTACTATCTGGAGATAAGGAAAGAAAAACACAAGAGATGAGCTGAGAATTCCTCCCCAGAGAAGAACAGAAGGGAAAAGTGTGAGAAAAAAAAATACTATCTGGAGATAAGCACTAGAAGTAAAAGAATTTAGTAGGAATCAGTAGTGGATTAAGCCTCGAAATAGATCCACATCCAAAGACGTTTCACATTAGAAAAAATAAACATCTCAAAGGGATATATATTCTCATGCTTCAGGACATATGATGTCCACTTTGGGCAAATTATTCCAGTTATGCTCAGTATATGTTGCTCTCCTTAAAGTACTGGCCCATATCCACGGGCCAACAGCTTAGAGTGGCTGATCTTTTCCTTTCATACAAAACGTGCTAGATGGAAGCTATAGATCTTTCTGGTCTGAAAGTGATGTGCTTTTTCATTTGTTTCCTCTGAGAAAAATGTTTAATTAATCATCTGGATCAACACAGATCTTCATGAGGCACACATCCTTAATGATGCTTTAAGGCTTAGATTTTGTAAAGAAGAAAAGGAGGAAATATAATACAATGCACAAGGATTTAACTGTTCCTCTGCATCCTTGCTCTCGTCGGAGAAAGAAAAAGGACTATAGGGCTGGTGGAAGTAGGGAATAAGCCTTTCCTGTTCAGATAGAAGATCACGCAAGCTGAAGAAGGACAGAGAAAGAAGCAAAATCCACATGGCTCCTATTGGAAACTCCTAAATGGCAAAAAGATTTCCCTTTTCCTGCATGCATGCATTCCTTACAAATATCAACGATGCTATGGTATCTTGACTATTTGCAGTAGCATAAACAATGTCAGGAGAAACAAGCATGCAACAAAATACCATGTATGTCTTATCATGCATACATTTCTCCCATGTCTCTAAGCACTTAACTTTTACAATTACTTAATTACAAGCAGTAATTCATGGCTAACAATCACATGTCTTATCAAGAATGCACATTTTTAGGAAAGGCTCTGAAAAGTGACAAGAAAAGGTTGTGAGGTGAATCCCTGAGAACTGGTAAAATAAATATTCTGCCTGCACATATTTTAGAGCACAGCATTTTGCCATTTTAGAACACAAATATAAATGTGCCTCTAGCACCAGACTTTATCAGTGAACTACTTGTGAGCCAACATGTAAGGGGGCAGTGTGATTTTCCCAGCATGCCTCTGAAACTAACTGGTCCTGCAAATGCCAAGAAGTGAGTAAGGACTGAAAAGTTATTTCGGATGCTAGTTAGCAAATTCTTCCTTAAGTGAGAAGGACAACCTAAAGGAATTGCAGATGACCTTCACACTAGCTGGAGCAGAAGGTTGCTATTAAAGGAACTAGTGAGGGGAGCAGTGCAGTTATTCAATATAATGGGTCACACAAGTCTATGTGTAGTTAAAAATAAAATCTATTACCCAGGAAAATCAACTCAATTGAGCCTATATCACTGAATACTTACTGTATTTCCTCTTACTGAGCTATGCCAAGCCCTGTGTTTTTACATTTCTGCCATGTCGCTCAGTTAGATTTTCCTGGACACTTTATGACTACTAATATGTTTATTCTCCAGCACCCTCAGAAAGAATAAACTGCAAGTATTCCCCTTAGCTAGTGAAGGGCTTGGGGATCACAGATTAATTTTAAGTGAAAGGCACTCTCCAAGAAGTTGAAATTGAGACAGAATTTTTTTAAGTCTCTAAACAGACATCTTCACGAGGGATTATTTATGAAACTTCCTCAAACTTTTGCAAAACTTCCAAGTACAAGTGACACGGCTCAGACATCAAGGAAATCTGACCTTTCTTTGTACCTCTCTCTGGAACAAAGATATGGTGGCTCAGCTGCATCCTCATTTGTCCTTAGTTGGTATTTTACCAGAGAATTGAGCCTCAGACAAGAAGGCACACAGTCATTGGAATTGTAGTTTCCATCACTGGGCTTGTAGTACATTACATCACCAATATGAAGTTGGTGTATGCATAAGATTCATATCAAAGGAGAATTATTTACCATGGTTTGACTTTTTCTTTTTTTTTTTTTAGTGTCAGAATCCTTTCACCCTTCATAGTCAATAAAACTGATGTAACTGCCAAATGTTTTGAGTGTAATCTTCTAGAGTGAAAATACAACTTCTCCTCCAGAGAAGGAGACTCCACAACCTCCCTGGGCAGCCTGTTCCACTGCTCTGGCACCCTCACTGTGAAGAAGTTCCCTCTCACCTGCAGGTGGAACCTCCTGTTCTTCAGCTGCACCCATTACCCCTTGTCCTATCACTGGCCACCACTGAAAAATGCTTGCCTCCCTCTTCCTTACAATCCCCCTTCGTGTATTTATACATGTTAGTAAGATCACCTCTCTTCTAGTAAGATCGCCTTCTCTTCTCCAAGCTGAACAAGCCGAACTCATGCAGTATCTCCTCGTATGAGAGATATTGCAGTCCCTTAATCATCTTTGTCGCTCTCTGCTGGACCCTCTCTAGAAGCTCCATGTCCCTCTTATACTGGGGAGCCC
>JAUBOD010000271.1:362282-412948 GCA_032353885.1 Nothura maculosa | reverse complement strand
TTGTGGAGTCTCCTTCTTTGGAGATCTTTAAAACCCGCCTGGATGCAGCCCTGAGCCATGTGCTCTAGGTGACCCTGAGTGTGCAGGGGAGTTGGACTAGATGACCTCTGAGGTCTCTTCCACCCTTAAGTATTCTATGATTCTATGATCCAGAGGAAACTCTTATTTCTCTTTTGCTATGAGATTTTCTCCAGGTTGGCCATTTCTTCTTTTCCTCCATTCCAAATTTCCTACAGGCCTGTATTCAGCAATCTGACTAGTATTTCTCCAGTGTATTTTCATCCACTCCTCAGGAAGGAAATGTCCAAGAGAAAGCTTTGTCTTGCTCAAGGGTTGTTAGATGGTTGGTTTCAGGGGATAGTTTTTCAAATACCTGTGATAATCAAGGAGACCGGTAAATCAAGAAGTGATGAAATTGGATACTGATCTCAGGCTAGAATGGCAGTCTTCTCCTTTGTTATAGTCTGGTGCTGAGTAAGTTCTGTCTCCTGCATGGAAGGTCTTTACCCTTCTTGCAGCTAGTTTTACCTTGCAAGAAGAGTCAAATTCCAAGCTTTAGCTTTCAGTATTTTGGATATTCCAGACTAAAGGATTAGAACTTCAATGTTTGTGCTGGATTTGAAGTATTCCAGAAACCTGAAAGTAAGTAGCACAGCCAAGCCGCTAGGTATGATGTGGAGGATATGGGCTACAGGCATATGAGGCTATGCATATGAAGTGCTCTTGTTATCAGACAGCCTATCACTTTGTCATATTATCACAGATCTACAAACTAGACAGGTAAGTTCCACAGTCTATCAAGGTTGTAATTAAGGAAGTGGGTAGAGGAATAGTCACTCTGAATCACTTTCCACATTATTGTATGCTGTGCAGTATATAAATAACCCCAATTTGAAAAGCAAAGATGAAGAATAAAGCAGACCTGAATTCAAGATGACTAGGAAATCTTCCATCCTTGGTGATGAAGGTCAGGAACTCATTTTAAAATTTAACTATTGTTATGGATAAGCCATGTTTTCTGTTTAAATCCTGACTTTTCCATTTCTCCAACTGGGAGAAGAAAAACAAGAACAACAAACCCTCACCACTTCCTCACTGTGAGACTGATGGATCAGAAGTGCCACGGTATGCAAAGTGATGCTAAATTAACAACACGTTTCACATCCAAGCCCGTTACAACAGGGAACCTACTGACTAAAGTAAAGCTTCTAGCTGGCATGTAGTTGCCTCTATAGTGGGTTTTAGGAGTTTAATGATTATTGATATTGCTTCATGTAATACTGGAATAAAAATACCAGCAGAGGAAAGGGGGATTCATGATGGATTTGTTTGCGAATAGCACCCAAGGCTGAAGAAATGCATCCAAAGCAAAAATACCTTCTACAGTGCTAGCAAAAGGCAAGTACAGACCCAGTCCATTAAATCATTAAAGATGAGGAAGCACACACCACCCACACTACCATTAGGTTGGAACGAAGTAAATGCTTGACATTCTTGCATGCACACAACCATCACAAACTCCCTTTTACAGACAAAAATGCTCACATCTTTCATGGTTTGAGACATATTCCTATCAGAGTTCATTCTTTATTGCTCCAGCAAAAAGCATGAAATATAATGATGCAATAATAATATCAACTGGCAAAGTGCAAATAAGTAATTTTCTTCCTTAGAAGAAGTACTTTTGCAACCAGTTCCAGAAGAGGTCAGCAACACTTCCTTCTGAGCAGACATAGACCTGGTAACTAGTATTTAGATGTTACAAATGCCTCTGTTCTTAAGCAAGATACCTGAGGTCAGCTGGAGGGAAAGAGCAATATAAAGCATGAAAAGCCTTTATCATCTCCAAACCACAATGGTACAATGGTTAAAAAAAAAAAGAAAGAAAGAAAAAGGAGGAAAAGGTTTAGAAACATTCTTCACTTCACTTGCTTTCACAAAAAAAAAAAAAAGAAAGTGGCAAAGAGAGTATATAGGTGTGTCTTTGTATACTGCTCTGTAAATGTGAATCCAATTAACTTCAAATTTAAGTTCTAATGAACTTATCTCATTTTGCTATCAGCTCAGCTCTTGTCCATGGCAGTAATTAACCACTGGGGGTTGTCACTTCCAGAAACATGACACAAGGACTTTCCCCAAGCTCAGGTGCTTCAAACCCGTACAGAATTCATTACCCTGACAGTGTGAAAACCCTTCATTCCAATACCACAGGGCACCAACACATTTCCCTTTATCTATCTGATTGCCAGCAACAATATGAAGGAAATGAATCCACTAGAGAGGTAATTAATTACTGCAAAGGATACCTTAGAAAATGCATTGGGTTCAGGTGGTTGGGAGGATGATTAAAAAGCCCTCAGAACAGCTTCTCCACTATAGAAGGGATTGAAATATCCCTCTTCAAGATGCACTATGGGTTGCACTGAAAGAAAGAAGAGGATAGCTATGCACAGGATCTTTTATTCCCTATTTCATGCTTACAGCAGACATGAAATTGCCATCAGCTCAAGAATGCAGTCAAATATTAGGCAGTGCATTGGGTTAATAAGGTAATCCTAGCTCTCTGGAGACCAAGGTTCAAATATGGAGTAGGTCACTGTTAAAAAATCAGTCTGATAATCGCTAGGTGAATCTCTAGTGTGTGCTTTATTCTAATGACTGACATTATCACAAAGTCATCACCTGGTTTGAAATGGCCACTCAATTTAATACTCAGTCCATGTCTTGTCCAGCACAGAGGGTGCTACATACACATGTCCACTAGCTGAAATCAGCCGTTCCCACCCTCTTATCCACTGAGGGCAAATGCCTCTTCCAAGATCTTTTCATGCCAAAATTATAGACTACCTTCCTTCTGCTGGTCATCAGGATCTAAATATTTCTTCAGGCTATTCCTCTACCCTTACCTATTCCTACTCCTTCTGAGTATTCTAAACCTTAGACAGCACAATTTAAAAAGTAAATAACCCCATGCTAAGTAAAGTGATGAAGAAATGCCATCTATTATGACATAAGAGAACTGAAGGACAGTGATCACCCCCATTTGATCTGCTGGGATGCTGGGGAAGTACATCATACAGCTAATTACTGTTATACGATATATAGCTCTGGCAAGGAAGAAATCCTGATTCCTTATTCTGGAAAAGGTCTGGTTATGCGGTCTTGGTAAATGAGACAGGTTTGTGAAGTGCCCAGAAATATTAGTATCAGCCAGTAGAAAAGACCTGAATTTGTGCTCTTCTGCTTTCAGCACTCTAGGAGAAGAATTCCTTACCAATCCAAGAGCACACATAGATGGTACTATTTGCTCTTTATACTGATATGCTTTGCACCCTCTTCTTAAGTCCATACATCAGCTTTCTCCAGAAGAGAGCTGGTGTTAGGTTTATGATATATTCCCTTAAACTACAGAAAAAGAAAATAAATAATTGACAAAGGTGGTTGTTTCAAGAGACCTTTCATCACTAGAACTAAACCCAGATCTCCGTTCTATTTTAATCAAACCTGTTACGAGAACTGAGTTTTCTCTTTTGAACATCTGTGTCCTCTTAAGAAAAGCTGTTCTCTTTGAAGTGAAGATGTTAAGAGTATGCCTACTTGCCCTGATTTTTAAATCATTATTCTAATAAAAAGACTTAAGGATTAAAGATTCAACTTGTTTTAGCAGGAGAAGGACCTTTCATAGATCTACCATGGAGTTCCTGCATCCCCCATCTGCCTGGAAATCTGTGTGTCACACTGATGGCATGCCCATGGCAGTAGCACAAACCAACAGATCACTCTGAACTACAGATGAGAATATTCCCTAAAATTAAGTATTTTTATCATATATGAAATATTGCTCTTCACTTGACATAATAGCCGTGTAGCACCATAGCAACTCCGTTATTGCCCTACCTTTGGGTCAGAGCGTTAACACAAAAAACCACAAATAAATAAATACAAATAAATTATTTCCCATGAGTATAAGGAAACTACAGAATCCAACTTCATTAGGTGATTTTTAAATATTCAGTGTACCTATCGCATTTCCAAATTCCAAAATTCTGGCCACAACCCTATTTATAGTTCTTTCCCAAGTTACATACACAGTTCCCTATGTTCTGCATGACAAAGTGACATTAAACGAGGCTGGCAATCAAAGAGCAAATGAACTAGAGAAGTGCTCTTACTCCCTATAAAGATCCTTTCTCCGTTATAAAAAAAGTGGCTCACTTCATGCACTGTGCAATTACATCAAATCCCCTCAACCTCACAAAGCATTTGAGTTAATTTATGCTTCTCTTAGATCTTCTTTTATATCTCCCTTCCCTTTTTCCCTACCTTCCTTCCTACTCTCTTCTCTTCTCTGCTCAGGCTACAAACCCGAATCTGACAGCTGCCACAGTCCTTTGGGTCTGCCTTACCTACTTTCCCCATTTCCACCTAAGAAAGAACTCTCAGCGTGAGCATGCCTCAAATTTTGTTTGCTACTAGCACCTTCAGGATCAAATCTTGTCTGAATACTTTGGGAAAGGATGCACTAGCACGGTAAAACAACTGGATAAACTGAAATGCTAATGAATAACTTCCCTCCTGTGCTCACCTAGCTCTATTTATAGATATCAAACCTACTGCAGCACACTTACTGCTATGAGTTACCTCTCCAGCGCCTAATTAGAGAGAGATAAAACAGTGGTAACACACAGATCACCTGTAATGATTTTGCTGACTCGATTATTCTTCTGACAATTAGCTCTGGCTGCCAAAACCTCACAGGAATGTCAAAGTCTACTTCCTACAAAGTAGGTAATGTCACAGGTGTGACCATGAAATCAATAATGAGACATAGCTCTTGCAGAGGGCATCCAGGTCAGACAGAACAGCCCTTAAATTAAACATTGATAAGCAGAACACAATTATCCATCATGTTTAAGTGCCTGCGTGAAATTAGCAGCTGGGGAAGGGGAGCAGTGGGGGAAAGATTAGTGGGGGAGGTATGGGAGTGCACAGTGCTTTCTGAGACGATTGCTATAAGGGTTGTGACAACTATACTGTAATCTGTTAGCAAAGCCATAAAATTCAGATTAAACGCCAAGTGCTGAAACACAGGAGCTGCAGGTGTGGGTTTATTTTTCTTCACACCTGCAAGGTAGCAGCAGATGTCTAAGGGACTCCTGAGTTGCCGTTCACTGACAGTGTCTTCCCAACTTTTCCAATTGACTCGACTACCGTATTAAAAATGAGCAGGACAGGAAAAAAAAGAGAAGGAGAAATAATAGTATTTTCTTGTGGTGAGAAAATACAGTGATTTACAAAACAATGTTCTGACTTTTTTTTTAATGTAATTTCTAAACATAGCCATGTAGCTCTCTCTTCTGGCAATGAAATCTAAAAATATCATATTCTACATTGATCTCTTGCCCCCTGGACCCTGTCTTTTGGCTGGTGTCACCTAAAAGTCTCACCCTACTTCCTTTTTCAGTCATCAAGCTGTGGTGCCCTCTGAACAAACTACCAGTCCAGCTTATCAAGTGCTTTTCTGGGTTATCACTCTGAGAGCTATGTCCTTTATATAACTATAGGCCTATAAGGTCTATGTGAGTCTCTGTCCTTTCCCTGATCTCATTCCTGCAAAATTGTAAGTCTCCAATTTGACACTCAGTTTAAATCATACACCCACAGAACTGTATGGGGCGTACATAAAGAAATTGGAAAAAAAAAAAGATGTTTTAGACGAGGCATATCTCTGTAAGAATCCATCTCTACTAAGATCCAAAGACAGTATGTGACCAATGACTAAAAAATGGCTATAACAGTTATTTTACTTTTCCCTGCCTGGCTTCTCATAGGCATCTCACATAGTCCCACATGAATGCTCATTGCTGCACATTTCCTGGGTGCTTAAAGACTTCTGTCACTGAAAACAATGATTAACCTGAAATGAGCAAGTTCTTTTTTTCTTACCTGTTAGGAAACCAAGGAATCCAGGTGCACTACAGCATGTTATACCTAGTGACCATAACCTGTAACCAGAATATTCTTACTGCTAAGACTCAGGGCAGAAGAACATGGAGATCAACACAAGAAAGGTGTGATGTGATGGTGGCTATCAATAAAGAAAAATAGGGTGTAGCAGCACTAGACTGCTTGCTTATTTTATCAAAAGAAATGTTATCTAACTGATCTCTTTTGCCTTGCAAGCAGAAGGAGTCTCTATCTATCGCACACATAAAGGCAACCAGAATATTACAGGAAGAGTGAAATACACACTCAGGATACTTCCATAAAACCTGTTCCACAAAGAAAACTTGATCTTTGTAAGTAGGCAGTGAAGTAAGGCAGTGTCAACACAGATACACAGCTTCCAATCCCTCTCTCTGTGCAAGTCCTACTAAGAAAGTCCAATAGAGACAATAAGTAATTCTAAAAGTACCACCTTGACGCTCTAATGTCTTGCTATTAACACTCAGTGTAATTTTGCTAGATTAAAGCTTTGTACGCTTACTGTCTCCTCCTGAAAGCAACTGCTTTAAGCAGTGCTTCTAGAACTAGGAGCTGCACATTCATACCATTCCTTATGGTTTATCATTAGTAAGATCGGCACAAACCAAAGTGACAGTTCCTCCTGTCCCACTGCATAAACACTGAACCAGCGTGAACTTGGGTTAAGCCAACATGGTACAAGGACTGGTGAAAAAGGCAGAGCACTGCAGTTAGGGGGACTTTCATTTGATTTATCTTTACACAAGCACTGGTCAAGATCTTTTTTTTAATAAACTCCTTTCATTAGAAGCCAAATATCCTCAAAATCTATATCCCAGAAAATTGTCCTTTATGTGGCCAGAGTATATGCACAGTGGTTATTCAGCTGGATATTTTAACTCCAAAAGTTCCCGGGAGAAGATATGAAGTTGTTAGAACATTAGATTTTCTGTTTGATTGTTTGTATTAAAATGTATACAAAAACCAGATTCATATTTTCATGTTTGGAATTACTCATTCATATAAAGTGTAAGTACTGAGAGTAGATAGACAAAAAAAAAAGTCCAAGTACGAACAAGAAGTGTAGATTAACCTGCACTGTTTTTATCTTGTTTGCTATTTTAAATCATGAAACTTGCCTAAAATTTGAGATCTTTACTTGGAAATAGATCTGGAAAAAAATCAAAATCCTCCTTTTTTTCCACAAGACAGTAAAGTCAACTCCTCCCCATCATTTAATTTCTAATAAGATTCAGCTTCTCCTGGAAGCAACAACTGGAAGAATACAGCCAGCAGGGTGCTGTCAGAAGAGTGTAGACCCTTCGTATGTGTCTTAATCTGAGGAGAGATTTGAGAGATCTCTGAGGATTTGAAAAAGGATGAAGGAAAGGAACCAAAGTACGATGATCTTACAGTCTGAGGGGCTTCCTCAGCTTGCACCAGCTGTAGACTCTAATTAAGCCCACATTTCATTCCTTGTACGCAGAAAGCTGAACCAGTGTTGAGGAGCCAGTTTGAAGGAGCGGCACCTGCCTGAGCTTTAGCTCTTGAGAGCAGAAATTCTTCCAGACACTAAGCATCTTCCATCTCCAGCAATCTGGGGAAACACTGGAGTTGGCATCCATCTGTCATATGTAACTATGAGAAGGGGCTAGAGATTTTCATGATAACAGGAGGAGACAGACACATCTCTTAATCCGTATTTCCATTTTTCAGTAAGCCATATAGGAAAAGAATATTGCAGTCAATTAGTGCAGGCGAATTCATGAAACGGTATGATGCAAAGTCAGTCTAGCTTTGAAAGTCTGCTTCTTAAAAGAAACCCAACAAGGGTTTCTTGATCTGAAATCATGCATGGGACATGCATGTAAATATGCTTCCTTTCCAGTTCTGAAGTTAGAACAGGTGCTGCTAATAAAAATGTGCGATTTTCATTATTTCAGAAGGGCATATGACAGCAAGTATTGCTTTCAAATGAAAAAGAAGAAACTAAAAGAAAAAAAAAGGAAAGGAAGAGAAAGGAAAGGGTAAAGGAGAAAAGGGAAAGGGGAAAAGGGAAAAGGGAAATGGAAGGCAAGGGGAGGTGAGTTGGGGGGGAAAGGGGAGGGGGAATAAGGAAGCGGGGAAAGAGGAGGGAAAGGGGAAGGGAAAGAGGAAGGAAAAGGGCAAGGGAAAGGGGGAGGAAGGAGAGAGGAAAGGGAGGGGTAGAGGAAGGGAAGGATCTACCTAGATAAGCAACCAATCAACCAGTTAGACTCCTCCTTAAAAATAGGCATGTTACAATGAAAGAGGAGACTTCTCTTCTTACTCTTCTTACTTCTCTTTCTTGAGGGACTTATCACCACCAGTGATCTTACAGCCTACAAAATACTATTCTTTGGACAAATACAGTTCATCATATGCTGTTTTTACAAGAAGGAATGAAATTAAAGTTTTCCTTAAAATTAAAAGAATAAAGCCAATCTCCATAATTTAAAATATAAGTAAGTGCAAAAGAAACTAAAACTAAAAAGAAAAAGAATTATCCAAGTGGAACTCTACCTTCCTGCTCCAAAGTAGACAGTGGTCTGATTATTTGGCAACTACTGTGTAGCATGCTTCTGTGTTTCATATTCCCTTGCATTTTATTTGTGAACTGCCTTGATGTATCTCAGAACAATGGCCAAATTAAAGATTTTTTTCTTTTAAATGCATTATTTTTAAAATATACTCCCACCAGCATGCTACATACAATGAATAGAAGAATAAGGAGAATTAAAACCATGCAAAGGAACATCTTTATGACAAATAAAGCTATGGAAATTTTAGGCTCCATTTACTTCTCAATCTAATTTTGCCCTCCAATGCACATTATGTCTGAAATGGGATCTCATGTGGCTTGATCAGTGCTCTTAACGCATGCAGAAGCAACATATTCTCTTTATTGTTGTTTCCTTTCTGAGGCATAGCAATACTTCTAATAAGAGCAGCACAGCAGGCTCTGTGAGACTGTCTTTACAGTAATCACTATACTACTAGTAAGAGGCAAGAATAAAGGGGATCAGCAGCTTGAATAGCGTTCTGTCCAAAGGATCCATGTTCCTGTCTACGAATGCAGAGCCAACTGTTCAAAGCATTACAAAAATCATGACAGCGAATGAGATGTATCTGTACGATTAAGTATTTTTTTTCTTTTGCTTATATTCCTTTACATGCAAGCAGGACCCTGAGCCATCTCCATGTCTTTTTCTGTTGCTGCCTGAGCGCTGAAGGCAAAGCAATGAACCCTCTCCTTCAGAGTCAGAGATCAGTGCTGCTTCCTGAACAGGGAGTCTAAAAAAAAAAAGTCCTTAATACACATGGCTACCTGGAACATTTTGAACTCCTAGAGACGAGCACCAAGCAGTCCAATACGCCCAATACAATATCTCCTCCCTCGTGCTGCTAACCACAAATACAACTGTAGAAATGTTCACTCAAAGTCTAAGGATGATTGGGGATGTTCTAGAAAGTGATCACAGGTCTCACTTCACTGCCTGAAATGAGTATTAAACAAGGAGGGAGTCATGCATTGCCTCATTCTACTGTCTTTCCACTGCCATCCCTAACCTAGATTTCTAGATATTGCTGAGGCTGGCTAAACTTGTGGATAGCCTGGGAACCTCTAGGCATCTAGCAGCCTCATGCTGCTTCATTTGGTAGTGAGTTTTTTGAGCCAAAACCCAAGAAGCCAAGATAGACAGCAAAGAAGCACTGGTATAACCAGAAAACAAACTTGGTGAAAAGCAGAGAAGGCTTTCTCACTCCATAAGGTATCTGGAAGGATGGATCAGCATTCATTTGCTCCCCTAAAGTCTCCTCTCCCTCTTTCCCTCAGCCTTTTCTCCCATTACGTAGAAGACTTCCCACAATATTATGGGATTGCAACTTTTCTTGACTTCAGGACACCATCCAGCTTCCCTTATAGACATACAGTTCCACAGAATCTCAGAGCATTAGTTGGTTACAGCCTTTCTAAAAATGCCTTGTCTTCAGGTCAGCACTTAGCCCATGTCTTTTTGAGATGGTGTAGGAATCAGGACACAACTCCCAATAAGACTTTCTTGTTTAGAAGCTAGGAAAGCCTGTCATATAATCTGGAATTGCCGAGTGCTCAACGGTTGTTAAGTATATGGGCCCAGCTGTAACTCAGGGATAGAACTTTGCTTTCATGGCAAAGACTTCTCCACTTCTCATTAGTCAGCTGAAAGTCACAGAGGCAGAGTGATATGGCCACAGAGCCAAGAAAAATCTGAGTCCAGTCAACCGAGAGAAAGAAGAAAAACCTGGCTTCCAGCCTCTTTATGCAGGACATTGATGACATTCAGAAAGCTTTTAGAAGCACTGAAGGCAGAAGGGAGGAGCCTGAAAAAAAGGTGTTTGAACCAATCAGAGAGCCTTGAAAAACTGATTCAACTCAGTTTCTGTTAGTCGTAAGCTATAACCTCAAATTCTTGAGCAACACTGATTAAAACAGCAGAGTATAATCCACCTCATCTCACTGCTTCTTGAGGCCATGGCATTTTTCCGTCTGTAGGAAGCACACTAGAGCCAGATGTAGGCTCTGATGGGACAATAACTTCCGACTACAAAAGGTTTTAGGAAGCAATTAAACCAAGTGGGGCTGCACCTTGCAATCTTTTCTCATGCAAGTAGTTATTCTCACTTCGCAGACATTGTATACATGAGTGTTATGAACATTTACACAAACAATCATTACCCTGTAGATTGCCAGCAGAGCCAGAATAGGAATAGGGAGAGCATGTTGGCAGTTAAATATTCAGCTTCCTATGTAAGCACAGAGAAAAGAAACAACTTCAATTATTTTCTGTTGCTGAGTTGTTAACTCCAAGCTAAGATTTTCTATCTTGCAATAATCAATATTTATGATCTGCATCTGAAATGGAGACATATACAATCTAAGGATCATTTCTAATGTCAATAAAAATTTCAAACTCTGTCAACAGTTTTGTAATTCCTAAGGAGGAAATATTAAGCTACAACTTTTTGGTTCTTAATTATGGATAAAGGGAGTCCATATCGAAAACTCATGTTTTCGATACTTCAAAGAAGACAATTTTCATCCTGGAATGAGAGGAAAAGATGAAATGATATATTTTAACTGGAATCCATGTGATGGAAAAAGCAAAGTGTGGGGAATATTGAGAAATCTGGGTTTCAGTGCTTTTCCATAAAATTATTTAATCAAATTATCAAATTATATCTTGGAAATTCATGACTTCAGAAATTTGCTCCAGGGAAAGCCCTTCCAAAAGATATTCCTAAACAGATAGCTTTTTTTTTTGAGAAACTTGTCTAGCCATAAAAGGGAAAGATATGAAAGGCTTGAATATGAACCTGAAAGTTAGCCATCTGAGTCCACAAAATAGGATTAGAAAACCTGCGAGCTTATGGCATAGCCCTGGGCAAAAAGACTGAAGGCTATAAAGTTTGCAGTTCTTTTCATTAAGCTGTGTTGAAACTCTATCCTTCCATTTCTGTTCAACTCCTTCTCTAGTGCTGCGCTTGCATGCCTATTTACACGTCTACTCACCACAGATATGACTACACCTGATAAAAATACAACAACAAAGGCAACAATAGACAACAAAAGACTTTCTAGACAAACTTTTTATTTCATGTGAAATTTGCCCATTCCCTGCTGACATCATTTCCCCTTATTATTTTGTAAACAAAATCTATTTTTTTCCTTCTAGAATGAGAAAGAGATATGACTTTCATTTTCCAAGAAAATTAAGAGGAAATTTTAAAAACAGTTTCAACTAGAAATGCAGCACACAGCCCCCAATATATCTTCTTAATCCTGTAATAATCACATTACTGTAAACTCTTATTCTTTGAGTTGAAAGTTTCTATCACATATTCCTTCAGATTGTCAGACCAGCCATGCCCAGCTCAAAGCTTTTCTCCATGCTTACCCCTTCACATCCTGCAACTCTTTCCAAAGCTGTCCTTCAATCTCTCTCTATATTTATCTTTCTCTCCTCTGTTTCTTATCCTTGCTCAAGACATTTCTGTGAGGGGCTGCCAGCTGGCAAGAACTGCTTGAAGGGCCAGTGGGGGCTCTTGAGATCTATTATCTGTTTTGCAAAAGCACTGCAGACAACTGTGCCTCCAATTCATGCCACAGAGGCAAGTGGTGGAGAAGAGGATGATGTTTCTTTTGTTGCCACCGGGCTGTGTAGATAGCTTCATTACACAACCCTATAACCTCATTTGTGATCCTCTTTCCTTTCTTTGCACAGTTCCACTTGCTTGATTTATAGTACCACCAATGACAGGCATGCACAGAGCCTGGCACTAAATGCAAATAAATAAATAAAAATTAAAACTCAGCTGTGCCACTAATATATCTCTTTATATAACTGTCCCCTACACAGTACAAGGTCTGACACTGAAAGAGTCTCTTGGGCTTATGACAATGAAAGCCCAAGTCTTTTTTTGCCACCTTCTAGATTCCTAAAATGCCACTTGACCAAATAACATTTAATTAGAGATGTCACGTAGACTCCTTAGCTAGTATAACCAAACTAACAACAAGTTGTTAGCAGTGTGTGCTCCCTTACAGCCATAAACTGTTTGATTGTCTCTCTCTCAGACCTGGGATGCGGAAACACTTTGCAATCTGGCTGCAAAAATAGCCATAGGATGCAACAGCATTACTATTGTCTACTTCATTTGTTTAAAAAATATAGATGCTTCTTTTACCATGAGGTTTACAGAAAGATCACTAAAACTCAGTGTAAGAAAAAGAACACAATTTATCCTACTTCTAAATATCCTTTTAGACAAATATGTATTTTTGAGTGTTCTTATTAAAAAAAAAAAGAGAGAAAGAGAGAGAGGTTGCCTACAGTCCACAGTGCATAATTCTTCTTTCTACTACATTTGAACATGGAAAACCCTGTCAATCTATGTCAGTATGGTTCTGGCCCAAGATGTGAGACATTTGTTCTTGACCCTTTTACACTACACATAGGTCTCAAGACAGTTCTGGGAACAGTGGGACAAGAGGTGGGGCAAGGATTCCCTGCTTCTCCAACAGAGTCTCTCAGAATAGTATGAAGTAGGTATTAGGCAGCTCTTTTTTACACCTGGCATGTTTTTCTCCAACACCTTGGGTTCCCTTCATCCCTCCACCCCTCTGCATTTCATTTGAGCCATTTAAATCAGTTCTTGTGTGGCCTGCACTGTGTCAGAGAGCAGCTGCAGATCTGCCTGACTGCCTGGTGCTGTGACTGTGGTGCTGGACCTGCAGTCTTCTTTGTGACACAGCATGGACATCCCCAATCCCTTCCTCACGTTAATCAGGAATATAGAAGCCACTGACCCAGAGAAAAAGCAAAAAAGTAAAATAAGTAAAAGAGTAAAAAACCTCATGATGCCACACAGCAGCCCACACAGATGTTGTTCCAGCATTTGGCAGCCTTCTTTTACATGGGAATTCCTATGCTTTTGAATTTCCTCCTAAAAGCTACCTTCTGATGACTGTAATTGAGAAAGGCAAGCAAAGATCTGTGAGAGCAAGTAGTGATAGAAGTCCAGCTACTTGGGAGCAGGAGATGGGAGACTGGCCATAGGAGTTCTTCAGTTCACACCACCCATCAGTGATGTCAGGATTTATAGCTGTATTAAATGGCTTGGCAGTCAACCACAATAAATCAGCTTCCCTTCTCCCCAAATCACAGAAAATAAAAGCTTTGGCAGTGAAAGTCATTCATCATCATAAAGGTTTGCAGCAGTTTACTCATCAATTTCATTCACATCCTTAATACACTGGAGAAGAGTGGTAGACGTTTACACAGAGTGAGAAAACAGAAAGGATAAATTAAAAAAAAAAGAAAAAGAAGCAAGATTGAATAGGAATAATTACAAAGGTCAAAGGAAACATTTCTTCTAGGAAAGAAGCTTTGATTTTAGAGATAGAATTAGTATGTACTCAAGTGGATGTTTGTAACACTGAAGCTTTCTTGTCATCCCTGATAAGGTACAGAAAAGAAGGAACAAGCTGAGAAGACAGAGCAGATGCTCTGAGCTGACTGAGACAAGGCATATCAGCTGGGACAAACCTCTTTGAAGCTATTCATCTGAGTATCCTAGCCCTTTGACAGGCTATGTGCCAAGTAATGCACTGGCCAAGACGGGATGACTTGCCACTCCAATCTCAGCATAGCACTTCACTTGTAAGAACGGTCAACAGTATAGACAAGAATCAAATGGTTAACTCTGTCTCTAGAGGAAAACGGCCTGGAGAAGGACTGTCTCATCAAGGACACTCCATTCCATTTCTCATTTGGTTCTATCTCCCTGCATAATATAATAATCTTAGTCTTCATTGTCTAAATTAGTTTAAATGTATTGGTCTGCCAGATCTAGAGTCAGGGTGGAGAATAGACAGGTGCATTTAGGAGGAACTTCCCTGAAAGGCTTTTCAACTTCTCAATAGCAGCAAAGGGAGAGCAGATCCGCTGGAAGAGAAAGTGACACATAATCTCTGCAGGAAGTTTACTGCAAAAGAGCAGGATCCTGGAGAAGACATCTTATGGGAGCACAAAAGAGATAGGGCTGTTAGAAGAATAACTTAATACCTTTTAGAGGATGATAAGGACATAACCATACTGTTTATAACACTTAAGTGCCATATGATTCACTGGAGACTTTACTTTGTGGTTCTTCAAGGGAGTAGGTAGCAAGTCTTTTGCATTTCAACTGTCACCAGTAACTAAATAAATAAAATAAAGCAGTGCTGTGTGCCATACCGTCTGGCAAGACTGCAGGCAGCAATATTGCTGGAAGGTGGGTTTCTGGAGTAGCATGCAAAGGAAGATGAAGAAATAAGATGGTAAATGTGGATAGTAAACCTTTGGAGAAGTGCTATACAGCAGTAAAGTCAAGGAATCTCCGCTCGGAGCTCACAAGGACACTCCCTGTTCCTCAGTCACCACAATCTGGAAGTTCTGCTTGCTGTGCTTTAGACAAACAGATGATTCCTGAAATGCTCTTGTCCAGACGGTAGGAGGATGCTAGCAGATTCATAGTGAATGCACTGCAAATGGCAGATGCAATGTTTGCTGTCTTAGGAAAAAAAAGTGAAAAATGGCTGCTGATCTCAGGAATGCTATGTTTACTCTCTTTGGGTCTGTTCGACCTGTGAAGAGTTTGCTCTCATCCTCCCTACAGCATGCTCCAGCTACCTGTTCACATAGGGCTGATTGCATAGGAATCCTGCTGGTCTGGTGCACTGCAATAAGTGGCCTGCCAAGAAAGTGGGCTTGAACAAATTAAAGATAGCTGGCTACCTGGATAACATCATTGCAGCCCATCACTAGACAAATGTTACCTCATTGTTCTTCCGTTCTCCCAGCACTCTCTGGCCTACAACTCCTTAGGGCTCTCACACTGGGCAGAATGAGAAACAGCAGAGGTGACACCAAAAAATGCAGACCAAGACTAGAGTCAGAAAAAAATAAGTACACAACACTGTTTCAGGTGTAAATTTGAAAATTAGATCAAAAAAGCAACTAGTGCTAATGAAAGCACTTTCATTAGTTTTGTTAGTTAGCTAGGCTGCAGCATGAAAAAGTAAGTGAGCATGAATCCATCAAACTTTCCCGAACAGCAAATAACACAAAGTATAGACAGAGCATGGAAACTTTGCTCTGTGCCATTGATGGTCACTTGAAGCTTAAGAGCTCAGTTTCTACTGCAAAACTTTTCAGGAGGTACCTGTACTGCTCAGTATTTGGAAACAGTATCATCCACTAGTCTTTAGTATTATCCAGATTTTACACACCTTTTATTTTATAACATTTCCTTTTTGGGTCTTCCAAGGTAGATTTCTCTCTTTACAAAAAAAAAAATATGTATACACACACACATATATATATGTTTCCTTTTCAAAGTGATACTGTCACCATACCTAGCTGAAGGGAGACAGCAAGTTTGATTACAAGCAAAAAATTAAAACAAAAATTTCTCTTCCACTAATGACTTCCAAATGTACCAGTATAAGAATTGATGATCCAGGCATAAATAAAAGTCTTCTTCAAGCTAATTGAATACTAGATGAGAAAAAACTCATATTAGGTCAGCTAATAGGCCACTGATTATTGGTGATGTAGCAAGTTTGGTGGTCTTCTTGATTACTTTAATCTTATTAATTATTTTAGTAAAATAATTACTTTTTCCTCAAACATTTTCTGTAGTCTACTTTAGATTATATTAGGCTTTTTTTTTCTTGTGATGTGAAGTCTGCATACATTTAGATGACAATGCATCATTCAGGCCACCTGGAAATACTCTTTTGGTAGCTTGCATAGACATTTGCTTCTGAAATAGTACTACTGCAGGTCAAAAAAGAAAAAGACAGGAGGCATTTCTACTAACTAGAGAGTATTATTTTCATTTTCAGTATGGAAATATAAGGCAGATTTATGAAATTTCCCTGCCCCTTTGGAAGTAATTCTCTGTGTTTCTACTGAAGCCAACAAGAGCCAAAGCTGCTCATTCCCCTGGAGACATCATAGTCATGTTGGCTTACAGTTTCCAGCATGGCTGTTCCATTTAAAAATATATTTATTATCCATACCACAGTGGTATTAGGGAAAGCGATGAAAAAGATTTAATTAATTAGAAACTGCAAAAATCCTTACGTAAAAGATGCTGTGTAAATGCAATATTGCACTTTGCACCAAAACATGTTTAACATGTTCAACATTCAACATTAAACATTATGTTGACATTCAACATTATGTAAACATTCAACATTAAAGTCTACAGGAAATTTCCCAAAACAATCAGACTGACATTAAATAGGCTGGGTCTTATTGGGGTATAATTGAGATGACCTAGTCTACTTGGTCTTTTTCAATAGAGAAAGAAAAAATCATAAAAACTGAAAAACTCAACAATGTTTCAGTTAGATTCAGCCATATAATTAGAAATGATTTTTTTTTTTTTTGAGATCAGCTGCCTTTCCACAACAGGGGTTTATGTGGCCCTTTTTCAAGTCTTTAACATGACAGGCCTTACAGGGAATGACAAATAGATTATTGGAAAAAGCATCTGCATTTTTATCTATTAAATGTAGACAGTGAGCTATATATCAAACAATGTGTTATGCCAGGAATAAGCATCTACCAACAACACTTTGCACTTCAGAAAAATTCAACATTAAATAAGTATAATCTGGCAATAGTGTTTGTACACAGCTCAATACTTTCCTGTAGAGACAGATCAAATGAACAAAACATAACGACCTCAGAAGAAGGATTTTTATTGCTATTGTTAGACTTGGTCAACAAAAATTTTAACAATATAGAAGTCCAGCAGAAAAGGCTATTTCTGAAAAGAAAACAAACATTCCCATTACTTTCTTAAAAGGTGTGTTGACTTTAGCAAAAGGAAATAATTAGAAAAAGCAGTGATAACTTCCCTTAAACTTCCCTTTCCAGTCATCTGAAGTAACAATAATTTAAACTGATCACTTTGAAAATTGCTTTTTACTTAAAGCTAGTAGTATTTTTAGTTTAAAATCAAAATAATGGAAATCCATGCATTCGGATAATGAAAATGTTCTTAAATCAATGACTTACAAATATTTCAATAAATACTGCCAAGGTAATGATATCCTCCAAAATCTTATCCATGTAATTCTTTTTCCTATCCACAGGCTACATCCATCCTGTTCTACTTAGCTCTGGTCTAAACTAATTTTTCTTAGTTCCCACTTATAGTCATTTGAAAGAAACAGATGCCCTCTGAAGAAAGTTCTTACCTTTCTTTTACCATCAAAGGTCACCACTAACTGCAATTTTCATCTCCCAGAACTATTAAGGCAATTTTACACTTTTTCACATTGTATTCTCAGTTTGACACAAAATCCGTCACAGATTATAATCAAAAAAAGGCAGAAAAAGGCAGATAAAATAAGGGCATTTTCAAAAACAAAAACAAAACAAAAAAAATCATCAGCAACAAAGCCAAAACAACCTTTTACTGGCTCCTTTCAGCATCAGTTCCAGTGGATGCATATGTGCTCAGAAAAGCCAAAAAAAAAAACAAGTAGAGCACTTTCAGTTAAATTTCTGCTTTCAGCTTAAGAAGAATGGTGAGACTATAAATTTTAGAGAATGGAATTGGTTTGTATGTGATGAGGGTACAGTGTATATAGAATCTGAACAAAATAAAGACTGGAAAGATCCTGTTTTGAGATCCTGCAGAGCCCCACTTTTTTAGTGTTCAGCCTAGGAAAATCTTCATCTCCTTTATATTGATTAAATACTATTGACATACAGTATTGACTCCTGCGGAATACCACCAGTGACTAGTCTCCAAATGGACTTCATGCACCTATCACAACCTTTTATACCCAGCACTTCAGCCAGTTTCCCATCCTCACTGACCATTTATCCAGCCTACACTTTTTTTTTTTTTTTCTCTTCCTGTGGAGACTTTATGGGAGGCCATGTTGAAAGCCTTGCTAAAGAGAAGGTAAACAACACCCACTACTCACCCATCTTACACCAAGCTAGTCATTTGTTAGTCACACAAGCTAGCTAGTCATACTTAGAGGGCTGTCAGGTTGAACAGGCTTGACTTCTTCCTAAATCCACACTAACTTCTCTATCTGCTGTGACACTCAAGATTGTCATCCTCCTCCTTGTTCTGTTTGCTCCTCTCAGGATTCCAACTCCACTGTTTCATAATCACAACAGCCAGGGCTGCAGTTGACCTTCACATGTCCAATCAATCACTTCTTTTTTGTAAATACGAACTTTAGCAGAGTAACTCCACTGAGCAGCTCCTCCGTCCCCTGTTTGAGGACTCTGTCCTAAATGCACTCCAGTAGCCTCCTGGATTATGCATACCCTGCTATGTTGTCCCTCCAGGAAGTATTAAGGTGGTTCAAGTTCACCATAAGGATAAGTGCCTGTGAATGTAGGCTTCTTGGAGTTGTCAGAAGAAGGCCTCATCTACTGTCTCTCATCTGTCTCAAATCAGAGCTTCAAGCATTCCTGCTGTTCTCACATATAAGCAGCCCCTCTCCATTCTTCTCAATCCACTCACTCCTCCTTAAAGAGGCTGTATTGTTCCGCTGAAGTTTTATTAATTATCCCAACATGGCACTCTCAGAGCACAGATTCACAACTGTTCTCAGAACTCATTCGTGTGTTTGTCATGACCTTCTCAGCACTTTCTTATCTGCATTTTCTGCCCTGTTTTATTGATTCTGAGGTCTCTTTTGTCCACATCACCTTGCACCACTGGCACTGCAATGCAGACTGACGATTTCTTTATTTATGAGTATTCATTCCCTCCCTCACTGGCTCCTGCTTCCCTCACCAGACTGGCCAGCCAGTTGACAAAGGTTCATTTCTCATCCTTGGTCAAGCAGTCCTGTTTCTCTTTAGCAGCCCTCAACCATATAACTCTGTCAAAAAAAAACCTTTTTTTTTTTGTTGGAACCAGTTGCCCAACCAGTTCTTGACCTGGAGCATATGATCCACTCCTCCTCAGGCCCTTTCCACTCACCAACAGGAACAAAGAGAAAACCACATATGACTCCCTACCATTAACTATTGCTCCCACTCCTGTGGTCATTCTTGATATGCTTTCAGACATCCCTGGCAGACCTGATAATTGCTTCCCAAATAAAGGATAAGTCGCACCCACATGCAAGAGTAGCAGGACAATAGTCAGGACTTGACAAGTTTTGTGAGCACCTCTGCAGACCCAAGCCCCATCAGCCTCCCTAGGTCACAGGTCAATATGGCCAAGATCCAATTGTTCTTTCAGCAGAAGTCATCCTTTTACAATCATTTAGTCCTTCCTGAGACTTCCATGGACTAAGGCTCAGCTGGCTTGGTTAAGGGGGATCTCAGCCCCCTCACCCCCTCGTTAGGGCACCAAACATGCTCTCTAGCTGTAGATCTGTAGGTGGAGCAGGAGCTTCCTTCTTGTTGCCAAGCTTCACAGACTTCCAGCCTATACCATCACAGGAATCTCCATTTCCCAGCTTGGTAAGCACAGACTCTGATGTCCCCTTCCATAGCACAGTTTTACAGTGCAAAGAAGATCTGATCTTTATCATCATCTATGGAGCCCCACAGACTAATGAATTTATTTACACAGCTTACCCCACAGGTCCTTAACTTGACAACATTGAGCCTCAACCACTACACTCTCCTACAAGCAAGAACACAATCTACCCTAGTCTCAGCACGAGGTCCCTCGAACTGCCTGCAGCCTCAGACTTGCAGGCCTGCATTCTCCCTCAGGAGCATAGCCTGGCTCAATCTGCCCGTAGTTGTTTGCTTAGGACTGTGCCCTGCAGCACACCACAATCATCTCTGAGGATGCATACACTTTCCTCAGCAAATTTTTGCACCCTTCTCCGCAGCCTTCATCACAAACTGCTGTGTTTCTAGGTTGTATGAAGAAAAAAAATTTTCATGCAATGTATTGCATGTAAGTTATTGGGTACTTCCATATTTTTTAAAAAATCTGGTTTTGGGTTTTTTTTTTTTAAAGAGTGGAAGAGTCTATTCAGCCACATGCGTTTTTCCACTGACTTTAAATTCAATTTAGCCTGAAGATCAGGATGCCTTATGTTTTGCAGTCTGAGTCTGCCACTGCAAGTTGCAGCAAATAACTTAACATGATTTAGCAGGACTGCTGTTTGGTGTTCTCTCTTTTCCCACTCTTTAAGACAACATCTTTCAAGATGACTCTGCTTACTTCTTTCTGTTGTACCATGCATATAAAATGTGTAGAAAAGTGTGTATATTTGGGTTTGGGGGCACATTGCATTCAAGGCTAATCGCAGGAAGGCATATGTAAGATTGTATTCCTTCCGTGGTTTAGTTCCAAAGTAGGATGAGAAGAGTAAAGAAGCATTTCACTCTGTTTATCAGAATCTTGGTCTTCATCTGCACAGGCATGTAGGTAATCACGTAAACTGCAAAATGTACTGTGACCTCTTAATCATCAGTGTACCAAATTCATGAAATACTGAAGCCAGCACATCTGATATTCCTTGGCAGCATTTTGGAAGGGCAAGGAAGCTAAGGCAGACACAGTTCTGACAGGTTCCGGAAAAGACCAGATTCTTCTATTCAAACATTGATCTAGGAATAAAAAAGGGAGGTTCACTCCTGATGTTTTGCCTATAGAAACTTATTTCAAGGGAGGAATGAGGGGTTCATGTCAGATCCCACTAAAATGAAGTACTTTTCTGGCTCCTCTGCAAGGTCAGGTTGGTCAGCTGTCACTTCTGGATGCTGCTGCTAAAAGCTGACTCGCCTAGCAGCTATCAAAAGGGATGTCTGTGAGTTTATCAGTCTGCCTTCTATGAGGTACGGGAGAGCCAAACAAAGATATCAGTTTCAGCACCACTTTGTCTTTTCAGTGTGTGGATAACACACTGAATTGAGCATCTGCGGGCAGTTGCAATCAAGAACTGCTAGGAAAATGCTCACTACAGCAGTATTGAGCTAGGGCACATGTCATTGAATTGCAAATAGAGAGCACTTATGAACCATGGCGGTAAGAAAAGACATTTTTTCTAATATGGCCTAATATTTAATGTGGCATAAAAATGATGGAGAGGAATCAGATGTTTGGCTGGCATTACATAACATGAGAGATGAAGCAGAGAACTGCTTTAAGTTCTCTTAAAGCAGTCATTTAAGTTTTCCTTATTCATATTTCAGCAGAAAATGTTCACATGAATTGCAATGGATAGCAGTCTTTTTCTTTTTAAGTAATATCTCCACTGTTTTGATGTGCCAACATGATAGTATATGGGAATCTTACATTTTCCACCAACAGGTATTCAGAGGATCTTTTGCATCTCCACTCTCGATATTGCTTTACTCTAGAAACCCATGACCCAGAACTAGTATCAACAATCATATAACTTCAATTCACAGCTTCATTTACATTAAAGTGTCTTATGATATATCTAGAGGAAATTAACTAGACTTTGATGTCTTTGCAAATGACAGTCTAGAACTATCTCTGGATTGTCACAAAAACTGATGAAGGTAAAACTGCAGATTTCGGCCTTTCAAAAGTGCTACATTGCTTTCCTAGGCCACAAAAAAAAACCTGTTTCTAAAGCTCTTGTAGGTGTATATTTCAAGTTCTTTATTCCAAAAGACGAGGCTAACAGCTCTCTGCACACCATGTTAAAATATTGTATAATCACATGTTCACAGCTCTGCTTTACACAAAAGAGAATACTTTGCAAAAGAAAGGTCTTCCTCCTACAAATTCTTCTGTATATTACAATTTACTAGTCAGATTTTTGGAAGCTGTTGGTGTCTGGGTAAAACAACTGTTATTATACTGTACTTACAACCTAGTGACTTCTACTGGAAAGTCCACTAGGACAGTCTATCAAGACATTAACATAACGATACATCAAATTCTGAATGCTTTATAGAAATTTATCCTTACCAGCTGAAACACTATTTGGTAAGCAACAAAGTGAAGAAAAGAAGTAGGAATTGAAAAGCCCACAGAGGCTTTTCATTAATCTTCTTTTTTTCTAATATTTTGGAGAAAATTGACTAGTTTGTCAGAGGTATGGTAGGAGTTATATCTTCAAATGCGCCTTCACTCTGGCTCTTCACCAAAGAAAGCAGAGTTATCTTTACATTTCTGAACAAGCATTATGGAAAGAAGAAAAATAACAATATTTTAAAATATATATATATATGTATATATATTTTATAAATATATATTTATATATATCAAACAGCAATAGGTGTAAATCTACATTATATGAATACAGCAGTACAGATGTTAGAAAACACTTTTAATAACAATATCAAGTGAAATATATAAACACCTATTGCCTTGAAGACATATGTTTTCTTATAGTCCTGTCACACTTAAGATCCATGGCAGTTCTTTTTTGTTTTGGATTTGTTGTCATAAAAATTTTCTCTGTTCCCAAGCAGAACTAATAAATATGACAGCTATAACTTTCGTTCAAATTTTTGTATATAGTGTTTGTAACTTTTGTATATAATGTCACAAGAACTTAGGTAAAATATAAAACAAGCTTTGCTGAATAATTTCTTTGGTCAGTCACGCTTTCACACATATCCAGTTCTGTAGTACTCTATAGAATTTGTAACTAGTAAGACAAGAAAATCACTAGTGATTCTGGAAACTAGGATGAAGAAGAAATGGTTTCTCCTATACTATTTCAGCTGTGGATAGATGATACCTTTAAAGACCTGACAAATAATAGGTACCCAGAATCCTGATATAAGGAAGAAACCCAAGGTTCCTCAAACGTTTTGTTTGAAAGGGTTCACACCAGCAGATGAAAGAACCATGCCTTCCTCATGCTTTCAGGTCCAAGTATAAAGATTAAATATGTGCACTGCATATCAGATTAGAGTTGTGGTAAAGTTTAAAAAGTAAGTACAGTTGTCCTTTATAATCCAAGATTTTCTCTTCTGAAACCCTCAATAGCTGCCAAAATTTCTCTGCCAGCATTTCTAGCTAGAACAGCTAAAACACTATCCAGACCTCCTGCTGACCTCCTTGCCTTGCCCTCTTTCCTAATTCGCACAGAAATCTTGGGGACACACACTTTAGTCATTTTCTTTCCACTTGGGTAATCTCCTTCCACAAGTGATGTAGTCACTCCGAAATAACAAAATATCAGGGTATGTAGAAAATTCTGTTTTGACGTTCAGCCTATGCCCCCCAAAGAAATGCAGATGATGATGTGCTCCTAGAGCAAATAGATACTTTTCAACTAAACACTCAGTCCTGTGCACATTTATAATTCCTGAAGTGACCCAAAACATAGATGTTTATACGAAGGAAGTGCATCTCAAATTCAATCCATTCTGAAACATGATTTTAAAATTTTAGTCATAAAGGCCAGATGCACTTGTCACAAGCAACCATTCTTTTCCTGAGTTGCACATTTAAGATGTGTAGTTCTCATGGAGGGGTATATCCTGTCACGCTGAAATGGTCTGTGCCATCTGATAGCTCAGGTGAACACTCATGGTGTATACAGGCCGTGTGTCTGATTTGAGACAGGTCTGCTAAAAATTTACACAGGGATTTTTTGTGGGCAAACGATTACACATCTGACACAATCCTTTCTTGAAGGGCAGGCATTGCAATGCGCACACACACAAAATTTTCTGCATTACTTTATCAGTGCTGGACAATTCCTTACCTGTTACAATAGGATATGACTGTGGCCCCGGCACACTACTTCCTATATCTGCAGAAGTTGGGCTTGTTATACTGGCCTTCATATCATCTAATCCACCAGCTAATGATGCCATGGTTGAGTACTCAGTTGCCTGGAAAAAGAAACAAAAGACCTCTCATCAATAACGAAGCTACTGTTCAACAGATTTTTCCTACATCACAAAAATAGGTAAAAACTAGATGCACTACAAAAGTCAAAATCTTTTCATCCTTTTTTTTTCTCTAGTTACATTGGCCAGTTTCAAAAGTAATGCTTAAGCAATGCGGATAAGTATTAAAAATACACTACAAGTGGACCTGTATTTATTACTAGTGTTCTTGGAGAACACCAGGATTTTGGTTTTTTTGAAAAGAGAAGCCAAATTAATCAACAGGCAGCACAGCTTTCCTTACTGAAGAAATTGTGTAGAGCAAATCAAGGGCAATAATAGCTGAAGGAGAGCTATTTGCCTGTTAAAGAGGCAAGAATATTTGTTCATGCTAGTTGCTTGACTTTTTGTATTCCAATGATTACACTTGAAAAGACTAAAAAGAAGATGGCACATGTAAATAAAAATATTTGCTTCACAGATGGATTTGTTGCCAGTCATTTTCAAATTCAAAGCGTTTAAAAATACATCACCTGACTTTTAAAAAGAAGCTCTTATATATTTAGGACTTTTAAAATTTCATTAACCAGTTTCTGAAAATGAGTACATGGCCAGAGAAATCAAATTGCCACTGTCTTATGGCTTGGAAAAATCTAGCTATGACAGTTTTTAGTAAATCCTTATGTTCAGAAGGACTTCTTTGTATGTGGCGGAAAGCTTATCTTTAGTTAGCTTTTTCTATAATTTCTAACTATCAGAGCCATTTACAGAAAACTGGAAAGTTTATGGGAGTGTGATTTGCCCTGCATTACTTGAGCTCTGCCATTGTGATGTAAGCGGCATTATATTGACTTAGACTGTAGTAATACAATGCAAATCATCCTTAAAATTTTTACTTTTAAGTTCATCTACTTTTAATGACTATTCTTCACTTGAAGTTATAATTGTTATGGGCATGATTATGATCTCACAAATAAAGAATTAAACCTTAAGTGAAGACAGTAATAGAGTAAGGAGAAGTTTGGAAAGAAACTTTCCAGTTTTGTATAAAAATTTTTAAAATCATCAAATCAAATGTTCACATTGTTTGTTTGTTTGTTTTCTATGTGGGAAAAAAGAAATTCTTCGAAGTAATTTTGGCTGTCTCTAAAGAGACAGGTCTTGCAACTTTGTAGGAAGTGTCCAAGAGCTGCAGCACACAATTTGAGGTCTGCCACCTCCTCAGTGCAGTGTGTTCAGTCAGATATCTTTGTTTGTGTCTCTGACACTCAGGTCTTACTCAAGCAGAAATGAATTTATATTGATAGCCCCATATTAACAAGTTTATATCAATAAAAGCATGTTTCTCTTGAAGGTACAATCTGTATTGTATGGATATATAGGCACCTCCTATTGTCTTGAAGGATCTGCCATACAAACCTCTTCCAGATGTCAAGTGCATTTTGTCTATATAAACAGCTGCTGGTGACCCTGTCACTTCTCTCTGCAAAGGATGCACACAGTGGTAATTTGAACTGATGACTTCTCAGGAAGGAGCATTCTCCTATTCTCATCCCTAAGCTTTGCATTAATTTTGTCCTACTCCTAAGCCATTTCAGCTTAATCCCTCTTCTGAAACTCTCCTTGCCTTCATGTATCTTCATTGAGTTCCTTTCTTCCGACACTTCTTGCTGAAATGTTTACATACACCTTCACCTCCATTTCTTCTATTCCCTGACAATCCCTGTCCTGGCAACCATCCTCTATTTGCTGATACTAGAAATTGTACAATTCTTCTCCTGTATAAAAGTGCAGTTTGGTGATTTAGGCTGCAGCTTGGTGATTTTGATATCTAGAAAAGAATGCACACCGCATGAAAATGTGTCCTTATTTGATTACTGATGTTTTTTAAAAGGTTTGTAATTCCATTATACTCAGAGTAGTAATTCTCTTCAGGGCTTCCTGACTTACTCTGATTCATAGCCCTCCCATAGACAAAGTGTGAATGCTGTTTTATGCCTATCCAGGGGAAGGTGATCAGTTTACAATTTAAGCACACCTGAGGGAAAGGATCCAAGCATACCAAATGCCAGGTCATATGCAGACCTGGGGCAGGCAGATGCAGTTCTGTTCCCCCTTTACAGGAAAGACAGCTGCATGACCCCAGTACCTTTCACAAATGCAACTATAACCAAAACAATTCAAGCCAGATAACCCCAGATTTAAACGTTTAGAATAGGTTGCAGTGTTAAAGCTTCATATCTTTCTTTGGTTTTAACTCCCTTATAGCAGGTCTTCGAGCAGCAGGATTAGCTCTCACATTTTAACTGTAATGGCCTGAAAACATGACATTAAGTAAATTCAAACTAGTCCTGACAAGCTGAAAGCAATCTATCAGCTGCAATAACAGAAGTAAAACGTTTCAAGGGCTAGCACAAATAAGTACACGGACTTCTTGAAGCAAGATGATATTCTATAGCTGCTTCCTAGCATGGGAAGTTCCACTGCACCTTACACTCCTTGTATAGAAAACAAGACCTTGGCAGCATGACCTTGACACATGTCAGAGACAATCTAGTCTATTACTATTGTCAGCAAAGTTACAGGAGGATGAGTGGAGAGGCTCAACCATTGTAGCCACTTTACAGACGGAGTTCCAACAATTTTATTTGCCTTCACTGCCTGGATTCGGAATCCATGGAACAGCTTTTGCATGTCCACACATATTACTGCTTTTCAGCATGGTTTGGAGGAAAGTCCATATTCAAGCAGCATTTGGCAGAGGGCTCTCGAGTATGGAGCTGTGAGAAGCAAAGGCTTCTGTGCTCTCCAGATTTCCAGGTAGGTAGTTTGTCACATATTGGAGATGCCCTCCGCTGCTTCTGTTTTCTCATGGCCGCAAGGACTCACTCTTCCAGGAGGTAAGAACAGTGAACTACAGAAACATTCCAGCCACTTCCCATTCCTATGACCAAAACTGCTACCAGCTGTCTCTAGAGGACTGGTTTTACAGACCCGTCCCCAAGTGACTGAACTGAAACCGCACTTGACTGTACCAACTATATACAAGACCATAGCTATTTCAGGCACCCATATAAAGCAAACTGAAGCAGCCTTCTCACATAGCAGTTCTCACTGCCTCACGCATCCCACTCTAGGCAATGATTTACTTCTTGTGCCCACAAAAGCTTCCCTTGCTAGTGATGTGAAGACATCACACCTATAACACAGCTCATACTCATTGCTATGGTCTGCTCCTGCCACTGAAAAGATAGCCAGGCCTGCTGACTTAGCAGCAGTGACAAAGCAAGTAGGAAGGAACAGTGTCTGTGCCAAGCTAAGACAAGTACACGGTTTTGGAATGAAAAGGTGGCATGTTACTGCAAAACATGGCTCTTGCCACTAACCAATGAGATACATCAGTCAGCTGATGGATCACCAGAAGTTTGACCCTCTAAGATGATGAGAAGCTGCAACATGGACTAGCAGAAGAACTCCAAACTCATAAAACAGTTGAAAGGCCCAATGTGGATTTCATTTCATCCTCGTGCATAGAGGTGGAGATGGATTATCATTACCAAAATTAGTTCACATTCTGATATCATCTGCTTAGCACTTCACAAAGAAGCTCCCTGTCCTGTGGAGAGCTCCTAGAACAACCTTTTCTCGTGCCATTGCAGTGTCCCCTAAATCTTGTGGTTTCTGTCAAAGAAAGACGTCTCTGTTGCCACTGATTGGTTAGTGTGTTCTCTAATTGCTCCATGGTGGCGCAGCAGAGTACATTTAAGATTTTTACTCCTTTGGCTTCTTCTAACCTGCTGGCCAACACCATGGCTTTTTAGTGCAAAATAGCCAAGGAGAGAAATTTCCCACTCTACCCGGGTACAACCACAGTGTCCCTCCCTGTTCACTGGGGAGCCCCACCTGCTTGATATGTGAGAAAGCAAGTCAGGTGTTCAGTACCCTAGAAATTACCTGAAAAATGATTGCCTGCGGTTGTACCACGTACTGTCTCATCAGCGTGGAGCACCACTGCCATAGCATGGAGGAGAGAAAACACAGACACGTGAAACGGAGATTATATAAAAGGAGAGCGTGATAAGGACAAAACAAAAGGAGAAACTTCTGAATAGTAGCATGAGGCTTTGTATGCTTTCTCTTCTGCATCCCAGCTAAGATAGAAGGATGAAATGCTAGACACCTTGCAGAATGGCTCAAGGACAAACAGCACTGCAACGCGTACAACATCATGCACATTTTTTTCCAATAGATGAGCAGGCCAAAGGTAGGGCTGAGAAGGTTGGCCTTTTCCTGTGCAGAGACGGTAACATACAGCACAGCCTTCATAGTATTCCCTTTGCCAGCTTTCATCCTGGAAGGTTCTACTCTAGTTCAAATTTCACAACCAATCTTCTCTATTTTAAACTCAAAGGTGGCAAATATCACCTCTGTGGAGTCCTTAGATGAACTCCACGCAAAAATGCTGCCAACAGCACCAGGCTGTGCAGGCAGTCAACACCAATGCTTGGTATTCACATTGTGTTAGACATACTTATATCGTCTTAGGCGTACTCTGAGGACACCAGAGCATTTTATTGTTATTTATGCTTTCTCTCCACGAAAAGTACTGTCTCATCACTTTTATGAAGTGGGAACCTGAAACAGAGATATATTATCATGCATATTTGTGCCAGCAGCTGCTTTAAAGTGGAGGCGATAGAAAAGTCTGAAGTGCACAAGGCTGTCTTCTTAAGAAAGACACAATAAATATTGAACTACACTCAGGACAATACATGTGTTTTTATGTATTCCTTTTCAAGCCTTCATGATATACAAGACTTTCATTTTCATCCTGTAAGTGTTTATGGCAGGAATAGCTCCCTGCATGTCCCATTTGCAAACACATGTCTATGAGCACAGGAAGATGGAAAGGAAATAACCAGCCTTTGGATATGCTCTGCAACTTAAAGAGAGCCCGCCTTTCCTGATCTGGCTCCTTCTACTTTCAGTTTCTCTGCTACATCTTGTAGAAATGTCCTCAACCATGAAGAACAAATTTTCATTGGACAGCAATTCATAATAGCCCCATTCCGGACCTCATCCTTTTCAATGTGTTATGACCAGGAGTCACTCTGCATCAGGGAGAGGCCAGGCAGATGGAGGGCAAAAGGGCATCTTTTTTGAACAATTCATGTAACATAGGTAGAAAGCATGCTCTGAACTCTCTGGCCGTGCTATAACTAGTTGTGAGATCTCGCACCTTATACTTTTCTCCTGAATTGTAATACTTTCAAAAGGAGAATATATCCTGCAAACATCACAATTTTTTGGTATTTATTTGAACTTTGTCCAGTACAACAGAGGTTTGAATGAACAAAGTAAAGCCCTGCTGAGGGTCGATGCCTCAGTATTTTTTGTTTACAGTTTTTGTGCTGACATGGTGCACTGCATGCTTCCTACGAAAAGTAGATTGAAGCAAGATGGAATTGAGCAAAGACAGGGCCTTTGCTACTGAAAACAACTCTTTTACAGCTTTAGGAAAGATATTAACCTGAGACTTTTCAGAGATTGTAGTGGCAAGGAAATTCTCTGCTTAATTCAATATGCTCCTTTTTTACCTGGATTTCAGGACATCAGCCCCAAACCTGATTCGTACTGACAACATGCAGGTTCCTCCACCATGTATTGCAAAATGCTGAGACTAAAACACCCCTGCCAATTCAGATGTTTGTTTTTCCTCCTTTTAGTCCCCCTTGCATATAAGGTAATAATGTCTCCTTCAAGCCAGATGTTTAGCGGAGAATAAAGGATGAGAAGTGACTCCTCTGATCACGTGCAGATGCACAGAAATATTAATAAAGCTAGAAATACAGGAGCCTAGATCTTCCCCTACAGTCCAGGTCACTGAAGCTCCATTATTTCAGACTGTCAAAGTGCTGCTAAGCAAACATAGAAAGTGTCTCCAGCAAGATTAGAAAAACTCGCACCTAATAGAGAGCAGTCATAGTACTTTTAAATAAATAAATAAATACAGGCAGAATTAGCACACAGCAAGTGAGCTACCAAAACCCCCATTTAAGATCCCAAAGGGAAAAAAATGGTGGGTATGACTTACGGAGTTTAATACAAAGCAGCTTCAACTGGAAAATCATCTGAAAATCTTTATTTTAAAAACTCTTCAATGCCACATCACCAGGTACCTGTCTGCCTTATAATCTACATTCACATTTACATTTCCTGCTTTATCTAATAGTACCATTAAAACTATTTCTTCCTTGGAGTAAAACCTATTTACACAGCTAATTGGAGCTGAACTCCAATTTCCCTTTGTTTTCAGCAACATCTGGCTCTTACTCTCTTAAAAGACATGAAGTTTGATTTCAGCCATAGAATATTTTTCTTCTTTCTTTGAAACAAATTATTTCTAGATCTTCCTTTCACAAACTGTATTTTGTTAAAAAAAAATCAACAGTTATGTTTCATTTTAACCCAAATAAAATTAGAAATGAGGCAGTCCCAAGCTCCCTCCTAAAATAGTGGGAATTAGCCAGGGCAACATGCCAAGAACACATTTACTATCATACTTCAGAGTAACTGACCTGTTTGTGACCTAAACCTTCAGATTATCTGCATGTTGGAAACTGCATGCCACATTTTACTTTTTAACAGTGAAGTACTTATGCAGAAGCAGCAATTCTCAGCCTTTCTAAAAGAAACCCCAAACCCAATCTAAATGCCTAGAATTTACCTGTTGTTTTTCTTTTATACATACAAATAGCTGCATTTCCATTCACTCTTTGTTTCTCATTTTCATTTTGTTCTAATATCTGCATGTAAATGTCTGAAAATAGCATCTGTAATTGAAGATTATGAAGTATAGCCAGCTCCTGACAGGCTGCTAAGGAAGATGGATTATCCTCATTTTTCTGTAAATTTTGTCAATTTTGGAATTCATAAGCTATCAACACTGATCAAAATGTGACCGCACAGCTGTGTCAAAAAGAAAGGAGCAATGACAATGTGGCTCCCATGTTCGCTGCAAAGATTGGTTCTCAAGCCCCCCTCCCCCAGGCAGAGCACAGTACTCTGCAGGAATTATTCCTGGCTACTTTTGGTATTTACACCTCCCCCCCCCAAAAAAAATCAAATAAATAAATTGAAAGTACGCAAATTCTCTGGTGCACTGATTCAAATTGCAAAGTGTAATTTATTGCATGTTCTCCCTTTTTATTTATCCCTAAGTAGTAAACACGATTTCTATTCAGAGGGTTCGTTATGTTCCACTCCTACCAGACAATCACAGCACACTTGAGGCAATTGTTTAGCCTCTTTCTCTCAATTTTCCCATTACTGGGAGTAAGTACTGTTGGGACTCTTTAATAGCCCGACTGCAGCCCATATCAATAACAGATGAGGTTTAATCGTCCAACACAAAAATTATTTAGGCTCAGTAAGGACATTCAATGTCATTTGCATAATGGCATTTCTATCCTGAGCACCTAACCCATCGTGCATAAACAAGGGCCTGGGACCATAAATAATAATAAATCATGACGTCCATGCTCCTCTTGCTGTAATAGGAGCCACTCTTTGTAGAAATTATTTCAGCAGGAAATGGGCACTGTAATTTTAAAGACATGTGGCATTGTACAGACCAGTAAATCACATGCATACACACACATACATACCCTTTAAAGAAGCTTCCCAGGATGAACAACAGAACCTCATAAACCAGCAGCACAGAAAACAACTATCAGTTGTGGGTGAAATTGTTGTTTCATTTATTTTTAAGCAGAATGCATAAATGAAATTTAAAAAAAAAAGGCTCAAATACTCAAAAAGCCCATGTGCCTGGTCATGAATATATAAATTGGCTGATTTCATCTCAAATTTGATTTGTGGCCTGTCTTCACCTTGAGTGACCACCTAGATGGGACTAGAGTGGGGAGCAGTTATTTCTAACTACAATGGGAAGTGCTTGAATAGATACATTCACATGAATTTAAGGGTGTGTACCTAAATAAGGAGGAATATACAGTGAAGCAAATATGATAAAATAGAAGAAATGTGTTTCTTCTAGATAAGGTAAGAGTCTAATGTCTAGTCTTTCTTTCAAGCTCCTTCCAATCTTCCATCCTCTCTTACAACATACACACACAATATATTGTATCTTTACCAGTTTCAGTGTAGACAGTGAGAACAGAAAAATAATGACAGAAAGTGTTATAACCGTTGTCCTCAAAAATGCAGAAGTGAAAACTACTGAGGGTGTAAGTTGTAAAAAATGATGAAAGATGATAGATCTGCTACAATATTTACTCAAAACAAATAGAAGAGAGATAAATCAGGACATCCTGCTTACCTTTCTATATAAATTACTGGCTCCAGTTAACAAGAAACTGGAATTTCTTGTTAAGAGAGCTGCATGAATATTATCCTTTGAGTTTTTTTGGAACTATATATGTGAAACATTAGCACAGCGTGGCTATTCTCTTTCCTCTCACAGTGCTGAATGTGACATATAGTCACACCACAAATACCGATGTAATTTATACATATCTTCCCCACATCAGACTTAAATTTTGGCATGCAGAAAATTAGCTGTCATCTCAGGTTGAATAAAATCAAAACAAAACTTGAGTTTTCTCAAGCAAGACTTCCTCCCATGGCTTTATGTGCTTGCTGTGAGAAACAACATCAACCTACCTTCCTGTCTTCTCTAAGTCTTGCAGATGCCTTCACAGAATGCCTGACTTTCCCCACCTATTGACTTCTCTCTGAGCTCTCATCTTTTCTGTAGCCTTTCCCATGGAAGAGGCAACTCCCCTCTCCCCATGCTCATATCTACTCAGAACACATCAGAAAACCTATTCCTTGGAATCTTTGGTTTGTCAGGTGGTAACGCAGGAGGAAGATCTCTCTGTTGCCCGTAGATTACACAACTAGCCTAGACTTTTTGATGGCTTATGATAAGTTAAGCAAAGCCTAGATTGCATGAAATTGCAGAGAGGCACTAAGTTCTGATGCATCTGGCATCAAATTTTTACTGGATTTTCTGAGAACTTATGCTCTTTAAAGCTACTGAAGACCTCAGTACAGATCTGTCCATACTTGGAAACTGCAAAACCTTTCAAAAGCTATATGCTATGGACAAGAGGCAGATGCATATCTTCATAAAACATCACAGATCCCTCCACTCATAAATTATTTATGTGCAGTTTTCAAAATATAACAAAGAAAAAAACTAAACTCAAACTCATCAAATAATTTGTTGCCAGAAGTTTACAGCATTCCACACATAGTGCAAAGATAGATGGATGCCCAATTAAATTATAACGTAGTGCGTTCAACACTGGTGTAAAAAGCACACTTTTTAATCAAAACCAATATATAGTCACTCTAAGCCACTCATTGTCACAGGATGCTACTGAAGCATGCAGTTTCTTAGAATTCAGAAAGGGGTTAGACACTTTTAGCAACAACGATAACTTCAACCCTACAAGAAGGAGAGTGTGTAGTCCTTCAGCTGTGTACTGAAGCACACTGTATGGGAAAGTATAGAAGAAAATGCAACTAGCATCATTGTTAATTATTTCCCCATTGAGAATATTAGGAGAAATATGAAAGCACACAGTGAATGTCTACGGAGATTACATCAGTATTGCCAAATGCTCTACATCCATTGCACTGACTACACTTATGCCTCAGAAGACTTATTCCAAAATGTCATTTTTCCTTTTCTGACACTTTCAGATAAACTATCATAAGTAGTTCACAAATGCTTTCTAGGATAATCATTATGTATATCCTTTCATAATGCTGTCTGTATTACATAGATGAAAAGACTGAATGCACAGAAGATAATGGGTAAATAACAAAAGGGACCATATGTTACAGATGACAGCACATCTTTCTGTATGACGGTTCTATTTCACACAACAACAGAATCTAGACATGTCAGAAATTGTTTTCACATCAATGCAGAAAACAACAAAAACAACAACATTTTGAGTACTATTTCAGATTAAATCAACAGGCCTAGAAATTCCCACAAATCAATGAGAAATCAGTGACAAATGATACAGTTAGTCTGCTAAAAGTGTGTTACTTGTAGGATGCTCATTCAAACTGAAGACACTTTACACCTCAACAAGTAGGATGACCTCCACAGTCTAGGTGGAAAAAATGCCATGAAAAGCAACAGATTTACATGAAACATTTCAGTTTTCAGCAAAACATTTCTTTTAGAAAGACAGGTTCAGTCAGATATGCTACTATTGTTATAATCACCATTTTGCTGCTAAAGTGTCAGCTACACAGAGGAATGCAAGGTGCTTCAGAGGCATACTTAAAGAAATAAAAACTGAAACATAATCAGAAAACAGTTTCAGAAAACTGGACAGGAATGCCATTGTTTTGTATGCACAGAACATTTATACTACCTTGACAACTTCCCTTCCTCCATCTTCTTTATGTCAGGAGTTATATTTTCAAACTTTTCTCTATAATCACAGGAAGCACAGAATAATTGTTCTTTTTAATGAAAATGTGGATATGAGATCTGTGGCTTTGAGAGGAATTCCCAGTAGCCTAAGTGTTTCAATAAAACCTGAAGTTTTGACAATACTTGAAAAATATTTATCAACCACATTATTTTACACCAATTACTTGCTTATCTTAACTTTATCTTTGATGTAAGTATGTGTTCTAATTACCTTTAGCCAAATACAGTGCTTGATAAAGGCTTTTTTTTTTCTTTTTGGCTCAACACCATACATTTTGGAAAGTCATCAGTTCATTTCAACAAACTATAGAGCAGCCCAAAATCCATGCCTCTTGTTGCTTGTCTGAGGTCCACAAAGTGTTCAATAGAAACCCGCCTGGACAGCACCGTATGCCATGTGCTCTAGGTGTCCCTGCTTGAGCAGGAAGGTTGGACTTCTAGAGATCCTTTCCAACCTTAACTATTTTGTGATTCTGTGAATAGAGATGACTAGGCCAAACCTCTCCCAGTACTGCCATAAAGAACGCAAGTTCTTCATAGAAAGTAAAACAGGGATATAGAAAGATAAGGGAAATTTTCAAGGGCAAAATAAGTATTTTCATGGCCAGGCAACTGCAGGCAACTCTTGCAATATGGAGAATGAACAAAGAACACCTGTTTCTCTGAGGTTGCTATTGATTGTTTGATTTTATTCTCAAGATGAAAGCAGCAAACCTCAAATATTCGCCCTACATGCTAAGCTGTTCCCTTAACATAACATAAGAGCTTCTTTCCTTCTTTCACTTTTCTGTGTTCCGTTTTTTTTTTTTTTTTTTTTTGTGGAAGTGGCCTAGCTGTACAATTGTTCTGTGGTCATCACAAACATGCTTTGTTTTGGTAGACTGTTTTGGACTGAAAATCTGGTCTCTGGTCTGAGCTAATTGTTTAGGCTTCTACTGCCTACTGCAGTTAACAAGTATATAAAGACCCTTCATCCCAGATAGCTCCTTATCTCATCCTATATACCCAGCTCATCGTATTAGCCCCAGCTCCCACAACCCCAGCTACTGTTTGCACATTTTCCATTGCAACTGTACAAAAGCTTGACTAAGTCACAACATAAAGGCTAGAATAACATAGCAAGTTGCAAGAAATCATGATTATATGATAATTCCAGTTTGATGAGGCTTTTAGAGGTCTCTAGTGCAACATCTTGGTAAAAGCTACATGCTCAGACCAGGTAGCTTAGGGCTTCATCCAGATGGACTTTGAAAATCAGAATGAGTAAAAAGGTGTTTCCTTACATCAGTTAGAACCACTCTTATTTACATTTAAGTAATACTGTCTCCTATAGTTTTATCATGAGCTTAAAATGGGAGTGGTTTCCACAGTAGAAGGTGGAAATCCTATTTAGATGCATGTGAAGAAAATGATTGAAGTTATGTTCAGAATCTCTGGAGGGGACATTTAGCAGTCCCCTATTTTCCACGGACTAAGGAAAGACATTTTGCTGCCATTGATCAAGTGGAAAACCCATGCAAAATCCCTCTGATCTGTAGCAGGTCCCTCATCAAATAAATCAACAGGAAAGTGTGTTTTCTCATAGATTCCTTTGCTTTTGTGTTAACTATCTCTGGTGACACACATCTCATACTAACACCAAAGAAGAAAGTAGGCCCATTTAGCTGTTGCGTACTCCTCACATAAGACTTTCACATCACATATTTCTTCACATCATTACATCACACTTTCTCTCCACTGAATAAAAAATCAACTTCAAGAGAGTTTCATAGCTTTTTTTTTTCTCTGCATAAGTGGAATCTTACATACATATCATAAATTGAACAAGGATCTTCCTCCATCCTGCATGAGCAATTATATTTCTGCTCATCTTAGTTATAAATTATACCTTGAGGTGATTTGGAAAATTGGGTGGTCATGATTTCACTGCTTTCGCTTAGATTAGGGGCAGAGCCCACTCTTTGCCTGGTTTCTTTCTATGGCTTGTTTTGAAATAACAGACTTTCCATTAGCCATTTACTGTTGGTATAAAACCTGGGAAGAAAGAGGTGGCTGAAGACAGCATCATGTTTCTTTTTCTTATTTAAAACACACTGAACTGATGAACCTGACTTCTCACCCTGAACTGAAACTTAATTCATCAGCGGAATATTAAAAAAGAACTAAAATTGCTAAAAGGCAACCACCAAATTCTGAAGAAATATGCATGCTTCTGTCAAGATCATAAAAGGAGAAAGTTTTTCTCAAATTTCCCACCTGAGTGCAATATTATAATAAGAATAAGAGTTCTCCTGTAAGAGGTCAGTTTATCTTTCTGTTATGTTGTCTTCGCTATATTTCTGGTGTAAACTTGGGATGGCAGTCCTCCAATACCACTTTTCCCATAGTCTCACTAGTACAGGACATTTGAAAGAGCAGAAACCTGAAGAAATAATTCTGCTATCTATGTTACTCTTATTATGAAAAAAATACCAATTGCATCAGTAAAAAAAGGTAAGAATGAAGGAGATGTTAGAGTTCCAAATACAGCAGTCTTTGCAAATTCATGCTTTCACATGTGCTGGTGAGAGCAGTCAGGAAGGAAAAAGAATAGTAAGAATTGGGAATGCATCCCTCTATTTCACGATTTCCTGGAGCTCTGTGAAACTGGTGTTACTTTAATTCAGATCAGATTGTGGGGATTTGGCAGGGAAGGAGGGACTGCAAGGACTCCTCAAGTTAGAAGATGAACCCTCACTTTTCCCCATTTGTCCTGTATATTGTGGCTAGGCAAAGCAGTACAAGAAGAGTGATATTATTCCGAAAGATGCAGTATTCTCAGAGGAATACAATGTAAGGAGGAACTGAGGCTGCCTCTGTCATCGTGCCATCTCTAACAAAGTAACCGGCATTTTAGTCCTTTGAATGTACATGGAAATCACTCTCTAGTTCTCCTGAGAATATCTGTCCATAATGCAGTACATATATGTGGGAAATTCTTCCTCTTTCACACACTTTTTCTGAGAGTTTAACGAGAGAAGTTCAGACATCATACTGCTCTCTAGTTCAGGACAAGGCATAGCAAGATTTCTTGTCCACAGGCTCATGACTGGAAGGACTCCCACAGAAACAGACATCAAGCCCAACTTTCTCCTGGGAGGCAGAGGGTAGATATGTCTCAGATTACTCCATCTGGATTCCTTCCTACTTCTTTGGCTTAGTCAACATCGACAACTCCCACTGTGGACACCTCTGGGTTTGTGCAAGTCATGGAGTTCTATCTGGTAAGGTGATGTTGATAGACATTATGAAGATACATGTTTTCTGCCTCTCTAGTTTCCCTGGAAAACTCTTGGGCCATCAAAATGTCATTGTCATGCAATACACTAGGTTGTGTTTTGTTGTTTTATATCTCACCAACCGCTGTGACTAGCATCACTCAGCATGACATGTCACTACAAGGTGTAGCAAACAGGAAATTTTATAGTTTTCAAAAGCTTCATCTCATGCATAGAAACCTGTCTGTAAGAGAGGGTAGAGAGATGAGTATGTCCTGGTCAAGTGATCTGTGCTTACTATTGCTATTTTAGAAGAAAATGCTTTCTATTCATTAAAGATGAGCTTGAGCAGGATGAAATACTGAGACAAGTATCTATTTGTCTTGATACCAAAACAGAGCAGAGTCCAAGGAAGAGGTGAAACATTCTTCTTTCATTCTCAGAATAGAAAGATGGGGAGTTCACACCAGAGATTCAGATTTGAGAACGGGATTTTGGGGCAGGTGAAGCTACCTTTGTTTCAGCTTCTCTATAATACTATGAAGTAATCACTGCATATATCTGTTATCTTCTGATGTGCATTGCAGTTGATACTGCTTTCTTTTTCCAACTCAATATCTGGCTTCTCTGGATAGCAAGATATTCAGGGAAGTTACTGTTTCTCGAGTAAGTAAGTGTACAAGTGTACATTTAGATGTGTACTGCATGTTGACCCTTCCAAATATAATTGTAACATAAGTAAGAATCATATGGATGGTTAAAGGGAATAAGGATCCTACACAAAGCAATTTTATATCATGTGCTGAAGGCGTGATTTTCAGAAATCAATGAAAATTCAGAAGTATTAGCCCCTGAGATGTTTAGGACCAAGGATTATATCCGATTAGTGGTACTGGCCCAAAATTTCTACAGTAAAGCCCTGCAACTTTTGCTGGAAGATGATGGCTCCCCATTAACTAGAAGCCCTGATTAGGAACGCCATTTCTAGGCTTGAAGGATTTTGTGCATTAAGCAGCTCTTGAGCAATTTCCATCTGTAGAGATGGAAATAAATGCAACTGTAGTTTCCAAAGAGCTGTTTCCATTTAGAAACTGTCATTTCCAAAGAGCTGTTGCAGTTGAGCAATGAGCCATTGCACTGCACCCTTTATTTCTAAATCCAGGAGGAGCTGTCTCTTGTTGACACAACTACACACAGAATCTACTCTATACAATGGACCATAACTGGATCCTACCCAGAAATACACAGTAACAAAAGGAGATATAGAAAGGCTAGCAATGAGTAGCAGAGCTATAGTTGCCTCTACAGGTCCCAGCACATACGTTAGAGACCAGAAGAGGACGCATTTTGTTAACAAAGGTAGAGGTGACAGAGAACCTCTTTGCACCATTTAACCTCCTGTAACCTCTGAACTTTAGAAGGGGTCACAGGGACATCACTGATCCCAGCTGCCATCACTCTGTCACCCTGCCCACCACAGACCCTTAGCCCTTTCCATTTTGTAGTGGTATTGATCTGCTGGCAGCAATGGGCTGGATAATTAGCCAGGAATTAGGGTTTCTATTACAGCCAGGAGGCTGCCCCAGCTGATTTATCACCTGAATAATTTACTGTGATTGAAAGGAAATTAAAATGAACTCCATTTGACAACTGTGCGCTTTATGGGTTTTAGTGAAGACTCAAAATCCAAATTAATAGCCTGGTGTTGTTTAATAGTCTGCTGAGAGTAAATATGGGAAGGTTTTTCTCTCCTGATGTGCTTTCCTTGGCTCCATTTAAGTGCTGTTCTCCCTCCCCACCTCTCACCAATAAAGCTGCAGACAGAATCAGAAATAGTTTTAGTTGAAGTGGGCACCACTCTAAAAATCACTAAGCTGTTTTTTTTTCTTTTTTTTTTTTTGTTTGTTTTCTTTTGTTTTCCCCTTAGGTTTATTCCTGCCACTTTGCCCTAATCTAATAATTTCTACAGGTAAGAAAAACTGTGGCATATGAATAAAAGAAAAAAAATGAATATGTTCCTGCTGTCTGAAAACACAGGACATGGCTAATACTGCACCTCACTAAACCTGCAAGTGTACCAAGCTGCACAGTACTACAGTCCTCTTATAAACTAGATAGAGATGTAAAGAGCAAGTATTAGCCATGCAATAAGAAGTCACTTGGTAACTTTTACTGGCCACAATTGGCATCAGATCAGAGACCAGCAGCTAGCAGATTTAGTACCTTACTATCAGCAAGGTAGGTAAGAAAGCACAGCAGGATAACTTACAGAAATGTTTTTTCTGTACTTTTTCATCCCAGTTTACCACTCTTTAGTTTCCTACTATACCAAAGTGTCAAGAGGTTATTGTACTGAGTCCCAGACTTCTAAACAACGCTTTCCTGGTCAGCCACTGAGCTGTATTCTCATCATCTATTTCTACGTTGGCGTATACACAGATGTATATCTGGAGAGATTACAGATTTGTGCTAAAGTCTTTTAAGTCTTTTTGTACCTAATTTTAGCATTTCTTTTCATTTGTTGAACTTCTCTTTTTTAATGAACTTGTCATCTATCATATTTGCATTAACAGACCAACACTAAGAACTTGTATTAATATACTCAATACATTCATGCAGGTGGTAGATCAAGAAGAGATTTAATTTTGAACATGCAAATATGTTGACTTAGTTCACTTAGACAATGAAAGATTTAAGTAAAATATCAATAAATATTAGTTCTATATTTCTCAATGCAAGATTCAGAGTGATAAAATTGCCCCTGGAGTGAGGTTACCAAATTTGAGCAATAGTCATTCTCAGCATAAACTGCTCCAAGTTCATGTCTGTTAGGGAATAACTATATGCTATTCATATCCCAGTGACCAGAAGAAAATATATGCTCCCGCAGTCCCTGTCTCCTTTCTGATTCTCCAAAGACTTCACTTTTCATGCATACACAATCAGTCATACTGAAGCAAGTGAATGAGTCACACAAAAAAAAAACAGAAAAAAAGAGGCATAGCTTTTGTCACTACCTTGGATTTTTTTCCTGTTATTCTTGAAGATAAAATCCAAGTATTGTAAGGACTATATCCCTTGTGCCTTTTAGCTGTATTTCTGCAGACACTATCAAATACAGCTTCTTCGGTGGAAAAATAAGTTTTCCACTTTGAAAGTTGGCTTGTTCTGGGCAAAAACTGAACATTTTCAAAAGTATTTACATCTCTCTGTTCTTTAGTTCAGAAAACATTCTTAAATACAAGATTGCTATTTTTTGGCTTTGTGGGGTTCTTTTTGTCAATTTAATAGATGTTTGCAGGAGGCGTTATTAGTTACATAAATTTGATCTGTCTGGGATTATATCTAGATCCAGATTTATTTGTACTGAATGTCATGAATATTAGCAGCATGTGATGCACTGCATGTCATAATATATTAGCATATGTTAGCCAGGTTACTGATTTCTATCTAAAGCCAGAATACCTCCCTTCTATTCAGAAATAGATAAAAGAAATGATATTCAGTTTAGCTTTTGTTGAAATTAATAGGAACACATCATCAAGAGCCTGGCAATTACTTGTTCCTAGTAGCCAGCAGTTCTCTTAAGTCTCTGATCTACACAGTGTTGAATTTGGTCACATCTTGTCATGCCTCATTATGGCCCTGATCAAAAGTCTATTGAATTCAATGGAAATATTCCTCTTGGCTTCAGTGAGTATTTGATTGGACCCATGTGTGAAGCTGAAAATGCAAGAGACTCCGTTTCAACTGCAGACAGAAATCCAGCATAGATGATTTTCTTTTTTATTCTGAGGAAATTATTAATGTGCCCCTTCTATCCAGTTGATTTTGTTGAATATATTTCAATTCACATTTTTCCCCAGCTAAGACATTACTCCATCTTTCACAGCTGCCAAAGCCACAATGCATTGAATCAATAGATCACAGATATTTTTGCTAAGCTCCAGCAAAGTCCCTTTTTGGTGAGAAGAGGAGCAACTTGGAAGAAAAACCCAACTCTGCTAGGAGTTGCATACCCTCAGGGTTGGGATGCACTGTTTATCACTTTCTGTCCATCCTGCTAAAATCCTGAAGGTAGGCAGAATGTATCCTTTTGCATATAGAAAGAATAGTTCAACTAAGATTTAATTAAACCAATGAGATAAGGGCAGATTCTGCAAAGGACTGTGTAGCAGCGTAATTAGGATAGGGCTCTTGACACGTGTAGGAATCATACTGAATTCATGTATGAGTATTGTCAGAGCTCCCAGGGACCAACCAAAGAAATGCTAGTGAGACCACAAACTATGTCTGGGATGAGTTTCCCCAGTAAACTACGGAGAGCTTCTTGGGAGCCCTCAACAGGAACTGTGGGAAGCCATTTTAGGACGTTCAGCCTTACATCTAAGTGGGTAGATTCATTGAGTATAACTGTACTTCCAGGTCTTTCGACTGAATCATAACAGACTAACTATATAAAATTACACCACTCAAGGAATGGTTCTGTGCATAGGAAGAACGTGGGATGAGTACAAAGTCAGAATAAAAACACGGTCCAGTTTCAGCATGCTCTATACTACTAACATTTTACTTAGGGAAAAAAACCACCAACAACAACAAAACAAAAACCATTCTGAAGTCATTGAGCTGTTCTTCTAGAGAGGACTGCCAGTACTCTATCAGAACAGTTCTGATTATTTGGAAATTAGAACAAAGAATCCCATTTTTCTCTCTGTTTTACTCCTCCTTTCTAAACCTTCCTCGCTGCTTATGAGCTGGGATGATCAGTCGAAGGCAGTGAAGAATCTTCCTGAGAGGCTGAGAATGAATGACTATAAAGAAGGACAAGGGAGATATTTTTTATTTGTGTCTTGATCATAGTGAGTTGCAGCATAAGGTTTTTTCTGCATGGGTAAACATTTGCGGACTAGAAATTCTCCATCCCAGATGAAGAGTAGCTCCTGTTGCCTGAATTCCTCCTTGTGTATTTTCTGAAGAGCATTGGTCTTTGTCTGCTGGATAATATACATTTCCAGTTGCATGGGTGGACATGTTGATGGGTCATGTCAGAAAATTCACTCACCAGTGTCAAATCTTTTACTCTGAGTGCTTTCAGGGGCTTCCTTTACTCTTTTATCTTTAATGTCTTTGTTCCACAGTTCTCCATTATTAAATGGAGACCCCTAAGTTATCTCTCACCTCAAAACCTGCTGTGCTCTTGACAAACATTACCTGGGTTTTCATATCTGCTTGAGTGATGACTATATCTATAAAGAAACCCGTAGGGAATTGAACACTTGCCTTTGGAGAAGAGCTTATATGATGCTTAAAGAAAAGGCAACCACTGCACAGTGACAAGAAAATAAAATAACAGATAGTCATTCATTCAGAAACAGTTCCCATTTTGTATATTGAATAAGCCAGGGATCCTACTATGTATTCCTGTAATTAAAGATTGTGTCAGACTGGTCAGACCTCAGGGTGAAGAATTAAGGCATTTCCTTTCATGAGCCTCATTTTACAATCTAATATCCTAGTGACACAACTACAAATGCATATGTCTGTATTCTTCAGTGTTGGCATGTAGTGCCTGCATATATAGCATGGCAAAAATCTAGTGGCAGGTGAATGTTGTGCTCATTAAGTCGAGCAGCTGGCATTTAGGAAGTTTCAAACTGAAGGTTGCTTGCATGAGCTGAACTGTCCTTTGGAGTATATTTGTTATAGATAAATAATATAGGTATAAAAAACAAGAATCAAAAAGCATGCTGGTCTTTCTCTCTCTTACAAAAACTTGCTGAAAAAAATAATTTTTATGTCAAATGAATACCTTCCCACCACAATTGTGCTCTTTGTGCTCATTTTCTGCACACAGCCCTAATCAATTTTTTTCAGAACTGCAAATATTCACAGAAAACTGATTTCATATATTCCAGGGACCTGATTATGAAATGCACAATGTTGTGAATTTGCACAGTCACACTTGCACTGCCATTCTTCTACTGACTGATAGACAACAACACTATACAGTGCTTTGATCATCCAGGACAAAGCCATATGGCTTGAATATCACATAATCCTTTTGGATTATGTCAGTATGTATAAGCAAGGGACAAATAGCTCATGTGAAACATGTAAGACTCTCCACATCTAATGTAATACATGCCAATTTTCTTCTGTGGGAAAAGGTATTTCATATACCCATTAGTAACTTTGCTCTTAATATACCACTTCCTGAATTCAGTTTCATTCTGAGCATGCTTAAAATGTGGGTGCATCCTAAGATTCTTATGTTTACTATGCCATCAGCTTGTATGTGCGCTTCCAAACCATGTAAGCAATGCTTTCAGTATATTCATTCTAATTGATTTCTTTGGCCTTACTAATTGATTCAGACAGATTTTCCATTTCAATCAGTTTCATGACAATTCTTCTTCACTTCCAGAAGGCACAAAATAGGAATGCTTCTATAAACAGTGGCATTCATATCATATCTTCAGATGTCAGCAGTATTTATATGAATTATATGTGGTTATATTTGTGAAAATTCCCCTGTGAATGTCACTGAAAAGCACAGGCTAATCCCAAATAACCACAAATCCTTAACTATGTCCCAGCAGAGAATGCACGATGACTACCAAACTCAATTGTAATTAAATTTATGAATACCTACACAATACAGTTCTGTTCTCCCAGCCTTCAGCTTTCACAGTTCCTGACATCATATTTCTCAGTTTCTATTTGGCAGCTCAGAGCATCAAGAGCATCCTGACCACCAAGCTAATGGACCACATCTCCAGTCTAAATTATCTGGACACTTAGCTATTCTAGTTCAAGTTGCTTCTGTAGAGCCAAGAACATATTTCCGACAACAGCTGGATGTCCCTTCTTTGTCAAGCAGGATACCTCAGAAACTTTGTCTGTTAATTCTTCTGCTCTTCTGTTTAGCCCTACCTCAAAAAAAAAAAAAAAAAAAGCCTTTATCTACCTACATTCATTTCATTACTGGACTATGTACTTTGAATTCCACATAATTCAGAAACCTGTAGCAATGAAATGATCCTTTCCATTCCAGTTCTCTTTGTAAATCCTTTTCCAGCACATGAAGGGACATCTACTCTAACACCACACAATTTCTATATGACTGCTACTGGAGAAGTTTACTGTGGGAGCTCGTACTGTGCCTGTCCTTTATAATATCACTGGTATTAAGGATGGGATAATCACCATCTAGTGGTACATGAAGGCCATTTCACCTTTCAGAGACACTACTTTGACTTTCCTAATGAAGACTGAAAAAAAGCACGTTCATCTCACCATCCTCCACTTCTTTTTTCCATATTTGAGTTCCGATGTGTAGAATTTCTTACACACACAAACCAGGAAAATCACAAGAATAGCACAAACTATTCCTCCAATTTTTGATGATTAAACAAGGGAAAGATAAATTATTCTATGACTCTAGGAAATAAATAGTAGAAGTTGGATATGGGCTTGTGGGCATATGGGATTTCTACTCTACTGTATGATTTTCAGTGTAATATAAAGGAAAAGTCCTGCCCGTATATAGCCCTGCCTTCTGGAGTTACAAAGATAAATAGTCTGCTATGTTCCTGGTATGTTTCAGTGGTCCTCAAGTGAGCAGATCCCTCCAAGGAAAACCAATGTTTCTAGTTCAGAAAGTTCATGCAACATACTAAGAATCAGGTTCAATACGGTTAAATATGTACTATTGAATAAAGAAAATGCAGCAAGTTACAACTATCTTGAAAATATTGTCATTATTTTCTTATCTACCTCCCAAGTCTGAAGTTAAATTAAAAGCTGAGGCTTTAGAACAACAAGAATATAGAGAGACACAGCTAATGAATTCTTGCATGTGTTTCTGTAAAAATAGGAATGGAACTTTTAAAAAAATTAGTCAGGTCCTTCTGAAATACATAGCTAATCTGTAGGTGCAATTAATTTACCTTCATATACTAATTGGGTGTTTCTCTCAGAAAATGGCCAATTATATGCCTAATAAGCCATTTCGGGATACAAAAATCTAATTTGTGTGCCCAATCACACTAACTAGGAACCAAAATTAAGCATAGAATTTTGCAGATCCACTCTTTACTCGCTGCATAGGCTAGCTTTGATCTAATAAAAGCATCAGAAACTGTGATACTCTTTAAGTAATCATTTGATAGTGGCCTATACCAGGTATTTCCTAACAAGTCACTTGATAATGTTTATACAACAACTGATTTCTTTTAGTTTTCATTATCTCATTCTTTTAGGGTTACCATGTGTGTTTTGCTATGATTTTATAAGGAGATTCTGAATACTAAGAATTTGGTGGTTTCTAGTCAGGAGGACTCTGCTAATTAGAAAGTACATCTGGAAAAAAAAAAAAAAAAGTGAATGTTTTCAATAGTACCTGCTCTGGTTTGATGGGTTCAGTTGTCGTGAAAATGTCAGAATAATGTTGCCTCTCAAAGACTCGGTCCAACACTTCTAATTGCTGCTGAGTGAAAAGGTCTCCTCGCATCTGTTTCCGAAGAAAATCTCTGGCCGGGAGAGAATGTCCATTTGGTACTGGAGACTCCTGGATGCCTTTCAAAGCGGACAAAGAGAGCAGAATAAATAAGCATTGCAATGACAAGGCTGAAGCAGCAGTCTTTGACATCATCCTTTGTGGGCATCCGTATGCTGAAAAGATGAAAAGACTCTTATCCAAGGCAGTTAACAGGGAGATATATATTTCCAGAAGGAGTACTGATCCATTTTACAGCACTTATATTATAGTCAGTCCTTACTACAATCTGTCAATGGTTTCGGATGAAGTTTAAGGAAGAACAAACTGTAATTGATGGTTATATGTAAGCTCGTGTTTTATGACAAGACTTCTGGTCATCTGTATAGCTCAAGATCCAGGAGGACACTGGACTATAAGTACACCACCTGATACTAGAGAAATAGCTATGGCAGACCTGATTATCCTAGTCACTGTCCACGTGCTTCATCCCCAAACACATCCTCTGAGTACAGTGTGGATATCACAGCTGTACAAAGGCACTCCTATGCTATGCTACACATTGTACTCTATTGTGCTTATGTAAGGAAACAAGTGCTTCTAATCAAACACTACTTGTACTTGTGTGGACAATTCTTAAAACATAGGGACTAATTTCAGTCCCACTGAAATAGAATATCCCTGGAACACAGAATCAGAAGTGCCTGAAAAGGCCTGGCCTGATGCAGCCTTCCGGCTTACTACAATTTCACTTCACATTTCTTCATTTTATAGACATAAGGAAAGGCAAAAATTTAGCAAAAATCATTAGAATCACTGTCTCGTTCATAGGAAAATAGCCACAGTAGCCATCTGAAAAATGTTTAGATTGGCACTCAAAAAACATGCTGCAACATAGGGCTTATTTCAGTTTGGCTTTTCAACAGACTCACAGTGCTTTTCTACTTATTCCATCATCTGCTGGAAATATGTATTTTCTGTTATGTAGACTGAGGTCTGCAATATTCCCAGGACTCCAGGAGGTGGAACTCTAAGAACAACAGTAAATATTACGAGATTTTTTCCAGATGCCAACATTGCAGTAGAATGTTTCAGAAATCAATTCTCAACGCCAATATGATTAGAGGAGCATAAATTAAATGTATACTTAACAAAAAGATTATCCTTAGTGCTCTTGTGACTTTTTGTCTAAGTAGTTTACCAGTGAGTAACAGCACTCTGTTTTCTACAGTGTTTTCTACAACGGATTCTGCCCATCAGGCAACATTTTTTACAAATAGGTAGTGATTTGGATAATTATCATTAAACACAGCTGCATTTTCCAGAAATTACTGTGTTATCGATAATAAGAAAAAGTGGTTCTTTAAGATAGGTCTCTCAAACTGGGAACCAAGCAAATAACACTACTTTTTAAAAGCTAGGTTAATCTCTGTAATGAAAATGAATTAATTCAGAAGATATCTTTCCAAATTTTGGCTCGATAATTTAGGTCACGAAAGGTTTATATTTACATGTTTGGACAAATTAATGTAATTAAACCCAAAAATACACAAAGTAAGATTCTATAGAGTGCTAGGTTCCATTTATTCTGTGGAGGAACAAGTTTCAACTTGTCCTCTGAATAGAAGGTGTGAGCATGCATACAGAGATGTGAAACAGTGCAGAGGGATATAAGAAAGCCGTGTATCTTTAAATCTTATTTTACTATTGCAAATCAAATATTATCTAATAGACCCGGTGCTGGGTTTAGTCAAGCATGGCTTATAAAATTAAAATTCTGGTTGCTAGCTACATGGTAGCAAAAGGCCAGGGAGACACGGTCTCTAGAGCATAGAAATGCTAGCTTTAAATTTCAGGTTAAACTAATATTATTCACTATTTGGCATCAAAGTTAAAGCTTTACACCATTTTCTTCTAAAGGGAGTGATGAAAAGGAGTAAAATGAAGCAAGATATAGTATGACCTGGAAAATGTTCTCCATGACTCCTGTATTGTTTGCGTATTTTTATATAGCCAAAACCAAGATTCAATGTAGTATTTAAATCTAGTGCAGCAGATTCATATTTTACCAGCAACATTTATGTTACAGAACATTTGCAGTGAGCACAGCTCTGGATTTTTTTTATCGCAAACTCATTTGTAAAAATTTGACCCAAACAAAAAGTAACTTTAATGTTAGCAGCTTCATTGACAGACACTACTGACAGGCTCAGGACACTTCATCCTAGGTATTGTGCTCTGTCATCTCTGCTTAAGCAGCAGGTAGTTTAAGAGGCTTAATAAAGGCATGGGAAAGGGAAAATATCCTATAACAGCATTTCTGACTCTGCCCTTCCTGCTAGGGAACGCTAAGAAGGACCTGCCACTGTAATGTCTTCAGAAATAGAAGGAAAAGAAGGGGACCTCCATACAGCCTGGCCTGGAAGGAAACAGTATATTTAAGGGCAGTATCAGAGAAATTTAGAAGCGAGACAGAGGATTATCCAGGCTAGTTAACCTGTAGTCACCTAAACTGCACGTGGCTGCTGACAACAAAGCACAGACAGTACTGGACAATATAGCAAAGTATAGAATTAAACATGAATACTAAAGAGTTTTGGAAGATTTTGAATTTCAAGAGCAGAATTTGATATGCCTGAGGAAAGCCTAAAAAGTCTAATAGGTAGTAGAGCTAAGTCAAAGGGCCATTTTCCAACACAATGGGACTATTTTTACTTTTGTATTTGTAAGATCTCCACATGCCTCCTCAATAATGTGGGACAGGATAAATCTTTCAAAGTAGATTGCTGACACACTTGCTTTTGGGATTGTATTTTTTTTTAAATGAAAGTGCAATGAGTGTATGATTGGCCGACAGGGAGATACCTGGGCAGAAATTATGGAGTTCTGAAGCTGTTAGGGTGACCTATCACTGTCCAGGACATCCTAGTTTGGAAACTGCGTCTTACATACACTTTTCTTCCTTACCTGTCTCTGTCGGTACACTCCATGGTCAAAGAGATGCTCAGTTCTTTACTTTCTCTCCCAAACTCACTAACTCCAGAAATCAAGCCCAGCACAAGTAAAGGGCTCTCTACATGCTGTACATGACACCTAAAAATTCATAAAGGTCTTTGAGATGCATTTGCCTGCTAGGTATTATATAAATGTGAGATAATTACCATTAGTATTATGCATTGTTTGAATACACTAGAACATTTCCAATAATTAAAATACTGCTGGCAGGTTTGAAACAGTATGGGTGATAAATAGACTCCAGGGAGTGGTAAAAACATTTTTTATATAATCAATGCATCCACCTAGGAGGATTGCATTTTGTTGACAGTAGCACTGCGAATGTGCATACCAGCTCTGCAAAACAATTAGTTCCCAGTCCAGTGGCATCTTTCCAGAAATGGTAATGAAGAGTGCAGATAAAATATTCTCCTTACAGTGAAAGAGGACATTCTTCTCAAGTGAATGTTTCACCCTTTAATGATAATACAGGAAAGGCCAACACATTATTGTAAAAACAGTACTAGAATGCATCTTTAGGTCGCAACTTTCTCAGATAGGTATATTCCCTCCAACATGACCGAAGAACTGCATCTCTCATAGATCTCTCTGCAGCCTGCACATCCACATTTGCCATTATTGGAGGAGGCATTGTATTCCTCCTGCCTTACATCAGCACCAAGTCTGAACTGGCTCTGGATCTGCTCCACTGGACACTGCTGCTGCTTCAGTAGCTCTTCCATTGATCTCACATGAGCCAATTCAGTAAACCAACCTCCAAGTTCAGATACTGCTTGAGAGTGAGCACATATGATCATTAAGCTCCGATCACAAACCAGTGATTTATAATTGATAAGCTCATGGCATTTGGGTACGTGTTTATACAGGGGAAATTCCCACAAACTCTCGTTTTTCATATTTACTACTGGACATCTGAAAAAACAAAAGCAAAAGAGAAACAAAGAAAAGACCCAAATCTCCTCTCACGATGAATTGTGAGCAACTTGCACAACCATTTTCATGCTCATAGTTTACCTGGACAAATCACTTATTATTTAAGAGCAGAAGTGGGGCACCACTCTAAAGCA
>JAUBOD010000271.1:337282-359782 GCA_032353885.1 Nothura maculosa | reverse complement strand
ACCTTCCAGGATGGACAGGGTGAATGAAAGATAGCCTGTTTCAATCCATGGTAGGGTAAGCGACTGCAAACAAACACATTCCTCATGTGCGCTCAAGAGCACATTTCCACGTTTGTTCCCACCAATGCTCATCCCACCCATCCACAAGCACTGGTATGCAGTCAGGAGTGATTCTCACCTCTTGCCAGTGTTTACCTGGTCAGTGCAAGGTACTGTGAATCAAGTTGTATCATCAGGGCTTCCAGCTGCACATCTTTGTGCAGTGTTGCACTGTGCCCAGCTGCACCAGTTTGTTCCTGCTAGTTGCAGGGTCTATGCTCAGGACAGACATGACCCATAGTGACTGTGGAGCATACCACATCTTTGCATTTTGCAAAGACAATGTCCTGAAACAAGAGATAAGCTGGACACTGTTGAGGACTGCCTTCATACACTGCCCAACAGTGATACCGTGATTTCTTCACTGGGATGAGGTACAGCGTTTTCAAAATATCAATGACAATCCTTCCTCTATGTCAGCATCGCCTCACTCATTTTTCTTTTGTCATATATTTAAGCTCTGCTGCATAGGACTTTTATTCCCTGAGCTAAATTTCTTAATTTTTCCAAGAGATCAAAGAAATTAAGAAAGAAAAAAAAAAAAAGGAGATTTTGAGCTGTGTCACATGCCTGCCAGTATTTTTCTTATTAAAATACTCTACAACAAATTCATTAATACTTTTATCATTGGATGGCTACCTCTGGTGTTTTACTGAAAGATGATGGAAATACTCTCCACTAAGCGTTTGTCCCAGTCCTCCCAGACACACAGAAGTCCTGATGCGAGAGTAGCACGATGTGCTTAAGCACTAAGGATTCTGTTCTGAAGCTCTGTTACACATGCAGAACTGAACTCCATAGCTGCAAAACTGTGAACCACTAAGCTGATTAAAAGCATCAGCAAAAAAAAAGGAAGGGGTTATCTACTAACCATCCATGCGACTGCAGTCCGTCTTCTCCCTTGCTATGGTTTTAAGGCTGCAGCCATCACACAGAAGTTTTGTTTCTTCCCTATTAGCTTATGTTGGCAAAACCCTGCCAACCCTATACTGGCAAGCCTGCCTCCCAACCCTGCAGTAGCATTCCGTGGTCAGGTGAAAAGCCATAGGATCAGAGGCTTAACTCCTGTGATCCTGACAGCCTCTCTATCATCTGAGCTAACACTTGTGTAAATAGTGCCACTGAGTGGAGCAGGATTGCTTGTGCACTGGTAAAGGCTCTGTGAGCAGGTCAGAGCGTGCTCAGATCCCAAACTTTACATGAGCCTCTGTTTGTCTTTTCTTTTCATATTCTGCCTGGCTACACTGATAGAAGCCAGCTCTCTGGAGGCTTGAGGTCAGAACAAGTGTTGCAGTCCTATGTCTCTGCTGATGTGTAAACTAGCAAGGATCCGTGCAGGTTAGAATGGGTATGGGCTTGGTTTGCTCTTCAGCAGCACTATGGCCAGAACTAAGCTAGGCAGAGGGGTCCCAAGATTCCAAGGTGGGTCTCTAGACCTTTGCTTACACTTTCATCAGGGTAGAGCAAAGTTATTGTTCTACAAATGCTAACTCCTTTGGCCATCAGGATTCTTCATGTTCTGAAGAAGCCTTTTCTGAATATCTTCGGTTGATGATCAGATTATCAAAGGTCTGTATGCCTTTAAACCCTACACAGGTCTCTTCTTGGTGGGCACAAGAGAAGCCACCCTATGCTACTTCCATGACTGAGCCAGCCAACTGTGAAAGCAAAGGGGGAGAGGGAAATGGTTGCGAGATTTTTTGAGCAGTAAGGATTGGAAGGACACTTAGTGTTCCATTGTGATTGCACTTGTGAGTATGTTTTATTTCAAAAAATCAGCCCAAGCAATGTCAATGATATCTTTATTCCTCACCTTCCGGGAGACAATTCAGAACTGTAGAGAAAATGCTTGAAAACAAAGAGGCTGAGTAAGAAGAGGTGGACTCGCTATCCTCCTCCTTTGCAAAGCACAGCACAGTGTGATTTGGCTCAGTGATACACTAGCCCTGAATGATTGTATCTAGCAAACAAGCTCACTGGGCTGTCCATCCAAGACAGTAAGACCTATAAGTCAAGCTGCAGCATCACTTAATATTTTTGCGAGCATAATGTCTAAGAGGAGATACATATGTTTAGCATATATTTTATATATATACAACTCCTTAAAAAAGCCATGATTAATTTATTAATAAGTAATTATCAGAAACTGATTTTTCCTGGTCCATTTATAAGATGTGTTTGGCAGCAAAATATAGAGACATGCAGATTATTTGCTGTACTCTCAGTTAAAATTGCTTTTTAATTACAAGTTCACCTAGGTTATTTTGACTTTGCTTACATCTACATTGATATTATGTTACAATATGTATTTTTTAAATGCATTTTTGGTCAATATACAAAGTGCAGTCTGAAGATAAAATTGTGACCCTCATAGTATTGTACATGTCAAACTTCCCTCCTATTACAACTAATGAAATGATAATTCATAGCTTTGAAAAATACTTCTGTGTTGAGGCTTTATGTTTATAAGAAGTCTAAACACTGTGTAAGATGGACAGTTGTTACTGACCAAGTTTGCACATACCTGTGAACATTAAAAGCAATAAAATAAGAAGGGAAAATCTTCCTTCTTTTCCTCCAAACATTTGGTAGCCTGAAGAGTGTAACCCCTCCTATAGCATTAGATGAAGTTTTGGTACCTGAAAAAGTCTTGAACCAAGCTGACAGTATAAAGGTCTCTGGCAAATATATGAATAAGATTCTATGGGCACAGCAATAAAGGAGGAAGCAGAAAGGAGAAAAGACCTAAATTTGACAGCCACATGAAAAATAGTACAAAATATAAAAGCAATCCAAAGGGGTCTCTCCAAACAAGATAATCATTCAATAAAACAATATAAAAGAGGGCATTTATTATTCTGATGAAGATAAACAGAGTGGAAATAGATCTCATGGAGCTCAAGGGAACTTCCAACACTACAAAAAAACAATATTTCATGCTCCTATAAAAGACATAAGTTGAAGAAGTTTTGCAAGTTTTGCTGCAGCATTCAATGAGATGACTGAAGGAAGTTGTTCAGCTGACCTTGTTCAAAACTAATTTCTCCATGAAAGTTTAAGAGCAGAGCAAAGCTTGAAAGCAAAGCAAAATTGCCATGAGTACTTGGCAAAACACCTTTTGAGAACCTTACCTGGAGAAAAAAAATAGCAAGGAGCTCAACTACATCCCATCCGCTTGATGGGTTGGACTTCAAAACACCAAGATGACTAATAGGCTCCACTAGGCAGAATAACTGAAGAGGAAAACTTTTGTTTCACTGTGGTGTCAAGGAACTTGGCAAAAGTTCTGAAAATTGCCGTGGGCTTTTAAATAGAATGCTATTCATTTTAAAAAGAAAATTCCTGGGAAAACATTGAAACATTTTCACCAGCCTTTAAAAAGTACTGGTTTTTATATGAGGACAGAGAGAAATAAAGAGAATAAAGAGGACACAGCTTGTGCAGTTGTAAACTGCCAGAGAGATTCTGTGGCGCATTCACAAGTGGAAGGAATCAAACCTCACTCTCCATCCCTGTTACCCACAAACAGCACACACACACAAAAAGCTTCTACTACCTGCAGACTTTTCATGGACTTGATTTAAATAGTATTTCATTTAAAAAAAAAACCACAAATTGGGATCTTCAAGACAGGAAATGTGCATACTTACTACAACAACTAAGCAAAGAAATATCTCCTTCAGGATATATTCAGGAGAATAGTTTAGATTGACTAGCAAAAAAATACAGGAATTATCTTTAATCAACATTACAAGACATAACATAGTATGTAAACATAGATATGTAGAAATTACAAGAAGTGCAATTTTAAAAGTATTTTAATCGAATGCATTAGCTGGGCCAAACATTTTAAAAATGCTTCTACTGTGAGTAATACATTTTAGAATGGTGCTTCAGAAAATTCTCTTTACTTCTGACATCCTGAAATTATATCTGCATATCCATTTTTCTTTAGCTACCTTTCCTACCTACCTGAATGTATTCATGTTGTCATGTAGACTGCATAGTCTACAAGCTTTCTATGTCCTGTATCTGTCTTTCTATTTAGGACTTGGTTAGCAGCTGATACTGAGAGGCTGATGTTCAGGAATAAACTGCCACAAAATACACCTCCACTATGATAGCCAGGCATCATCCATTTACTCAAAAATAAAAACAAAACAAAACTGGAAACAAAATAAAAGCGGAGTATATAGTTTTATAGTTTCCCTAGGTTTTGCCTTCCTTTTTCTTCGTGTATAGAATCTCCATCAAATTCCAAGGCACCAATGAGTAACAAGCATCATAGGTACAGGTGCTGGGATGATTTCTTGATCTCGTTTTAAGTCAGCCAGTTATGTTAAACAGGAAATTTAGTTCAGAGTATGGGTAGTAAAATAATGTAGGATCGCAGTTAGCAACTGGGATAGCCACAGTTTGGGGACTGGTGGTACAATTTGCTGTTTGTGATACGATCTATTAGGTTCCTCTTTGTGCCACAATCAGGCAACCTTACGCACAGCAACAATGCCCCGGAAAACAACACCGCAATAGAGAACCCAGACCTGTCCTGGCTGCCACCAGTCATGCATAGAGAACTCTCTGTCTTCTCTCCATTTCAACACACTCCCCCAGAAGCGAGGGCATGGTTCCTTCAATCCTTCCTACCTCTAACAACCATGATTTTGGTTATTTGCCCACACATTCCAGTCCCTGCATATTCATGTACAGGAAACCCCTTGTATAAATGCAGAGTCCTGTGCACTAAGGTCTATGTGCTATAGCATGTCCCACTTGGCATGAAGGGACAAGTATACGCATATTCTCTGCACACTTCAGATACCACTGAATTCCTGCCATCTACACTGAATACTACTTCTATATGACCACTTTCAGACATGGTCAACTTTAAACATCCTCTTTGGTTTATACAACTCCATATCTGTTGCAGCCATATAGGTCTCCAATGCTAAATATAGTTGTTACAATTTCTAACCCTTTCTTCATTTTATATTGAAAAGGAGAATTAGTGGGCATATGGAGAAGTACATGGTCTCAGATGGGTAGAAGATGATGAATCTGAAGTCAACATGGTTAGAGTGTGGTCATCTACAAGTAAATGTGGCATTAGTTCTTGTTAAGGACCCTATATGTTCCTGATCCTGAACTGTGGAGAACAGCGTGAGGATGCAGTAGTGACAGGCAATGTTCTGTGGAGCGACACAGGCAGTAGAGTGGTAGGGAAAGAGCTGCTTCTGACATATGCAAGGGCATAGGCAAATGTCATGTCAGTTTAACTGCAGTGGCAGTGAAACATCATGTTAGTTTTTGTTAGCACTATTTTGGCATCTTGGCTGCATTTGTGATTCTGCACTCTTGATTTAAAAAAAAAATTAAAACAAAATAAGACCAAAGGCATTGGTCTAAAAAAAAATCTTTTTAATATGTATTCATATCTCATTGTTCTGCCTTATAAACCTTAATGTTCTGATGCACTGAATAGAAAACAAAGCTAAATGATCCAAAATTTTATTTTTAATGGTGTATCTCCTTAGAAAATTGTGCAGCTCCTTACTAATTACAGTAATTATTTAGTGTCATCTGAATGTTAATTATTTATCCTGTAGTAAAACTCAGTGATCTACGATGCAATTCCCTTGATACCGTGCATATCATAAGAATGCCATAATAAGACAAGTATGGAAAATTTTCACTTTTTTCCATTACTCCAAAACCTGCTTTCATTAAAAGTGAAAAAGCTTATGTTGAGTTGGTCACTTCTGCCAATGACCTAAGAACCAAGCCAGTTCCTATAACTGTTTGTCTGAAATAAATATACTTCTCCAGTCCTAATCTGAGATTGCTATTTTGCTCATGTCTGTGCTGGATTTTTTGCTAGACTCACTTTTTTTTTCTTCCATTTAATTAGATAACTCACCCAGGTAAAAAAATATGGATTGGGGTTGGCAAATAAATTTCAAAGACCACAGTATCTAAATGTTCCCTCTGTCTTCATGACAGCCATCTCTCTGCAAACGAATCATTTCTATGAATACATAATGGTAGTTTGAGAACAAACATCCATTGTAACACATATAGATCTCTTTGGGTTTCATTCTGCCACAAGCCAATGGCAATGAATAAGATTCAGACTGTAAATTAATAAGACCTGCAAAATTTTTTCAAGACTATTTCAGTTGAAAATATTTGATTCATGGAAACTGACTTATTTGCAGGCCAGGATCATTTCTAAAGAACTGTGTAACTCCAAAACTCCAAAGGGGAATGTTTTCAAATATTCTATCTTGCTATTTTCAAGTGCAAATTATTTAGCTTTTGAATTCAGGATGATTTTGGTGTTTAAACATATTTACTTATTTATTTTTATTTATAGCTATCTATTTACAAGCATAAAAACATTCAAAAAAATGGACCTTAACTTCTCCAGATTGATCAATCCCAGGTCTCTTGGCCCTTCCTTATAAGCCACTGCACTTCCCCAGTTGTTCTGGTGATCTGTCCTGGTGCTGGACTCATCCCTGCATACCAGTTTGTTTCTTGTAGTGTACTGTATTCTGCATCATTACAGTTCAGAATATTATTTAGAGTACTTCCTGGAGTTGTATTCTTATTAATTATTTCAAAAGTATGTAATATGAAAGATTAACTAAGTCACTATTTGAAACATTTTTCCCCATCTTTCTTCTTGGCTTCATTACTCTCATAGGAAAGTGAGATACATTGAAGACATATGTTGCCTAGTATTTTTTGTTACATACATATATGTGCATATACGTAGACATTTGTATATAGTTATGGAATTTTAGCTAAGAAATGATTGATACATCTAAAACCGATTTTTCTCTTCCTATAGAGAAGCTAAGAATTTGATTTAAAAAAAAATGCCCAAAGCTCAAAAAAATTAACAGTTGGTACCATTCTGCTTCTTAGTGTGCAAAGAAAGAGCAAAGATCAGGAAAGAAAGATGAGAAGCTTTATGAAGCTTTTATTATATAATAAAAACTTACTAAATTATATGAAGCTTACTATTATTTAATAAAAGCAAATGTACTAAGTGTGGAGTGACAGAAAATACAGGAGAAAAAGATTACATTACCCTTTTTGCCACTTGATAGAAAAAGGTGGGCCTTGCTACCCAAAACACAAAGTTTTTGTTTGTTTGCTTTGAATGTCTTACAGCAGTCTTGAATATATATGAATAAAAAATTATAAACTGGAGTCTACAGCCCCATGATTATATACCTAAGTAGGGTTAGAAATTATCCTCATGGTTAAATTTGTGAGCAAAGCCATCTCTCACACTAACCCTCACCCATGGCTCTAGCTTCACCAGCACAGGCCTATTGCTCAAGCGTCACTGACACTTCATCTGCCAGGTGCTCCCCATGCGTGTGGATCATCTGGTGAGCTGCCCAGTTTCTGTCTGCTGGACTCCATACTCCAGCGCCTCCCTCGTGCCTCCAGGAAAGCTGGCATCGCTCGCTCCTATAACAAACTCGATTGTTCTCAGCGGTACTCTGGCAAATAAAGCCATTAATTACGGTCTCGTGCTCTCAGCCGCTGCCTTTGGCTGCGGCGGCAATCAATGTGAAACCCCTCATTGCCTTCTCTCAGGGAGTGGAGACAGATGCCATAAAAATAAACTGCAGCCTGAGCAGAACCCTGCCAGTAAGGCAGCAGCGAGCTGTACCCAGTAACGGCCGTCACGCTGCTTCAGTGTGCATGGTTATATTTATTTGGCCTGCCTCAGCCATGGGAGAAGGTATCCCATTAAGCGATTATTTTTATCTTATAACGTCAATTTACTTATACTGATTGGCTTCCTGCCGCCAAATATCAATTAAATTGCAAATGCCTGCTGGAGCTTATTTTCTGTCTCTTTCTCTGTTCTCTCTTTTCTTTCCTGTCTCTCTCTCTCTCTCTTCCCCTCTTTTTCGTAAGAAAAAAAAATGAAAAAAAATATGTTCTAACATAATTTAATTTATTTCCCTTTCCATATCTCAGAGGAAAATCTATATCTCCTCCTGGAAGGCCATTTGCCCTCTGTTATTGGAAGCTGAGGTATCACAGCATTGAGCGATTTGTTTCAAACGACTATTGGCAGCCCATCAAAGCTGTTAAGGACCTCTGCCATCTCAGTGCAATTCTGGCTAGTATTCCTGTTTATAATTTGCTTTTAATAGACCCTAGGATCCTTCAGACTCCCAGGTTTCCGTTCATATACATGGCGCCTATATATAGATGGGGTAGGTAGGAAATACCTATCCCCACTCCCTCGTACATTTTCTGCCTTCTCACCAAAAATGTTAATGAGATGTTGACAGAGTTTTCCATCCTGTTGGCAGTGACTGCCATTAATAGGCTGCTATTCCCTGACAGTTGTATTTCAGGAAATGATAGGGCAGCCAAAACTGCTAAAGGTTATAAGTTGTTTCTTTGATGAAGAGCTAAACAGATGGGCTTTGAAATATGAAAAGCAAGTGAAAGGAGCAAGAGCTCTACGCAGGAGCGGTAGGCCACCCCTCTGTTGTGATGAAGATAGCACAGGCTTCATTTGTACACACCCAAAACAGGTTCTTTTAGCCAAGATCTCCCACTGCAGGAATACTTATTCTCCTTTGAACCATAGAAAAGGTCTAAACTAAGATATCACAACCACTTCTGCTTATTCATCAAAGCAACATTGCATATACGTCTTTCTCTTGCTGCTGTAACTTTCCACAACTAATGACAACTGCTGGCATAAGAGCCCAAAATCCCATTCCACATGCAAACTAAAGCTCCATCATAATTTGCCATTATGAAATATAAGGCTTGCTTGTTCCTGCAGTAAGAGAGAGGAGAGAAAATGTCATACGAACAGTGTCAGACAGCTACCAAACAAATACCATTGTCAAAAATGAGTAGGAGTTCAACAAAAGTAGTTAGAATTTGGCAAGTAACTAGAAATACAAAACAGAGCAGAGGTGTAATTAATCAGAATAAAAAATAAACACTCAACAAAGATTCTGTACGTTGTAGAATAAAATCTTATATGTTAAATTTTACATGGTCTGCACATACTTGCATCCAACCCTAACAAAGTCCACAAAGAAGAGCAGGGGGAAATGGAAGCCTGTTAGAACAGTCTAACAAAATCAGTGATAACCACTTCAGATGCAGAGAAAGCATTTGTGCACATAGGACAATCATTGCCCCATGCTTTATATGTGTTTTGCAAGGGAGTACACTGCACATAACGACCTGCCTACAAAGTGGGACACAAATATATCCCTACAATCATCTACTGATGTTTCACGAAGGGTTGTCATTCTTGTGGCCAAGTATGACAGCGCTCACAAATGTACTCCTAATGAGGAAAATGAAAATACTGGCTTCCTTATGCAGCTTGATTCACCAGGATATGTTCAGAAAATGATGCTGACTGGGCAGCAGTGCTGAATGGGATCCTGAACAGGTTCTCCAAAAATCTTACTCCAAGTCTTAATTCTGCCACAGCATTTTTGGTGGCCTTTAGCAAGGCCTATTAATGCTTTATGCCTCAGTTACCCCATTGGTGAAGTGAGGACGCTATAACTGAACACTTTGTAGTGTCATAAAATCTTCTGATAAACCACATATTATCTATAATAACGTGCTTTTTGTATACTCACAAAATTTCCAGCTTACTAAAAGAGGGCAGGATGTTTATTCCAGGCTTGTAGGCTGTGTGGATAAATCTGGTGCTTACAATTATCTCCACAAGCAGCTTTTGGACAAAAAACATGTGAGTTTAGTTATGGCTGCTTAAAATCATGGACCAATATGTAAAAACATCATATTCAAAATCAGGAGAATGAACTATGGTGAGTTGGCCAGTGTGCATATGCATACTTATATCTACATATGAATATACATATATATAGTGAACATCTGTCTTCCATCCACACATTCATACAGCTATTCCCTATGTAGTAAGATGCTCTTGAAAAAAATACAATGGATAATAGGAAAGACCTCTGCATACTTTGAAATGGTGATTATTGACTAGTTTGTTCAGATTTTGATGGAGATAGCATGATTGGCTTGGATGTATCTTGTTGGTTCCTAAACAGAAGGCTCCAGAATCGATTTTGTGGTAACTAACAAGATGTGACTGGCTTACCAACTCAGCATGGATGTGAGAAAACAAATTCAAGTCGGACCTTTACTCTTCCTTATATATAACAGAGGTGAAGAAAACCTCCTGGCTGAGGGAACTACAAGACAAATGTCAGATAAAAGATGTTGGCTTATTTCTGTCTCTGGTGTGATAATTTGGTGCACAGCCAGTGTTACACCATGGGAGATGGCACAAGGCTATGTTGAGGATCAGAATTTATGAAGATCTATATCTCTCTTCTGAAATGAGGACAGGGTTGGAAGTTGTGGCGCAATAAAATCTATTTGGCCAGAGATTGCAATTTTCATCAATTGCTGCAGATCTTGCTGTGTTCATTTGTAATTATCATGTGGCAGTTTTCTCTCTCTGCCCATTCTGGTACCCATTGCCCTGCAGGCCTATCAGCTTTAACTGATTATTTGCCACAAAAACAAAACCAATACTCCTCGAAGTATGTATATGCCCTTCACTTTGCTGAGTGAAACATGGAATCACAGAGGAGAGATGTGATGGAACATCAGTGGACATATGGAGACTCAGAAGTTTTGTGAGATCTTCTTCCTGACCCTAATCATCTGTTAGGTGATTCTCTATGTAAAGTAGTATCCAGAGGAACGACTTAGGGGTATTGTACTTTTATAATTTCAGCACATACTGTGGTGATGTTACACAAAAATTCATACTCCACAACTAAAGCAGATTCAATGGCTCCATTTTCATTTATGAAATTTTGTGAGGAAATGCTTTTTTTCCATGTTTCCAAAACTTATTTTGAAAGGTAAGTTGGCAAGGAAAGGACAAAACAAGGAGATCCTAGACATACAGATTGATTTCACTCATCTGCCACAAAATTAGAGGGGAACTGAGGACAAATTTTTTTTAGCATTCCCCACATGCTGATCTTCCTCTCTAAAGTAGACTGACCTCCCAACCACTATAGTGAAGTAATTGTGAGGCACCAAAATGCCCTGAAACAACCATCATACAAGTATGAGAGAGAAATAATTAATAAATCACAACTACACAAATTTGAGAAACCTACACAATTAAATAAAGAAAATCTTTTAAGTCAAGTATATGTATTACTCCGTCACTTCCTTCTTTTGATCATCCATTCCATGTTCTGGTCCCTTTTCCCATTGTCAGCCCAGCCAATAGAATATGAGAATCACTCTTTGTTCCTCCTGACTGTGAAAAGACAGAAGAAGCCATGCTCCTGTCTTTTGTACTGTTTTGTCAAATACTGACATTTCACTGGTAGAAAATGTTACTCCTATAAGAAAAAAAGACACTTTTTGAATCTTTCAGCCTCAAGGAAAATCTAGGTGAGAATAGGGAATAGAACTGCTGGGATACAATTCTCTAGGAAACACTTAGAAAGCCAAGGAATTAGAGAGAGATAATCCATTATATGACTATTTCTTATTAGTGGACTTAGAGGAAAAAAAAAAAAAAAAGTCAGGCACCATCAAGTATGAAATCTTATTGGAACAATAGAGATTAAATTGCCACTTCTGACAGCAATGTTTGCACGAGCATCATGTGACAAAGCTGCACACTATGAAACCAGACGACCCATCTAGCTCTTGTGAATTATAGCAAGAGGCAAAATGTCCCATTTGAGACAGGTGTGAACTGTGTTACCAAAAATAACCACTCAGATGTAAAATTCCATTACACATACATGAGAGGAAATTCTGAAGCACTTCACTGATGTCACTGGAGACTCTTGCATCTTTTTTAACCACAGGAACTAAAAACACTGCATCTAATCAGTGGACAGTACTTAGAAGTTGCTTTATAGAGTTCCATTTGCTCCTGCCAGGGGAATGTCCCAGCACAGAGAATATAAACACATCTAAATTCAAGCATATACTTTGAGCGCTTATGCTGCACAGTCAGAATGAAGAATATCAGAAAATCGGACTTGAAGGAAACCTTTTCAGGGTTGTCAAATAGCTACAACTAACCGTGCTCTATGACTCTATGGCCATAATGCCTTCAGTGTGTGCCCCTACCCATGCCAGAATCTCATACCTGCTCTCCCCTTGGAGAGGAGCCTCTCTTCTGTGATGCACAGAACAGACAAGAAGAAAACGTATTCTGAGCATCAAAAGTGAGGACAAGGGACAATGTGCTGAAGTATGGCCACATCAGATGCTGCAGGGCAAAGCAACAGCTCATCAAAAGAAACGGTGCCACAGCAGTTAATTGCTTCAGCAAGATGAAACTACATACCATGACGTGAAGAGGCCACCTCTGAACCAGAACTGCTCTTTCATATTTCTCTTTGCTGCAACTTTGCATTTTAGGTTGTGGGAAGCAGCTGAAAGAATCCTCCTTCACTGACATCATCCCTACAGCACTTGACCTGCTCTGTTCAGAATCATCCTTAAGCTAAAAGTCCTACAAAGTGCATCTTTCTGTTGCTATATGTCTGTCTGTATTATGTCCAAGTACCATGTTGACAGGATCAATCTGCGACAAAGAAATATATCATGAGCAGCAGACACATCCTCCACAGGTTTCTTTACTTCATGGCTCTGTAGCCACAGAGAAAGTGTTTCATGAACACAAAGTGGATATGTGATCAGAAAGGCATTGAATTTCCCTGACATTAGTCTTTGACAGATTTCCAATATCTCAGTCTCCAGTGTATACATCTCTTTTACCATGTTACAAATCAGCCAGATCAGTGCCTAGCCAATTCTATTTGAACTTCTTTCCCACACAGGGCTTGGAGGAAAGCACCTCAGCTGAAGACTCTTGATTTCTAGCCTCCATCACTAACCTATAACTGGAAGGAAGTCAAAAAGTCCCCTGTTTTTTACTGTCATAAGCTATACTACAGACAATACATTTTAATCAGAAATAAATTTCAGCTTATTCTCAGAGGAGTTAAAATTTGGGAAAACAGTACACAATTTTTCTAGACATCTGCTTAATTTTTCAAGGCCTTTGTTTATAATCTAAGACATTCCAAATGACTATTCCTTCCATGTCTAAAGTCCTAGCCACCTTTATCTAGCATTTATACTTTTTCCCTATGCGTAGCTGCGCCACAAACAAGATTGTATAAAGCTGCAGAAATGTGCATGCAGACAATTCCATTTACATGATGAAAACACACATACAAAAAAAAATGCAAAATAAAACCAAAAATAAAAAAGGAAGATTTGTTTCTCTGCTATCATTCAAAATTCAAAGATTTCATAATTTCAGCCAAGGAAACCATTCCAGCTTAAAGATCCCAGAGAGCTTGGACAAGATCCTGCACTAGCTTTGACGGGGAAAAATTTCTGACTTAGATAATAATTGTGGAACTAATGTCATAATTATTAATAGATAATAATTGTGGAACTATTGTGGCTCAATAATTGTGGAACTAAGAATCAGACTCATACAAAAAGTCCGGCTGATTTGTGTATCAACACATGTTTATAGTAGGCATGATCTTTATATGTTAGGGCAAATATAAGCTATCAGGATCACCTCTCCTCAGACAGCTTTTAACATGCTTGAGTTTAAATGTTTGTTTGGATAAGATATGTAAGTAAAATATCTCTTTGCATCTCCATGCTTCCAAGGAAAGTGGAAGTACATGACAAGGAGCAATTGTGAATTTGGCCTGCAGGCAGGATTCTGAGCATGTTTTACAATCTTAACTATTTCTGCAAAAATGATGGCATCAGCCTCCAAAGATGCAAAAAAATGTCCGGACTGTTCTGCCTAGACCTGGCAGCAGGTGTCACAATTCACCTCCTTATATTTGGTCCATTCAAAGTGGATTTCACCACTTGCCCTGCTCTCAGTGGTCAAGTGATCCTGGACTTCCTTGGAGAAGGGATTGTGCAGCCTCTCACAGGTACAAGCCAGTGGGTGCAAAATCAGCCGGTTACTCCCCTAGAGCCTGAGTTCACTGGTTTTTTGAAAGCAGCTCATGGGGTCTTTCCCTGATGGTCCTTCTTTGGAGTTCTAAAAGCACTGAAGCAAAACCTTTCTAAGGGTAGGATTTTGGAGTTGCTATTTTAAAGGTATTTCCACTGTAATGATCTAAGATCGTTGCTCTTTTGGGATATACCCGCTGTATATCCTTATGGAAACAACTCACTGAAACATTTTTTTTAGATGTCACAAAAAATTACAAGATTGAAATAAGCCATATGCACTGATGAAAACCCAACCAAATTTTTTTTTTATTATATTTTTCAGTCCTCTCAAATATCAATATCACCATTTTAAAATTCAGAATGGAATTCAGGTAAAATGTTGCTTTCCAGCAAGTAGAAAACTGACTCTTAAAAGTCTCCAAATAATATTAAACTTCCATCCTGAGACAAAATTTTTATCACTAGAAGATATATGTGTGTGTGTATATGTATATATGATATATGCATACTTATATGCATTGGGTATGGTTGTGTATGTATTCTGTATTATGTATAATACAGACACTAATATATACTTGGTATATACATACACTGAGTATGTGGGTATATATATATGTGTGTGTGAATATATATGTGTAAATATATATATGTAAATTTTCACACACTGTCATTACACTTAAATATCTACTCCTTTCTGGATGTTATCAATTTGTTTGTCAATACATTTATTAAGATAGACAGAGCTCATTCTGAACTGTATTACAAACATAACTATTTGGAATACCCTGAAATGGACACTTTTCAGAAAATATATATTAGGAATATCTGTGTGCTGTTTCCATAAAACCAGACTGACCTTTATATTTTATTTTGCAGTAACATTTACAATAAACATCCATCAAAACTGACATATCCTCCTTTTCCAAAAATCTATTATTTTTATGGAAAATGCATTACAGCAGAAAAAAAAAACAGTCCATCTTCAATGTGCACAGTGCCAGGATGATCTGACAAGACACTTACCTAGACATATAACTAGAATTTTGTTAAATAAATATGAAGAAAGTAGTTCTTCAACAGCATCTAACACTGCACGTCTGCTGATGAGAACAGCCAATACTGGAGCAAGGAATTAAGAAGTTGTAAAAATCTGAGCTTTTCATTAACATAGCTCTGGAAAAATCCCAGCTCTGCTGAAGTTAGTGGCAAACTTCCATGGTTTCATCTCAGAACTGGAGTTCTCCAGAAAATGGAGGCTCTGAGGTCAAATTTGGGGAAAAAATGCAGATGTGCTTGACATAAGCTGACATAAATCAGCCAAAAGGTTCTCATTTGGAAAGGCAGCTGCACTTGCAGAGTTTCCCTGTATTAAGCTAGGATGGTGTAAAACCATGTATAGCTGTATCTTGCCATATGCATTTACAGAACAAAATCCATGCGTCCTTTAAAATACCGCTAAATGAAAGGTACATCATGCTTAAGAGGCACGAGGGCATCCATGTGACAATGGTCTCACAACTCTCAGCCTATTTCTCTTAGTTGGCCATGCTCTGCATCCTCCACACTCTGTTAAGAATGAGTCTCTGGGATCAGTGGCCATTTCTCCCTGTGCTGCAGACCACAAAGAAGCCAGATGCAGGTATCTGTAAGATTCCTATCCCACAACTGTGGATTTCTGACAGCAGGTACTAGCTTAGATACAATCACAGAATCACAGAATGTTTAAGGTTGGAAGGGAAGGCTCTAAAGATCATCTAGTCCAACCCTCCTGCTCCAGCAGGGACACCTGGAGCACTGGGCACAGGGTGGCATCCAGGTGGGTTTTGAAGACCTCCGGAGAAGGAGACTCTACAACCTCCCTGAGGATCAAGTAGGTTATGTTAAACTTTGGAGTGCCACAAAGAAACTGAGAAGACAAGGGAAGGCAGCAAGAGTGTGTGTTGGTCCTACCCAAGGTCCTACAGAGCTAAGGAAATTTTGGCCCAGGAATGGAGGATGTCAGCCCACATGAATCATTACCAAAACTGAACAGATACTGGTCCTTTTCCAACCCAGAAGCTCTCAGAGAAATGTCTCAAGGACATTTGTGGAAAAACTGAATTCAGACTAGTGTTCTGCAAAGGCTTTTTCTTCCATGTTTTTCATTTGGAAATGTATAAAACTTTCTCAGAATCCCAGAGTGATATATGACATTTTAATTCCACTATAACTAAAGATTCTGAGTTGACTCAGATTTATCCTTTTTCACTAGAATTCCATGAGAAACATCAAAATATTCTCCTTTTCTCACAAAGATAAATTCTGGGTGGGTAGGGTGGCACCTCTGTTAATTCCAGAGATGACTTGCATAGCACCCACACCTTTGGCCTGAAGTGGGGTTTTGAAAAGTCTTGGGATTTTTTAAGAGTGTCACAATTTAGAGAGAGTTGTACCCCTTCTCCAGATATCCACAGGAGTGCTCAAACACATCACTCTCCTTGGTCAGAACTCAGACATTTCTAAAAGCCTGTACTTTACATTGAACCATGAAGAAGGAAAGTCCTTCTGCAAGGTAGTATAGCCTCTGTTGCTTCAAATTCACATCTTTATTTCAGCTTCATGGTAGAAAAAAAAACAGTTTGTCCACTCCCTCGTTTCCTTTCCTCCTGTAGTTCCTTTTCCCCATCCCTTCCTTTTGAGTTATGTCCATTGCCTTATTAGCTATTAGATGAACACTCCATGTGCGTACATTTGAGCATCTAAAGGAGACCTCTGTTCTCCTCCTGCCTGGGAAACAGTGGGGGAAATTGCAGTGGCTACTCATCAGCAGATCACACCCAGCTATGGCTTGTGTCAAGCCACCTCCATCCTCAGCAGCTTTTTGGCGGTGGAAGTAGGAGGGAAGGAGATTAGAGAGAAAGAGGAAATTTCATTATCTGTTAATGAGCTCTTCACAGTCTCTGATCCTAGAGGCAAACAGAGCCCCATTCATAAAAGCTCTCAGCTGCTGGCCAAAGGAGACCAGCGCAAACGCAAGCAAATGCAACCATTTCAGTGACTCTGCACCATCTTAGCGGAGGCTTTCCCTGGCCTCTTTTTTTTCCTCCTTTTTTTCTGACTTTACTTTTGAGCAGTAATGAATGATAGCAGGAAAGGGAGAGCGGCATGCAGGCCTGAAGACAGATGCACAGTAACAAGCATAGAAAGGACAGCTGTTGATGTTGGTATTGCCATTACAATATGCAGGGTTAGCTACATCACCAACACCAGAGAAAAGTCCCTGCTGCTCTTACATACACCTGAGAGGAGATGACAAGCAGAGAGGTAGATCCAAACAGAAGGAGATAATGGCATCTCCTGGCTTGCTTATACACATCAGCAATATGGCTGCACCTGCCCATCATGCCATGGGAGACAGAGGTCCATTTGCAGAACATGCAGGTACAATGTCCAAGCCTGCCATTCTGCCTTTACCCTTCATAATGCTCTTGTGAACCCTGTGAGAAGAAATTGACTGAGCAAGGTCTCAGGAGCACACATGCAGAACAGGAAGTGATCTGGAAGTTGCAGAGAGAGAGATTGTTCCATGAGCCCCAGTTGTAACCTAAATCTGTTGTGTCCAGCATAATGCACTCTTCCATCTTTTCAGTAAGACCCAATATAAAACATTGCTAAGACTATGAGACCACAAACAGCTCACAAAAGCAGCAGAGCAAGTCCTTTTAGTATGAGCTCATCTTAGCAAATATGGTTATGCTCAGATTATCACTACTTCCTCTAGACATTCAAGATGATATCATCATGGCATCTTGTCACACAATGATGACCCACAATGACCAGAACATCAGAAAGCATGTTACCAGCAAATATTCCTATGGCTCTTGGCCAAGACGGTACCATGTGACTTCTGGCTCTGACCACCTAGTAAGGTATAAGAAGGCAGTCTGCCTTCCACAAGCATCTAATACTCATGTAGATCCATCACTCAGAGAAAGTGTGTGGGAGTAGGTCTGTAGGTCAGAATGTATGTAATGTATCTAGCAAAATCAAAATCAAACTATATTCAAAAGGACCATTTCAGTGTTTGTGTGTTGAGGGAAAATCACTTTTTTCAGGGAGCTAATAGAGCGATGGAACAAATAGCTCACCATCCTTTCAACCCTGGAAACGGATTCTGAATGCAAGGACAATTTGAATCAGCAGGATGAATTTAAATCAGTACCTGCTGACCCTGCAAAACTTTATTCCCTTCAAAGGCTTCATCTCATTATAGCCACTGAAATTATTCCCAAAAGTAAAGACAACTCATGTGAGTCAGCATTTGCTGAAGTGAGCCAAGAAAATTTTTAAGAAAATTCCTGCACTTCCCTGGGACTCTGAAGGGAGCTCCTTCCTCTTCAACCTCTTCATAGATTTGTCCAAGTCCACTTCTGTCACCTGATCACTTGGACTCTGAAAATCTCAAATGCCTGAAATGTATGTTAAGTTCCACTCTATAAATGCATTGCTGTGCATGCTTCTGTCTGCATGCTTCTGCCAGACCTTGTGGTTAAGCATTTATGATACCCTACAGAGTTTCTATAGTACATTATTCTATTGTAAACTAATTTTTACTGAGTTTCTATCTCTCCATAGCCACCTGGTTCTTTTCCTTGCAGCCTTTCTGTTTTGGCGGTCTCCCTTGCGGTCTAGGTCCCCAGAAGCTTCATTCCTCTGTGAATTATTTGTAGCAGAGCAAGGAAACATGAAGATGACAATGTTAATCCCAGATACATACTTCCAGGTTTGGATTCTTGGCTAGAAGAAAAGGAGTTACGGGAATTCCCTTCAAGATGGAATCTATCTCATTGTTATTTCTGCATTAAACTTAATCATCTGCTGGCTGTAGTCCATACTTTCCTGCTGCCAATGCTCTGATGTTTGAATAGATTATACAAACAAGTCTGTGGGGTCCTTTACCTCTTGCACTTCCATCCCAGAATCTCCTTCAGCAATCAGCACTCCCTGTGACTGTCACTCAGTAAATTCTTCCTTGATAGAGGGTTTGAACCCACAAGTGTCTATTCCTATTTAAGAAAATTCAGTGACTAAGTCTCAAGTGGAAGATGATGTACTAAATGAGGGGAGAAAGGGCTTTTACAACAAAACAGCATTTCAGATGGATTAGTCCAAATATCCGATTGATTTTCATGCTACTAACAGTCTCTGATTTCAGAGAAAACTCAAATCTCAACTCCTAATCCTAAGCACTGGCAGTTACAAAAAGTAGGAGAGAGACCTAAGTGTGGCCAGTAGAATCTCACACTTCAGCCCTTACATTAAATAAAGATCATCAGTTGTCAGGGAAACTAAAATAAGATCTGATTCACATTTATAAAGGGTTGGAAATCACGTCCTAAAAGGGGGGGTTACATGACGAAGCCATTTGTGACTGTCACCACACTCCTCATTCTGGCGTTGCTCGTGTCCTCCTTGCCTAGGTCTTGGGCAGCTCATGTTTCCACTGGTCTACTCTTCCCCAGCTTGAGCTCTGCCCCTTCTCCTTTGCCAGCTCTGAGCTCACCACTCTTCCACATCAGTGCTCCCTTTGACACCTGTCACTGCTGCTTTCAAACCTGGTGCCCTCAAGCTTAAGTGGTCTCCCCTCGGCTCGCCAAGCAACCCCTCACACATTGTCACACCATGTCTCCTATAGATAGTTCTCCAGGGCTTAGCTCCAAATCCACTTCTACCCACCTTTCATGCTAACAGAAGTTCCAGCAGAATGGAAACACTGTTGTGTTTTTATTTGTCAAGTCTGCTGCCTTCTCTTCTGGAGCCGCAAAGATATAGCCCTGCAAAACTCTAGCTACCTATATCTAGCCTGTTGTTCTGTCTCATGAGAAACCATTGTTCATGAGCATGGTATGAAGGAAAGACAATCGTCTGTATTATTAGTCCTTATTCAGACTTAGTTGTACTTGCTTTGACTTTTCTTAGGCTTTCTGGCTAGCTCATATTCTTGCTCAACGGGTCACTGACAGTTTGAGCTTGTGTGCATTCTTCACAACATGTGCTCTTACCATCTATATGTGCCAGTGCAAAGCACTTTGACTGCCATTTTCAAATGTAGGTCCCCAGTGTGCAAAGAAAAGTAGCCTGGAGCTCACTAGGCTCTACTGAGAGCCTCTCTTTGGATGGTTGAGGAGCTGCCTAATCTGAGAAATTCCTGCTTGAAATTGTTCTGACCGTAACACAGGGCAGCTGTATAAAACTCTTGCACTTACAGTTTCCATCTTTACACTGCTGTTAGTATCCTTGCCACCTTTGGAAACATGTCCTCCCAAACAGGGCTGTGACTCAAATGCTGCCAAATGCTATGAGTCCAAGTTAAAGGAAATGTGGTTTTTTTCAAGGAGTTCAGCTCAGAAAACAAAGCATAAGCATCTGCATCATCATGCCAGATGCTGACAGCAATACAGGATTATGATTGGTGATAACGGAAGCAAAATAATTGTATGAATGATGATTTCATGAATGCCAAATGCCTCCACGCCTGAAAAGACTGTGTTTCACTGAATTTGAAATATGCAGCTCTTCAGTGAGGATAGCTAAATCTGCCATTGATACAACACAAGGAGCATCTCCGTCACTAAGGTCTCTTGCCCTTTGAACTAGCATGGTTGCATCCACACTGAACAGAGACGGTACGTTTCGTATTCTGGTCACTTCTATTTTAGTATACTGCAGGCAGACACAGACGGAGACAATGCCAGGTTGCACAGGCAAAAGTCGTGACAGAGACAGTGCTAACCAGGATGCTGCAAGTCAATCACAGAATCGCAGAATGGTTGAGGTTGGAAGGGACCTCTACAGATCATCTAGTCCAAACTCCCTGCTCAAGCAGGGACACCCAGAGCACATGGCACAAGGTTGCATCCAGGCAAATTTTGAAGATCTCCAAAGGACGAGAGTTCACAGACTCTCCGGGAAGTCTGTTCCCAAGCTCTGTCACCCAAAAATGTGACAATTTGACAAAATGGTGACAAAATGTGACAATGTTTTTTTCCTATACACCAACACTCTCTGGTTTAACAACATAGATGTGGTATTTATGACCCAGAAGACCTCCTGGAATTTTCCAGTTAGTGCTGTATGCAAACAGATTTCGTCCTGGCTTAGCTGGTCCTTATAGTTACAAACAGCTTTCTTACCTGTCAACATCAAAGATTTCTGCTTTAATTGAATATATTCTGGAGACAGGTGGAATGCAATGATAGTTTCTCTGGGCTTGTGCCAAGCAAGTGACCCTACTTTACTGGACTTAGCAAAAGGGTGGAGCAAGATTGCTCCACAAATTTATGTGTCACTTGTGTTAGCGTTTTTCCTTACAGTTTTCTAATTAGTGCTCCACTCTCACACATATTCTACCTGAAACAACAGTACCAGAGACTGAGCCCATCTCTGCATAAATCGGGTGGATTTAGAACAGCATTAAACTACTAAGACCATGTGATAGTCTAGAGGCTCAGAGTGAGGTTATTGGCAGATAACTCGTGAATAGGCATGCAGCTTCCCATCAAAGTTCATGGCATTTACTCCAAAGTTAGTCTTACCTAGACAAATTATTTACGTTTTGCATAAAGCAAGAGAATGGCTTGGGAATGGAGATCTATTTACTTTCCCAACTTCCCTCCACAAGAGTACAGGAATTGGGTGGGGAATCCTTCTTCCCCACCCAAGCCACCGATGAAAGCCATTCTCTCTTACAGCTGGGCCAGAGACTTCTGGAGCCACAAATGCTCACAGCAGATATAAAACTGTCATGTACAGATAGAAACAAAACAAAAAACAAAAACAGAAGAACAAACAGGATGATTTCCACCTAACAGTCTATGTCTTTAAGCTAAGACTGTTGACTTCTGATTGTACCTCTCTGGTTACAGAGCAGTCTGCTTCTTGTATTAGGCTCCAATATTAGGTCTTTTAACTGAGGTTCCATGAAGGCACACCTGTTCCAAGTTTGTATTATAATGTAGGAGAAAAAATATGATACTTTCAGTTATATAAACCAATAGAGATTGTCCAATTTGGTGTGTCCTTGTTGCTATGCGGCAAGTTCCCCACCAGGCTAAATACTTCCAAAAAACCACCTCAGGAGTGAAAGGAACAATACTAGATGATGAATCACATTGAGTCCTCAGTGCAGCTAGCAACATGAAGGAGAGATTCTGTTCCCTTTTCCTCCTCCGCCCAGGGAAGTTAGGATTGCTAAATAACTATCATGATGATCAGGGGCCTGGAACATCTGCCCTATGAGCAAAGGCTGATAGAACTGGGCCTGTTCAGCCTGGAGAAGAGAAGGCTGAGGGGGGACCTCATCAGTGTGTATAAATACCTCAAGGGAGGCAG
>JAUBOD010000271.1:319764-337227 GCA_032353885.1 Nothura maculosa | reverse complement strand
CTTCTTTGGAGATCTTTAAAACCCGCCTGGATGCAGCCCTGAGCCATGTGCTCTAGGTGACCCTGCGTGTGCAGGGCAGGGTGTGGATTAGTGACCTCTGAGATCCCTTCCAAACTTAAGCATTCTGTGATTCTATGATTCTAAGTAGCTGTCATGCTATCTGTGAGACATGCAAAGTTATAAAGCCATGCAATTGCATTTCTCAACAGCTACTGAGAAATACAGAGCTATAGCTAAGAAAAAAAAAGATGCTAAGGAGGTATTATTAAGCTGTTAAAGCTTAACCATCTTGTTAAAGAATGGCTGAATGGTTAACTCTGCCTGCTCATATGCCTGCATTATGACTCTGCATTACGATACAATCCATAATTAAAAGATTACATCCTTTGACATTCTTCTGATCTTCACATTGCTGGCCAGAATATGATCCATCTCCCCGTCATTTGTTGTGCAGAGTCTCGAGACACTTCCATGCATATTTTGTGCCATGCTGTGCCCACAGAACTCGTATAGAGTCTCTGGGATTTGCTTTCAGACAAGACAAAAACACTCTGCTGCACTGAAATACCAGGTTAAGTACAAATGCTCTCCCTAACACACCTCTCCAAATCTGCATGTCTGAGCCTATTATAAAAGCAGTCAAATCGGTCTGCTGAAGACAGCAGAACTGTCTGTCTTATGGACTCAAAACCTGTGACTTATACAGCCAAAATGATGAGAGTTGTGTTATAAATCACATGTTTTCTTCTAATAATGAATTGGCAAAGGCTGGGAAGTTACCCAGCTCTTCTTCTGATCTTTACAAGGAACCATTTAACTCTTTTCTTTACAGCTGCAGGAGTTCCTTACTGTCTCCTCAAATGAAAGAGTCTGCTGTAAACACATATACCCAATAACTGGTGCTTTAGGGTGATACCATGCTAATATGAAAGAAATTTGCAACACAGAGTTCCTCTTTCTTGCCATAGCTGATAAAGCATAAAATTTCCATCAAGTTCCTTCAAAGCTAATCAGTGAACTTCAGGCCACAGGAAAAATAGTCCCTTCTCCTCTCTTTCAGAATCTCCAGAATATTCAGAATTATTAGTCCAGAACCAGAGTTTCTCCTCTGAATTTTGTTTTTCCCTTTGGAGTAATTTATTTCCTCAGAGTAGAGGTCTCTGTTTCTTCACAGAGGCACCTAGAGTATATCTGCTCTTCATGCATGTGGCTGAAAGAGGACCTTCAATGCCTGGAACACCAGTGGCCCCTGGAGCACCTAGGAACTTCTCTACAACTGACTGCAGTAGGGGACCAGAGACACCCAAAAGCAAAATGTAGGAGTTTGTTCTTCTAAAGCACAGGTTGACAGCAAATCAGCAAAGAACAAAGGCCTCAAATTCATAAATGTTACAGCTGGTCATTCAATGAAGTTGCATTAATATCAGTGCTGCAAACAAGTGACAGAAAATAACAGCTAATCCACTTACATCCTTTCTCTTGCAACACACAGAGTGAATGGGATATTCTGCCAGCTGAGATGGTCAGCTCCTCTGTAAGCACTTATCTCCCATTCAAATAAAGTTCTGGTTTAGATTTAAGATATTTTTATAAAACACTAAGGCAGAATTTCTCCTTTTTCCTTATTACCTTACTTTGAAGGTCTTTCTTTCCAAAGCAAGCAGCGTTTTCATCAGGAAAAAAAAACATTGAGGGTACAGAATGAACTGGAGGAAGATAGGCAATATCCGAACCAAAACAAAATCTACCAGTTTTCATTCAAGTCTAGTCTAAGAAAAGTCCTCTGGAGGCTAGTCGGACCTAATGAAATTCAGTATCACAGACGTCATTGCTGTAAATATTCTGTTTCTCTGCAAATTATGACAAGCCTCTTTCATTTTATGTTATCAGGTGGCCATAGCATCAAGATAATAAAATCTCTTCCTCTTTCCACTTTTAGAAGGAAAATGTTCCGTCACACAGGAAGAGTTGATTTATTAAAAAAAATGTGATGCATCCCAGGTGCTTTGTAATATATTAATACAAAGATATGCTACTAAAAGGACTATTTGAAATAAATAAATAAATAAACACATAAATAAATAAATAAAGTCTCCATTGCAGCTGTCCAGCTGACAGAAAATGGAAAGACCTGCTACTAGAGAATTAGAGTATTGGCTATTCTTTTACATCACCATGCACCCGGCGTTTACCTCGGTTCCAGCAGCCACACGAAGATGCCAATCGGCTTTCACATGAGTCACCACATCATGAATGCAAAGTCTACCTCAATGGTCAGGCAGAGCTAGGACAAATGGCACACCAGAACAGAGCACCCCTTCCTCAGCCTTGCACACTCCTCCCAGTATGCGTTGCCCCCTCTCCTCCACGAGCAAACAACTTCATTTACCTTCATCTCGCTTGCGTTTGTTGCTCTCTGTGCCAGGGGAAGTAATTCCTAGAATTCCACTGATGGAGTAGGAAGAGCCAGCAGAGTCAGTGCTTACCGAGGACACCTGGGTTACAGACCCCGTGGAGGCTGCAATTGAAAGCAAAGAAGTCAGTGTGCATGCAAATATGAAAGTCAGTGGGCTCGTAAGTTTCCTATTGCTGCATTGTGATCAAAACGGCCTGGGGTTGTTTCAGTGACCAAACATATTTGGCTCAGAAAGCTATCCAAGCTAAATAGTGTTGCTGTACCTCTCCAGGCTCTGAGGTAGTAGGAGTGGCAGCCATCTCCCACACCTTGAGATTATGGCCTGCAGGAGCAGCAGTGGTCCCCATGCCCATCACAGAGTTGCTTCTACAAACTGCCTCACAGATGTGGACATGTGCATTGCTCTTGGCTCTTGTGACAGTCTGCAGTGCAAAACTCCAGAGCAGTGTAAAGAGGTCCTTGGGGCATATGCGGCAAGTTATGCTTTTCCTTTAAAAGCTCAACATGGTAACACCTATCTGTTTTCTTTGTAAGGAAAAGCTAAGGGAGCCTTTTGTGTCAAGCTTCTCATCCTAAACTAACTAGAAAGCAAATTGACAGTGCTAAGAAATTATAATAGATTGCAAATAGAAGGGAAGTTTCAACCACTGTTGTGTCCGAGGTACCTCTGGTAGATACATTTCTAAGATCTGCTGCCTGTCTACCACTTCAAATCATTAATGGAGTGGAAGGAGCTGGTTCTGAGACCATAAAAAAGAGAACATGCCACTAAGATGCTGTGCAATGCTTTCAATCTCCTGACACAGAAAACACATACCAGCCAAGTGACAACCACTTACTATGCCTGATTTGCTGACCAAGGTACAAGTCCCTAGTCAGTGAAAATACTTCTGAGCAGCAAGGGTTACACATAAATCTAGGCAAGACTAGCTTTTGACTGCATGCGACTGAATCTCTTCAAACTGTGAATTAAATGTTTTGCTTTGGTAGAACCCTTAGGAAGGGTTCTGGCATCCGTGCCCAGATGAAGGAGATTCTGTTTTGGTAGATAATGAGTCTGTAGATGACAGTCAGTATTGCAGGTATGCTGTGTATGTTTCACTCTGGAGGTTCCATATTTCTGAGAAGTTCCTAGCTTGTAGATACGTAACCCAGGACCAAAGGGATAGAATCAGTAGCCATCTCCATCTGCTCATAGGCTAAGCCTAAGATGGCTGATTGCCATTCCCCAGAGCTAATCACAGAAAACAACTTGTATGCCTCCAGATCATGGGGTGGTTTGGCACCGTGATCACACAGATGTCCTGGAGCAGAAGTCCTGGAATAAGCTGCAGCACAGTAGCATCAGTGTCATGATTTTCTTCAGGGTATAATAAACTCATATTCTAAGCAGAAAGATTTCTTTTCTGCTCGAGTTTTTTCATGATAGGAAGAAAATGAACCCATAACTTTCCATTGCAAATAGGCTGTTGCTTTACTTCCTTGGGGATTATTTTAGCATTTCCTTGAAAGAAAGACCCAGGATACTGTCCTGCGGAGAAATCTCCTCAAGAAGTTCAACATGTTGACATAACTCTTTGCTATCACACTATCAGCTCACCTATGCCACCTGAGGTCAGCGTTATCCCCATTTCACACACGAAAGCATTAAGGCACAGAGTGACTGCCTCCAGTCTGCCTCCGTTTTGTACAACAAGCAATGCCTTATCTTCCCCTCAACAGAGGGACTGAAATCATACCAAACAGAAAAAAAAAAAAAAAAGGCAGAAGCAGAAGCAAAGCTTCTGTCCCACATTGCCTCCATGCAACTATGTTGTCCAGGAAGGTAGAGATATTTTGAGCTCTCCATGAGGAATGTATTCATCCGACAGCTTGCATGTACACAACTGGACCAGTCATGAGTCCTACCTATGTAGGTGCTTAGAATGATTTCTGATGAGAACAAATATATCTGATAAAGACAATCAACTTGGTGAACTGTGGAGGAGGCTTCATTAAGCAGGACACTCCTTCCAAAGATCACCTCCCCCACACTCACTTGATTCTCCTCTTCATATTGCCGATCTGAATTAAAGTTCAGAAAGTTTTGCTACCTCTTCACTCAAGACTGCAAGTGCACAAAGAATTGTGGAAGGCATGGTTGATAGATGAAAATAAAACACATTCAAAGCTACTTACTGACTAATGATGCAGAAAATGTTATGAATAAGTATCCCTTTCTTGATTTATTGCTTTAATTATCTGACATTCTATAGACCCCCATTAGTGTGGGGGGGTTGGTTTAGATTTCAATTTTCTGTCTCATGGTGAAAGCTATTTATCATAATAATCAGTAAAATTCAAAACCTTTTAGCAGTATTTATAAAATTCATTTACTATGTTCAGCCCTTGGAGAATGACAAAGAAGGCACATTAGCACGTGTGCTGAAGTGTTTTATGCAGAATTATCTGTCCATAAGAATGATTAAAGTTCTTCAGAATATTTGTAATCTATTATACTATTTTTATATAAGAAAAAGAAAAGTTTTCCTTACCTATGCTGTGACTGGAAGCAGGGACTTGCTGATTGGGTGGCTGCTGTACCTTCGTCCGTATGATCCTGCATGCAATTGAAAAGAAATAAATGACTACATACATGGAAGCATGGGATTGCAGGGAACATCAGACATTATTTGTTTTTCAGTTCAGGATAACCAGGTAAATGCAAAAATATCTTCCTACGTATCACCCCCTTCTCATCCGAAAGTTTGGCTGGTAGACTCGGGCCTATGTTGTGGGCTCCAGCCCATGCCTACTGGTTCTTTGGGATCTAGTGGGAGTTTGGTGGCCCAATCTCATTGAGAAGCCAGGCTAGGTTTAATAGCCAGTGTAACAGACACCTATAGTTTTTTGGACATATCTTTCTCCAAACATCCTATCCTTAAGGAGATGTACCATTTTGAGTCCATATATGACCCTAGGCTTCATTCTTAGGTGCATGAACACCTTTGTAAATACCCCCCTGAACTACCCCTGGGTGCAGTGCTGAGACATCTAAGAAAGAATCTGTTTAATCAAAATGATATTAAAACAAAAACATGTCAGATTAAATGCTAGTCTTAAGTATTCAGTGAGTCACTGCATTGTCACTGCTGTGGACAGCCTCTGCTTTGATTTATTATGATACCAGTCAGTAAATATTCAAAGATGTAGATAAATAAAAGAGAAGTTGTATGTGCTGTTGGAAGAGGGATGGTGGTCAAAACCAGCACCAGAGGTATTCTATCAGGTGCTCACTTGCCAAGGTGCTGTTAGAAAGGAAGAGATGAAATCTGAAATGCTGCTAAAGATTTAATAGTTTTGCTACTGACTGCCGTAGAAGCAAGCTGAGTGTATGCATTGAATGAGACACTCTTTAATCACATATGTCTCCTATACACACTTTTTATGCAAGAATAGAGAGACATGGTAAACATTTTTCCTATATTTGTCTAACAAACTCTTTTACCATTTCTACCCGCCTTGAAAGTAGGAGAGGAGAAGGGAGAAGAGAGGAGAAGAGGAGAAATAACACCATGCACAAGGCTTCCTCACTGTAAGAAAGGGTATCTGGGGCCTCCTGACACCTAAATGTCTTTATCTCTGAAGGGATGGAGGACAGGAGTGCTTTGAAACAGCTGGGCAGCTTTCAGCCTATTTGTGCAGAGCTAGTTGCAATGATTAATTAAGCCTTAATCACACAGAGTTGCTCCTGCTGTGGAAGAGTGGCTTATTAATAATATTAATCTTATTAATGAATAATAATAGCAATTATTCATTTATATACGGGACTGCAGTTCAAATTTGTCTTCTAGAATGCATACATTAAAGTGAATGTGCTACACATAGTTTGTCATAGCTGCATTATAGCATGCTACCCCAGCTCTTCAGTCTCTAACAATTATGACAATTCTCCTCCTGAAGAGGAGAACAATGGCAAAACAATAGCATAGCAGTGCTGCGACTGTAATGCAGGCAGACTGTGCAGCAGGCTAGCTGCAAGAATCTGACTGAGTGACTTCTGATGGTGGGTCAAGTCTACAGCTGAAGGACAACATCCAAGTTGCACAGCAGGGTTGGGAAAGACTTGTCACTTTTACACCACCAAAGACATCAGCAAACAGAGTCCAAGTCTACCTGAGCTAGAAATTCAATCTGGCACTTTAGAGCATCCAGGCACCCAGAGCTCCAGGTCTGCAGCAAGGTCAAAGCCATTTAAATACATCTTACATAGCTTTGAATGTTATTTTGGAAAACAATCTATGTTGCTACTTCTGTGTAGATTTACATATTCTACACATTCAGGTACGTACTCCTTTCTTAGACTATATTTTCCCAATCCTCCTCTCTGCTGTGCCTTTTCTCTCTAGTTCCATCTTCATTGAGGGCTAAAGAAGAAAACGTCTCATAAAATATTTACCTTCCCCTACATCTGAATGTTAGGGTATATATAGGCATGAGCATGTATACTCTCTGCGCATGAGCATCTTCCATATCTTCCATGGCTGCATTAGGCTGATGGAAAATAAAGTACAAGGAAATTTCACCTTTCCTCCTGTCACCCAAGGCATGAGCTCTCCTGCTGTTGGCCAATGTGTTCTAATCTTGCCAGGCCTTCATGCCTTAAGAGTAAGGTTATGCATTATTAATATGCAGCAAAGCTTTGAAACACATGCTTACTTTAAATATGAGGATAGTTCCCACAGACTACACAATATAATAGGGAGAATATAGAGTTAAAGCCTAACACTTCAATGTGAATTCCAGGTATAATGGTTGTTCTGATGGGAGAAGATTTGATCTGTAGCTACCTGAGAACAGGTACCTGAGAACAAGAAATTGAATTTCTTTCAATTTTCATGGGTTTTTAGAAATTATTATTTCTAAAAAAAATACTTTTTTGACAAAAAATCTCAGTGTCTACACAGCTATTGGTTGCAGTATTAGAATCTAAGCTAGATATGAACTCGCAAAAAGTACTAAAAGCTGTAAATGACCAAATCTAACCTTGCATTTATCCATGCAAATGTATGACTCTGCATTCAGCTCGGCAAGATCAAGCTAATATTCTTAGCTAACACTATGGAAATCTCCCCTGTTGTTCAAGTGGCAATTCCATTCATGCAGATCTATTGGTATAGTTAATAAAATAATATCTCATCAGTTTATTTCATGTAAACATACAGAGATTGTGCTGCATAGTTGCATTCAAAGGATTTGCTTAAAATAAGTGAAAACCATCTCAACTGCCTAAGAGGCTCCCAAATGCAAGGGCAGGGTTCAAAACAATATGCTCCTGCACATCTACAAAAGCACATCAAGGCCATTTAATTGTATCTATTTAACAGGCAGATGTTCAGAGCACATGGAGACTATTGACTGAAATCCACTCTTTTTATACTAAATGGTACCTAACATCAGGTCACATTTAATAATATTGAATAGATGGCGGGAAGACATCAATGCTACCCTTCGTCACATAGTTGAGATCCAGAGTTTTTCTACATTGCCGATAGACCCAACATTTGAAATTTCAGCTTTCCCCTCTAAATAAAGCATTTCCCTTGGAATCTCTGGCTAGTCCATATTTCAGTCCAAAATTGAGGCCCGATTTAGATCAAACAATCTAAGATATTTTCCAGAAATTGAAGAACAGGAAAAAAAAAAATGGGAAAGAAGCAAAGGCTGAAAGTAGAACTTGTCCATTCCTAGGAACTGTTTGTAATTTGTCGTGTTTTCTTCATCAAAGTGAGTCCATGGCTGCTCCCAAACCCCAAACACATTATGAAAACATGTGCAAACTGCATTTCTTGAAGGTCATCCCAGACATCCAGGTCCATAAATAGATGAAAATTCAGTGCCAACTGAATAGCTGAGAACATGCAAATTTTTACCTGTTAATTGAGCTGACACTGGGAACAGTGTCATTGTCACAAACTCGTTCAGCTAGAAGTCTGTCCCTGATCTCCCATGCAAACATGGTAGGATTTTGGCGCTTGTACTCCGCAATTTTTTCAACGACTTTGGGTGTGGCGACCTTTGGTTTTGATCCTCCAATCACTCCAGGCTTAATACTACCAGTTTCGTAATACCTAGGACAACATCCAAAACAAAGCTTTAGTTATCACAAAAGGACAGAGAACAGACTTTGAGATTTATAGAGAACACAATTTCAAGGTAACCAATCCCTGGAAAATCCTAAGATACATCTTCACTTTCACATACACATTTTCTGCCTATGTCATGCTTTATCACCTAATAGATTAACTTATAGTAATTGGAATTTGGCCTCAGGATAGAATATATATTTTTTCTGTAATAGCAAGACAATAGAAACAATGCCAGATTAAAGGGCATACCAGGATCCAAAATTAACTGAAAATGTGTGTTACTAATCAGAGCTCCCGGCATTAATAGAAACAATTCACACCAAAAACCTTTCTTTTTTTTCAAGGGAGTTATTTTGTAATAAAATATAGTTTCTAAAAAAAAAATTCTCCATAATTTACATATACAGCTTACGGTCACCTCATAGCAGAATGAAGATTGCATACAGTATTTGCACATTGAAATAACACACTTTTGGTCAACGCACCGTTTCAAATTATCATTTTAACATAAGCTATATTTTCTCAATCACTATATTTTAGGGAGAGGGAACTGTTTAGAACTTGGAGGGCTACACTGTTTTAGAGATCATTTATTTGCTTGGTCATACAGCCTTTTCTCATATACACGATCTTTATACCTGCAAGCAGTTCTACTGGTATCATACCAGGAAAGGTGGTAGCACTGGACCTTAGACTGATTGAAATCTAAAACAGTCTGACAGATTTCTTGCTCATATAATAGAATAATTTCAGATATTTTTGGTAGAACTACTACAACACATTCCAACTGAGATCCCCAGCTCAGCTGATTTCTCTCTTTTAATAAATAAAGCCTTAAAAATGTCTTAAAAACAGAGGTTGGACTGTGTCCCCTGAGAAGCTTGTTCTCCTCTACACAGTTTTCAGGGTGTGTAACACACAAGGACATTCTTCTGCCCATGGACTCTCTTTGTTTGTATCTTGCCAATTTTGACAAGCAATGAAAAATAAACCTTGTGCCTACCTTCAGTAAGGCAAGTAATTTCCTCTCCTAAACACCTGGTCTGGTAAATCCATCCAATGTAGAACACACTTGGACTTCATAAATATTTAAACCAGACAGATCCGGCTAGATGTATTGAACATGTCCGTTAACTCCTTAGTATACACATTTCTAGCAAGGAGCTTAGAAAAGACTCTCAAATAAAAGTATATGTTTGCTTATTAATATAATTTCTCTGCAGTTATTTGACATCAGTTTTACAAGATTTTTTTTTAATTCCACAGCCTTTCCAGAGGGCAGAGTGCACAAATAAGTTCTGAAACTGAAGTCTGTTTTCCTACAATGTACAATCATGTTTACCAAAATTCTGCCAGATCACTGTTTTTTAATATTTCTGGAAGGCCTAAAATATGTTCAGGACATAAATCCCTTTAAAGAAAGTGAAACTATGTTGTTGGTACATGTTTTTAGATAAACTGGATGTAGATCTGAATTTCACTGCTCTTGTTTGCGTGGAGCCAGTTAATGGAAAGTACAAAGTGCCAAAGACGGATTAACTTGCCCTATCTCTCAAAATTTAGCCTAAAAATGTGCCATGGGGCGCAGTGGTAAAGTTTTGCTCCTCCCGTGCTATGTTTGCTGAGGCCGTGATGACATGATGGCACACTTGCAGCACAAGCCTATCGTAAGACCTTGCATCTTCCGGTCTCATCAACTTTGCTGAGGGTCTCTCTCCTTTGAGGCAGGATATTAATGAAGATTATGCAATATTCAACTGGTCATTTTCTTAACTTTGGTCAAAATCCATCACATTTTAGAAGCATTTCTTTGTGTTCTTCTCCAGCACTACCTCTCTACATGTCAACACATGTTTGTGTCGCCCCTTGGCTTGGATTATCTGTCAATGCCAGATAATGCATCTGATGAGAAAATTAGCTACTAACAAACAGGCCCGGGGAGCACTAACTGGACAAACACACCCTGTTCCTCATGACTGACTCTGCCAATGTTTGGTAAGCGGTGGAGACAAACTCCTGAACCTCCAGAGGTACAGATGCATTTTACTGCATGGCACCAGCTCACTAAGGAGTCAGCTTGCTGACATCATCTGGGTGTATCAGCTTCATAAAACACAAGCACAGCCAAGGGAGAAAAAGAACTTGGTGAATTCTGGAGAGCCAGGCCTTCACTCCCAAGTTTTCTAACCACTAATCAAGTACCTACCCACACATTCACACTATTCTGAGCTCAGCAAAAATCAGTATGCATTAATCAAGATGCTCATAACAAATATGAAGATGTTGACAGTCCTTTTCCCTGGAGTGAGCTCATGTGTAACATGGGCTAGTTAATGTCCAGGGAGATCTACACCCATACCTTTCCTGTTCATCCTGGTGTTCAACCTGGGAGCAGCTCAAATAGCTACAGGCAGAAGAAATCTCTACAATCTCTTGCTCCGAGATCCATTTTAAAGACAAACTCAATTGCAATTGGCTTCTTCTATAAAAATTAGTTCCACGGACTTTTAGTCCCAACAAGCTGCTAAGGTACGTGAGGAGTGGTTGTCTCCACAGCTCTCTCCTACGAGACTGGTGGCAACCAAATCGTTTTTTACCCTTCGCTTGGCAGACACAGCGTGCTGTGGGTCATCATTTAGTCTGCATTAAAGACTTATGCATTGGAAGATTTTAATAATAAAATTTCAAATAAAGGATGTAAGGATTTTCCATAAGAATCCCCAGTTTTGTTTTTCAAATGCATGCTCACAGATCTCCAATTACAGTGAAATTTTACCCACAGTAATTATTAGTTTCAAAAACATTGGGCTATGTAATTCTGGTTAATTGATGACAATTTGAAAGACAACACTCTGGAGCATCACCTTTGGCTCCAGAGTGCAAATATATATAATGATAAATGCATTCAAAATGGCAAAAATAAAACTGCTGGACATTTCACGGTGAGGTGCATAAATTTGATGTTTATTAGCTTTATATTGGTGCTGATAGAAACTGTTGGTAAGCCAGTAGAAGAATCCTGGACAGATGTATTAGTAGAATTATTATGTGGGGAATTACGAACCTATTCTGAGAGCAGATAACAATATAACAGAATAAAAAAAATACTGTGATAGGCAGACAGGCCTCAAAACATATGAAAACTTTTTGTCCTAAAAAAAAGTCATTGGTGTCCTTAAGCCTATACCAATGCTAAAATTAGGGGGAATGCTCATAGTGTGTGGAGGGTGAATCTCTGTGTAACTAAGGCATAGGAGAAAACGCAGGGATGCTCAGCGTCACTTGAACACTGATTCACATGGCCTTCTAAAAGCACACTATTTAGGACTGTAGAGAAGGTGTTTGACAGTTCACACTGCCAGAGACAACAGCTATAGGGAGAAGAATGCCAAAAAAAAAAAGAAAAGACTATACCAAGATCATAGATGTTGCTAATCCAGAGAAAGTCCTGCGTGTGCTACAACAGGAGTATCTGCTGTGGTAGTTTTCACAACTGTGCTATGATCGATTTAAAGAACTGGTTAAAGATGAGTTAAAAATGAATCATAATGCTGGATATTGGTAAATATTTAAGAAATAGGCTTTTTCCTAGCTATCACAAAAAAATACTTTATTAAGAAAAAGCAAATCTTCCTTTATACGACATGCTCAATCATCTATCATGGACATGAAGTTTGAAGCATTTTAATATAGTAATTTAAACAAAATTTGTTCAGTTTTGTCCACAACTTAAAAAGAACCAGGGCATGGGGTTTTGTTTTCATTTTCCTTCTTTTCTATTTTGGACAGAATATAATTCAAATTTCAAGAATACTTTGAGAAATGACTAGAATTCAGAGCTTAATTTGCTGTTTCTCTACTGTTTTGAGCAGCTCCTACTCAGACTTTCAAAATAGCTATTTTTAAGACCGGTAACAGTAAATTGTGGCAGTTTGAGTTTTAACTTAGAGCACATTCCATCACAAGGGTAAAATATATATACTGTACATATATATGTGTATATATATATATACACATATATACATGCACACACATATGAGTGTATATGTATGTATGTGTGTATATAATATCTATATATATGTAATAGTGGGACAAATTTCAAAATAGCCATTGTTAATGAACACATAACAATGCTCACACAATACCTCAAAACTTAATGGTATAATATGCTTTAAATAGGTATTCCTCAGAAAGCACAAGGAGCAGCTTTTGGGAAATGCCTCAGATCTTTACTGAAGATGAGTTACAATTTTCTCTATTTGTTCAGACCAGACAGGTGCAGGATATGTATCACATATATACCAAATATATCACATATGGCAATTTGTAGTTTGCTTTGGAATTATCCGCAAGAGACTGTGAAAGGAACAAAATAAATGTATAAATAGTCAAAATAGTTGCTCATGTTTTTTGCTTTTTTTCTCAAGTCAAACGTATAACATTCTTAAGAAAAGCAATGGCAAAGAACACTGCATCATGGCTGAACTGATTTCCTAAGATTATTTTATTACTCTGTTTGATTTGCCCCTTGTTTTACAGACTATGAGTAAGTGAAAGGCATTGATTTTTTTTATTTTATTTCTTTTTTTTTTGGTAATAGATGTCAAAAGATTTGTCATTTTTCCTTTACCTTCCAAGTATTTTGCTGACACAACCATGGCTGACCCGCAGCTGCCTGGAGATATCACAAGGCCTGACCCCTTGGTGGGCAAGTTCCACGATCCTTTGACGAACAACATCTGGAAGAGGGCGGCCATTCACAAAAACACCCCCTAACTGATTCACTCCTCCATGTCCTGAAACACACAGGGAAGAGAGGGAAGGGGCAGGAAAAAAAAAACAGTTCTGTGATATTTGTGGTAACATTTCTTCACTGTGATCCTGCATAGCCGCTATGTTCTCCTGTAGGGGACATCTGTAATGGCTGATAATTCTCTAGTTGTGTCTGTTTATTTTTGTTTTTTTTTTTTTTTACCGTGCACTGATGAAATCACAGAAATGGAGGTAAGCAGGGCCACATTGCCTTCTGATTGAAATTTCACACTGCTGCAATGCTACTTACTGAAGGAATGCCTCCTGTCTGAAGGCAGCGTGGTCCCCTTGTTGGAAAAATGACAATTTGGAACCATATGCTTATGTCCAGATCTGCTAGATGTGGGACATATTCCTTTCAACACGATGACCAATTTTGCCTGCATAATATGACTACTTAGTCAGTCCTAGTGCCTCCGTAGTGGAGATTTTTCATCAGCCCTGACTAGAAAGCCAAGAAAAAACAAAGCTGTATGATAACAATGTCTTCGTAGCTAAGAATAAATAAAAAAAAAATAAAAAAATAAAAAAAAAAGATTGGTTGGTAGTTCTTTTTTTTTTCTTCCAAATGATTTGACTTAATTAAGAGAAGAAAAAAATGAGAGAGAATGATTTCTGCTCTTACAATTTACAACAGTCTTGGCAGATATTACGATCCCACAAATGAAATGTGAACACTCAGCCAAGCCAAATATATTATTCTTTTTTTACCAGATTTGCACTGTTCACCTTTAGCAAGGTGAATAATATATCTGGTGGGAAATGGGATCGAGTCAGAGGAACAGTAGTGGAACTGTGTAAAACCAATGAACATGTAATAATCTCATGTAGTAAGTGAGAAAATATAATTAACCATCATGTTGTTAATCATCCAAACTACTTAAATCGCAGAGGAGCGGAGAAACTGTAAACAAGCAATAGGAGCAGACAGCACAGATGGCAATATTGGAACAAAAATAATAAGGAAAATCTCTCTATTTACACAGAACTTGAAATGCAGAAACCAAGTGCCTCAGTGTTAAATATATACGAATATGCAGTCATTTTTTATATAAATTTGGTCATATCAGAATGGATAAAGAGCTGTCAAACTTTGTAGACTCATTCTAAAGCTGTCAGGACACAGAATGAATCCACATTAAGTATTTCTTTTTGCTAAAGCATGCAAAATAGAGCCTTTTATCAGTTTTATGAGCAGATCTTTCCCAGCATCAAGGCATCATTTTTAAGGCATCATTCCTGCAAACAGAAGTTTGTTTGGGGCACACCAAGTGTAGCATACCCTTCTCATTGGGAAAATTTGGTGATGCAAGGTAGAACATAGTGCTGCTCTGCATGCTGAAATGATTTTGAAGTCAGAGAAAGGAAAACTCTATGAGAGATTAATGCTAAAAGCACAGGGCCAGTCCCACAAAGTGAGTGAATGAGATCTCAGGCTTTTCACCCATTACCAGGTTAATTATGTTAAATCATGAACGGCACGTTTAACATCAAAGACAACATTTTGTAGGGCTTTTTTTCTCACAGAGGAAGAGTGCGTAGAGGAAGGAGAGGGGCAAGAAGGGAAGGAAGAGGAGGGGAAAAAGGAAATAAAAAGAAGCAAGGAAAGAAAGAGAAATTTAGAGAGGAGGAAACAAAATGAAAAAGGACAGGGAAAGGGAAAAAGAAAGGGATTAAGAAGGAGAAGGAGAGTAAGATGTCCCTCTCAGGGACAGAGATGATTCCCCGCTCCTAAAGCGACCTTGCAGCCCTGCAAAGGAGCAGGAAGGGAACAATGGCCCCTGGGGCAGCGGCAGCTCGGAGAGGAGCGGCCGCCCCGGCGCGGGGGCTGCGCGGGGCAGACGGGGCCGGGCCGGGACCCGCCGCCTGTGCCTGGGGCGTCCCGAGAGCTGCGAGGCCGCCGGAGCCGCCGGAGCCCGCGGGGCCGCTCGTCCCGCACCTCCCGGCACGGGGAAGTTTCTGAGCCGAGCAACGCGGGAACGCGAAGGACAACGGGCTGCAGAGGCACAAGTGCCGTGAGCGCCGGCAGCCCGTGGGCACGTGCTTGGAGTCCAGGTCGGCCCGCTGTGGGACAACTCCGAGGAGACCCCAGCGCCAGTCCCGGCCCTAAGCGCCCTCCACGAGCCACGGCAGCCGGGGAGCGGCGGCTCCTTATGCGCTGCCCCTGTCTCGCTCCCCTTTCTGCCTCTTCCCGCTTATCCAGCAGTCTTGCTCTTGGCCTCCCAAAATACCAGTTCCCAAACGGAGCAGGGGACGGGGCACGACCCTCTCTCAAGAGGCTTTTTCTAGCAGAGGCGGAGAAAGCACTCGGCAGTTAAACCGTATCCGGCGTGAAGACCAACATCAACAGCAGCAACCAGAGCAAGGAAAAAAAAAAAAAAAAAAAAAAAAAAGTTATGGAAAGAGAAACTTTCGCGAAGCGGCGAGAAAGGTCGCCGGGGGGGAGTGGTGGAGGGAAGGGTCCTCGGTGCGTGTGTCCAAGGCTCCCGCCTCGGGCGGGACGGACACGACGGCAGCAGCAGCAGCAGCAGCAGCGGCCGCCGCGCTCGGAGCCGGCGCAGCGCGCGGAGCGCGGCCTCCACCGCGAGCGCGCCCGCCGCGGAGCTTCTCTCCCCGCGGCCAGAAGTTGCTCATGCGGTTCGTCCAGTCTCCGCTTTTAGGGCATTATGATTTTTTTTTAAATTATTATTTTCAAGCACCTCATATGGGGAGAAGCCGATACAGGGATGCTTTGGTAGCGAATTTGAAGTATTTTCAGAAACACAGAGGGGGCCAGAGCGCAGGTAGTGATTTTTTTTTCCTTGTCTCTTCCCTTCCCCCCTCCATTTTTTTTTTCCTTTTTTTCTCAATAAATTCCTACAGAAGATATCGATTTTCCATGACTTTAGTTAATGGAGAGAGACTCTCAAACCCTTAGTGGTTTCTCTCACTCCTGATGTCCAGCGAGATTAGGCAAACCTACCCTCCTTGCATACCAGGTCTGCAAGCGTCACAACCCGCTTGGGGGGCACCCCAAGGCACTGACTTGAGTATGTGAGCTTTTCCTCCAAGATCAGAGATAGAGTTTTTTTATTATTATTGCTATTAAATCGTCCAAAATATTGGGTATTACTTTATTCCATTAAAGAGAAGCAAATAATCACAATTCTAAAAATGGTATATTTCTATGGAAGCAAAGGTGCATCTCACACGCAGCAAAAAGGAGTCACCGACTCCTGTCGTGGCTGCATTGATCGACTCTCCATATTCTCCAAAATTATATGTCGGAGAAAGCGAGAGAGCAATAGACACATAAACAGCGAAAAATAAAGAGAGAGTGAAACAGAAAGAGAGATTTCTAGCCCTAGCACAAGCTGGTTTATTTTGCAAACAAATCTATTTTAGCTAAAAGGACTGCGGTGCACCAGGAAATGAGATTAGTTCTACCTTAAATTTCCTCGCAATCTCTCGCCGTAATGCACCGTTTAACTCACCGTGAGAGAAGATGTCATTTCACATAACACTGTGCTAATGGATAAGTCTTCCCCCGACCTCTCAAGCAAAACAAATCTCGGTCAAGCCCATTCCACACGATCTGTTAACTTAACCAGCTCTGCTACCTGCCTCCCGCACTTTTTTTATGTAAAGGTTGCAGAGGAATTACTCTGTCCGTCTTCAGACAGGTAACAAAACGTCATCTTCAGCCCCGATTTTGTGTCCAGCAGACTTTTTGTATTTTAAACTAAGATATATCTAAATATTGGAATGCAGTTAAGTAATGCACAGCAAACTTTTCTATTCGTCCGGAAAAAGAGGAGAGCTTTTTCTTTTTTTTTTTTAGAAATTTGACTACATATATATTAATATATAAATATGTATTTCTGTGTGTCGGTACACACATACACCTATGTATATAGATTTTTTTATTGGCTCGTTCTTCCACAAAGACAAGATTTCTCAGAAAAAAAAGATATAGACACAGAGATACACACACAAAAAAATGCTTGTGGCATGGTATTCCCTGTTCTATTTTGTGTTTTTCTAAAAACAAAAACTAAAAAAAAAAAAAGAGAAAGAAAGAAAGAAAGAAAGAAAGAAAGAACGAAAGAAAGAAAGAAAGAAAGAAAG
>JAUBOD010000271.1:298845-311346 GCA_032353885.1 Nothura maculosa | reverse complement strand
CCCACGCGCTCCCCGCGGCGCGCGTGGCCGCGGGCGCTGCCCGCGCAGTGCGCGGCAGGGAGGGAGGGAGGCTGCTCCTAGGGACGGGGAGAAATCGGTCCTGCCCAGGATTCACATGCCCGGGAAAAACAAACGAACACACAAAAAATCCAGCCTCCTAACTGAAATATCCCTATCTAATAAAAACAAAATAATTTCTGATGTCATCAGGTCTTAAAACATCCAAGAAAGAAACTGCTGCTAAAGGAAGTGTTACTTTATATGCATCTTTTTAAAGGGGTCTCCAGTATAGTGCTATTCTCAGGAATAAAACTGGTAGGAAAAGGACACTCACTGTCAGGCCTTGGCTGCACCTGAGAGACAGGCACATTCACATCCCCCTTCCCAACCTCCCTGCCCCAGCCAACGGAGGCCAGACACAGGCGATGAAACCCCCAAAGCACAAAGGTGTGGTATAAGATATCTCACTTTCTTTACTCTGTCCTGAACTTCCTGAAATTTCCGCTATATTTTTTTCACATTATGAAAGAAACAACAAGCAAGTAAAAAGGAATGAAGTTGTGGCAAACACACGCTCCTTTTGAGTCTCTCAGAGAGAATTTTTTTGTACTAACTTCTGTCAATTTATCTTTCTTTTTTTTTTTTTTTTTTTTTTTTTAACCTCATTGCAAGCAATGAGGAAGTCAAAGACAACACTTGTTCATCGTCAACCTCCCACCATAAACCCTGCTGCCATACAGGGGACCTTGTATCAGGTTACAGCAAGACTAATAGGAATATCTAGGACAATATATTTGCATGGCCTTTCCTTCCCAGCCTGCTCTGATCCCTGAGTGGCCTCCCTTCTTAAGAAATGATTATTCACTTTTTTTTTTTTCCAAAAGTCAGAGGTAGAGGGTTTCCCTGAGAATCCAGCACCCTGTTCCACATTTAAAGCCTTTGCATTTTTGCATTTTACTTACCTTTCTGTAAAACACATTGATGATGGATATGATGATCTGCACCTCATTCTCAGCAGAAATTAGCTATTATTTTTACTATTATTTCAGTGCTAGTAGTTGCTCTGCAGTAGCATCATTTTTTTCTCTCTCTCTCTTCCTCCTTTCCTTTTGAATTCAAAATGTGGAAGACTTAATGGTGATTATGATCCAATACACTTCCAGAAATAAAACTGAACTCTGAGATGGTTCTAATGGTATTCTAAGGGTATGCTAACTAACCTAAAAGAGTTTTAAAAGACTTATTAATCAAATAATCAGATTATGACATGGGCTATCTTTAAAAGTTCGCAGAGCTTCAACAGCATAATCTTTTGTGATTCTTGGAAAATTGTCCACAGGAAGGCATTGGCAAATGAGGCTTGAAAGCTGAGAGCATGGAAATGACTCAGTAGCAACATGGACTCAGTTGGTCCACAGAGAAGAGGGGCTCTTGCCCCTTTAATGTTCCTGTGGTAATTACAGACAGCTTTGGAGACATTTCTATGATGTAGAAAATCATATTAGTACTTCATTTTCTTCCGGTCTGATCAGTCAGAATAACAGGAGTAGACCTGGAGTGTGAGTCAGCACTGGGACAAGATCAGTGTTTGTTATCTTGGAAACTGTGAAGAAATGAGGGCAGGAGGTAAAAATAGATGAACTTCTCTTTTTTAGACATGGTAATTATTAGTTTTGCTCTGCCTTCTCCATATTTTTAGAGAAAAAATAATGTGGGGGCCAAACTAGTTTACTAAAGCAATGAATATGCAAAATCCTCTTCTTACCTATTGTATCAATCTATCACGTAATGTGGAAGTATGCTGAACTCACACAAATTACTCAGTGCCCTCTCACGATTGCTGTCACTGGTCTTCAGCTACTTTGAAAGATAAAATAGACATGGTTTTAAGCCAGCTTCGCAGTGCTTTTTGTCTAGTGCTAGACGTTTTCATGCACAGCTGAAAATAAGCCAGCAATTGAGAGAGATGTTGGCTCTGTCTCTTTGTGAGAGCTCTTTGAGAAGCCCCACCTCGTCCTCTGAGGTTACTTCAGAGAGGTGGTGAAGCTGGGTCCAGGCTCCTGTGAACGCAGCATAGCCGAATTGTAGAAGGCAGACTTCCCAGATCCTGCAAAATCACTCAAACTGCATGGAAGTGAATAGTGCATGGTCCTTTCGGGAGGAGCAAAGTTGGTGTGCTGTAAAATACATGGCATTCCTTGAAGAAGCCTCCTTGGAAAGACACACAAGTGTTTGCTTATGATGTTGCACCAGGGATAGGAGTGAGTACTGCTTTCTGGGTGCAGAGCCCAATGAAATACGTACCTAACAGCAGAGCCAGGGGAGCTACAGCCAGATCAGGGTGGAGAAAGGAAAGGCTGCACGCTGATGAGAAACACAGTGAAACCTAGTGACTTGCCTAGGAGTTCCATAGGCCTGAGCTGCGCACAGAGCGCAACTTGGGTCTTCTTGAGAGTCGATGGAGGGCCAGAAAGCACCCTTCATCACTGAGCTTGGCATGGCCATTGGACATCAGGAAAACACTATGCTGTGGACCAGCGTGCTGGTAAATGACTTACATACTGGAGGAAGGAATCTATAGAGATGTTCACTCTGCATCTGCAGTTTTGCTTGAAGGAACAGCACATTCTGTTACACATCTGTCTTTCCTGTTCCTGAATGTATTCGCCCCATCAATATTTTGAAAAGGTGGGTCCAGGCTCTGAAGAAGCACCATAAGAGGGGGACAAGAACAAATATTTCAACCTAAGTTCCTCCTGTGCCGTAACTGTCTTTTTTCTTTTCCTTTTTTTTTTTCCTGCTGCTGTTAAAATGCCGAAAAAAGGTGAAATTGATTCCTTTGCTTTGAGAATTGCTAGGCGAAGGAGTAGATTGGAAGATAGGAAGTTAAATAACCGAGCAGCCTGCTTCCAACTATTGTCAGCAAAGTGAAAAACACACTTGATTAAGTGACCTCTTTGGTAGACATGAAAGTGTCTAGGAAATGCAAGCAAAAGCAGGAGGTTAAGAAAATATAAGGCTTTCTCAAGGCTCTGAAGGAGAGTTAAAACCTAGGGTTTTAACTGTGATCTTCTTTAGATGATGTTTCACTTCAGGAACCTGATTCTCTCCTGTTGATTGAAAAACATGGTGGCTGGTCACAGCCTTCCAAGACATAATTAACTGTAATCAGATAAACGAACAAGATTGGAAACTAGAGAGAATTCAGAATCCGCCTCTCTATCCAGACCTTTCTTTTTTTTTTTTTTTTTTTGGTATCTGCAGGAATATAATAAAATATTCTCTTGCTCCTTCTTGACTAAGTGATTGATTGTTAAGTAAATACATTTTATTCTGTCAGTGTGCTACCACACACATAAATAGATACTGCTGTAAATCCCAGCTGCAGAGGGATTTTTCATCTTAACATATTTTACTTCTAACCAGCCTAAGAGATTTTAAATTTTCCTTAGGATATTTACACCATACCACATGCTTTAGATAGCTGTTTTAACTAGCACATTTCCAGGATAGTCAGAAATGCTTCCTTCCACTGTTTCAGGAATCAGTCCAGTTCACACACTAAGGCTAAAATGTTTTATCATGCAAATGACCACAACTTTCATGTAGAAATACCTACATGTTCAAAACAGTAGAGGGTCCACTAAACCACCACACGTCAAAATATTTCTACTTTTTGCAATATTCCGAGTTTAAGAACTGGATTTCTTTTTTTTTCATTAACAGCAACCCTGGATAAGATACGGGTTACATAGGGGCTCAGAAGGGTTTGGTCAGAACAAGGAGGGATGTATATCCTGAGATATTGACCTTCTTCTTTAAATAGGCCACTGCACATGGGATATAGGGTAAGAAATAGGCCTGCTCCAATGGAACTTGCCAGAACTGCCAGATTTTCAAGTTTGGGGAGTATAAGTAACAGATCAGCTGTTTCCACCCATTATTATGTGGAAGTAGAAATTTTTCTTTGACAGGAATGGCTGAGACTGAAACTCTTTAATAAACGTGCACTCCAAAACACTTCCTAAGACCTTTCTTTTTTTAATGCCTCAATAAGTTTACTCACAATAGACCTGCTATTCTCATAATGCAGTTCTACCCTGCATGTTCCGTGTGCGTAAATACCTTAAGGTAGGGTGTCAAGAGGGTGGGCATGAAGATTTTCTGCAGAGGTCAGTGATAGCACAGGGGGAAACTGGAAAACTGAAGAATATGAGGAGAAGTTTGTTGACTGTGAGGGTGCCAGAGCCCTGGCACAGGCTGCCCAGGGAGGTTGTGGAGTCTTCTTCCCTGGAGATCTTCCCAACCAACCTGCATGCAACCGAGTGCTCCGTGCTCTGGGTGTCCCTGCTGGAGCAGGGGGTTGGACTAGATGATCCCTACGGGTCACTTTCAATCTTAAATGTGTTGTGGCTCTGCGATTACAGCTATTCAGATCCAAAAGTCAGCTGCAGCCAAACAGGCAAGTCTTGCACTTTTTCTTTCTCTCGTCAGCTCTTTAGATCTCTGGGAAGCTGAACTGTCAGAAAATCACTTTTTGGTGCCTGATCTGCTATCCTGGTGCAAGAGTTTCCTGCGAAAGCCCGTTCTGCACTGCAAGAACAGTGATACTGCTGGACGAGAAAAAAACAAGTAAGAGAGAGTGAAGGAGATTGAAAGAAAGTGGAATGAGCTCTCCTAAGTCCCAGCAAGGCGGCTAGCACGCATGTAGGATAGCAATTTATCATCAAGGACTTACACTTGGGCACACTGGGACACAATGAAGGAGCAAGAAAAAATTGCCTGGACACCACATTCAAGCAACATACCCTGGCTGTGATGTTCACCAAGATAATTATGTCTACTATGAGCTCAGTTCAGCTTCTGCTGTTTTTTTTTTTTTCTACTCATTATTTCCATTACCATGTTCTCATAGGCTCTTGATGCAATGGTCTCTGACAAGATGAAAATACTCATATCAGCGCAATCAGACAGACCTTGCAATTTAACATCACAATCAAAAGCAATGCCCTACCTGGACCAGCACACAGTTTGTGTAGCCAAGTGCCACCCTCACAACTTACTGCTGCAACACTTGCTGCATTTAGCACTTGAGTTTTAAAAATGAACTCCTCATCTTTTGCTTTCCAGACTTGTCTCTCACCTACACCAAGTCATTAGCCCCAAAATTATTTACATTCTGGAACAGCAATAAAATAATACTTTTTTTCTCTGCTGGAATTGTTTTGGAGCAGTGTTTAAAATCATGAGACTTTGAAAAAACTCAGAGGCAGAAAGATCTTTTAGCTCTGGGTCTTGTCTAGTTCAAGGGGTGAGCAAACTCTGTGCTTATACATAGGGTTCACTCTTCTATTCACGTTTTCTGTTTCCTAGGTGGGACCTCTCCTGCTAGCATGGAAAATCTTTCACACTAAACAACACCCACAGTTGTATGCAACTTTGGACTGACTTTATCTCATGGAGCAGTTTATGAAAAAATACTTCATACAAATGCAAAAAAATCATATTGACTTAGTTACATATATTATAAATCTAGGATGTTTTAAATCCTTGTATTCCCTTGAGAATAATTACCATAAGAAACTCCTCTTTTTTTTTCTTTTTCTTTTTCTTTTTCTTTCCCTTAGGTATCTTGGGGATAATTCCTTTTTCTTTATTTGCACTCACTCTCAAATTCTGTATGGTGGGGGATATGTTTAGAGCAAGAGACAAAGAGCCCTGTTCTTTATCATCACACAATGAATTGTAGTTAACTGGAGGTTTTAAGAACAATACAGAAATCTATTTCATTAACTTCAGATACTGCTTACCTCCAATTATACAACTGTATGAAAATTACTAAGTGTGAAATATAAAAAGGTTGTCTTGTAATTGAAACCTTTTCTTTAGTTAAATTTTGAAATCAATAAGAGGAAAATTAAAAAAGAGCAGTTTGATAACACTCACCCTGTTTGCTCAATACATAGCTATAATCACCATGAAAAGCCATTTATTTTGTGATATGTTCTGTAGGACGGAAAACTGAAGAATTTCTTTGCTTGCTTTGTAATATATTGTCATGAGACCAGCCTGGTATTTTAGCTAAGCACAAGATCAGGCAAAAGAGATGAGAAGAAATATCTAATGCACCATTGAAAGGACACAGTGGTCTACGCTATCCTCTGATTCCCAGCTGGAAAATAAATGATCAGAATTTAAGAGTGTGTTTTCTCTGTCATCTCGCTAGCATAAGCACACAAAAAGGCCTTAATCAAACTCACCAGTAGCAAGCCCGATGCAAATGTGACAAACTGCAGAATGGAGACTGCTCTGGCATAGTTTGGTTGGAAGCAATGCCTTCCCTCTTGAGAAAGAGTCCTTGGACACCACTGACTGTAGGCAATTTTCACCTGCATCCCAGGAAGGCAGAGCCAGAGCCAGAGAGTCACGACACTCTCAGAGGAGCTCTGCGCAACTATCCATAGAGGAGCTCAAAGCAAATGGAGTAAAAATAGTAATACAAAAAGGCTCATTTTCCACCAGCAGATGAATTCTTTAGGGCTAGACATACTTGGTGCTATGCTATGCCTATGCTTGTGGGTTTGCAGCCAAGTCCTGCTTGACAGAGAAGTGCTCTGGTCACAAGGGCTCCTGGCAGCCTTCAACAGGACAAAGTGCGAAGACAAATTCTCAGGTAGAAGACAAATTCTTCACTGTAGTGGGAAAGAAATAACATTCTTTAAGGGAATTTCCTCACTGCTTCTATAGCTCTGTTCTGATCTTTACCTTGTTCATACTGCCATTTTAGTTTTGTCTTTATTTCTTGCCCTATAAACAATGAATATTTTGATTACAGTAATTGATTTCAAGGGATTAGAAAAAACTTAGTGAAGTTTTGCAGCTAGATATGTCGGATACGTTTAACCCTTTGTCCATCTTTGAGGTTTTTTGTCAAGATAATCTGTTACCTGGTGGCATAGCTGTCTGCAAGCATTCTTGAAAACCCCGCTGGGAACATTGTAAATTTGCCAAGACCTTAATGTTGGACATTCACAGCACTCCACTGTATATATATTGTCTTTGTTTTCACCCCAGCTTTAGGAGTCAAAGAAACACTTCTAATCCAGATTGTCTTTCTCACAGCACAGTGCAGATAGAACTTCTCAGAACCATAAATGAGCTACTACCTTGCATGAAGAACCATATTTAGCTGGCTGGCACATCTGGTTAGGGATTGTTGTGACAAACTTAACCGGGTTTGTGCTTTCCAGCATGGGTTGGGCAGACAGAATCAACAGTAGCTTGGCAGTGACATACATAAAGTTATAAATGAAAGGCCTGTCCAATCCTGGAAAAGGAAGAATAACAAGAACAAAGGGAAAAGGAAGAATAACAAGAATTAAGGGAAATTTACAAGGGAAAAGCATAGCCTCTTTGTACAAAAGAGAAAGCTTAGGTTTGGAAGGCAGAGATCACATCTCAGCTGAGGCCAGGTGGGCATTAGAATTGGAGGGGAGAGCTCCATATTGCGTCTTAAAGAATATTGTAAGTCCACATGGTTCATGTTTGTCCTTTTCACCCTTCAGCAATGAGTGTGACAGTCCTAGAACTCTTACCAGAAGACCTGTGCCCATCCCAACCATTCTCTGTAAGACACCAGCAAGAAAATAATTTTCTTCACATAAACAGAAGCTGAATGGCTTTACAACAAAGCGAAAATGAAAGCACACAGGCACTGATTAGCTAATACTATTACTACTACAGGAACAAAAAGTTCTAATACCAGCCTGATTGTCCAAGCAGCTATGCAAGCTTCACTGTTACATAGATGCTTCTTTTCTTACTTTTGTACTAAAACAAAAATATAAGAACGCCACTAATGGTCTTTCTCTATCTAAATCCAAGTATTTCTAGGAATGCAGCCAAGGTGAGACAGTGAATCTGAAATGCAGATCCTTTCCTGTCTAGGTGAGCCACCTAGACTCACTAGGACCAGGAACCACCTGGACTAGCTAGGCAATGTAACTGCCTAGTTACCTTAACAAAGCTTACCTTCATCATTGTAGTGAGATGAAACTCAATCACAATGACTCAATCACAATGACTTCCTATGCACTGCTGGAATACTAGCATTTTAGAATACAAAAGTTTAACTGTAAACTACAGTTCTTAATCCAACCATCAGGATATGGAACTGAAATTTTAAAACCACACAAAAGAAGAGCTTTTCTATGTGCTGTATTTGCTATCTGAATATTGCAAATTATTTCTAAAAACAGAGTTATACATGTATATCAGAAATCATTTGAAGTAATGAGTGTATTTTTCTAATCTTTCCAATGCCAACCTAACAACCCATTTCAAATATCATGCATAATAATTAATTTGTTTTCTGTATAGTAATAAGATTAACAACTTCAGATTTACATGGAGTACTGAGTTATGTTCAAACAAAATAAGTTCTAATGAGAAAAATTGGAAGTGGCAGCAAATCAATGTTCCACTCAGCAATCTAGGTTTATGTGTGTTTGTCTATCTTTTCTGCATGCATTTTTGTCAAGATTCCACTGTAAACAAGATAATTTCTTTCATGTTGGGTTAGCCTATGTAAATATGTTTAATGAACAACAAATGCATTGTAAACATTGAAATAAATCTAAATACCTCAGAGAATTTCCTGGAAACTATATATGTATGCTTCAACAGATACAGTATACAAAATATAAGGCTGTTTTTTTCATGAACTTATGGCACTACCACAAGGTAGGATGACATTAGGCACAGTCTGACTTCAGAATAATTATTTAATGATTTATTTATTAAGATCTATATGTATAACATGCATGTATCCAATCTCCAGAATCCTAGGATGAAAAGGAATAGAAATTTTATTTTTCTAAGGAAAACGCTAAAATAGTGGCGTTAAAACAATGAATTTTAAATCAATAACAAAGTTTACAGATGCTCCAATTTCTTTCCAGAAACCAATTTCCATAGAAAAGCTAGTGTAAAAATATGTTGCAGTGACTATCTGAACCTAAAACTCTAGACTTTATTTAAACAGTCCCTTTTATAGAACTTTTCTAGGACTAGGAGTTCATACTTCTCCCACAAGGATGTAGTAAGGTGATGGAGGCATTTCAGCATATTCACAATGAGTAATTTCTTTCTTGAATATTTCTGTTGGCACTTTTCCCTCCCAGGCAGGAGAGTCCAGAGCCCAGGAGTTTTGAATGCCAAGTTTCCCTGATCCTCTTGCACTGAATGGTAGGGAAAGGTATGCCCATCCTCCCGGAGGTTGCAGGTCTACGTCCTGTATACACGTTCCGGTATACACACATTTCCTTGAATAATTATAGGCAATTCAGGCTTCACTGACAAAATGAGCATGGCTATAAAAGTTTCTCAGTTGCTTACAACCTTGCCAAACTTTAAGAGCTTTGACTGAAATTTTCCACACCATGTATATGAGTCAGGCTACGGGTTTTATGTTTTGTTTTGTTTTCCTGAGAAAGCTTTGATAAAGAATAGTTGTTTCTTAAGAAAATAAAATGTACTATTGCATTCCTAGCAGAACATTTTTCAGAAGTTTTTTGGATAGGAGCACTGCTTTAAACAATTCTACCATAAGGACACTACATCTCTGTGAAGGGACTTCTCAGGATAACATGCCTATTTGTCTCCGTGGAAAGCTATCCCTTTTTGAAGACGCTGTAAACTGCTGGCTGGTTCACAATCAGCAGTTATCAGGCAACTGGCTGCTTGGATACCTGAATTTCCAGCTATATTGAACCTTAGCTTGTCTTTCCTTCATTTCCTTTTTCTGCATAGTCTATTCTGTGTCCAGCAGAGGAAAGATATACCTACAATTTTTTCAGATAAATTTTCCCTCTACAAAATGCAGACGATTAAACTGAACTGATCTAATTATGTGTATTCTTCAGCTGCCCCGAGGGATGCCTTCTCTCCACTTGCCTCTTTGAGTTTTGCTGTATGGATGCTCTCCAGTTCTCTTATTTTGAACCAACTTGTTCCTAGCTATGTGGAATATCTGAATGGTGTGATCAATCCATGGACCATAGTCCCTTTAGAATTCAGTCTGTTGAGATTGGTATCCACTAGTTATTTCAGCAATTTAGAAAGCTAAAGTTGCTGAAATGTAATGTTAAAAACAGTGTCATGTGGCCAACAGTGCCAAATCATAAGCATGATTATCACGCTGTTGTGTTGGAGTATGTGGGTACCACACCTACACCCAATACCTTAGGGAGGCTGTGGCCCTGTACATCGTGATATTTCTGTCTAGAGCAGAAATCACCACTGGTTTGCTTTCCTTTGTTCTAGAAGACAGAATGGGCAAAATATGACTGTTGTGTCTCCTCATCAGTCTCCTGCTTTGAGTAACTGCCTGCTTTGCCTTGCCTTAGCAGGCCATATGCCTTAGCTTGCCCCATATGCCTTTACAGGAAAGATAGTGTTTTGCTTTTGTATTACTCTAGGGATATGCCTCTGTGCTCTACACAGCAGAGTAAACATTCCAGTTTAGCTAAACCTATACACGGGATGGAACTGGTCTCGTATGGACACTTGAACTTTATTGCTACAGAAAAGAGTCGCATGGTCCAACAACCCAATTCACACACCATCCAAGAGACCATTAATGCAAAGATCTTAGTATCAAGGAATATATACAAGCATTTCAGAAAAATTAATGAAATTGTTCCAGTTTGGCAACAAAGCAAAGGATTGTCACTCCAGTCATCTCCATTCCACTTCTTGCAGGTGCATTGTGACAGACACTAGCTTTCCTGAACAACAGCCTCTGTAACCTAAGGCAAAAGGAATAAAGTGTGGTTAACGTGGACCAGACATTGTTATTGACACAATTCCTGCTTCATTTAGCCCCATTAAAATAAAAAGTGGAGAGGGAGACAGTGGCTCGCGAGGTGGCCTTGTGGTTAAAATTGCTGAGTCTGAATAAACAGATGTTCTGTTAGTGTATCAGCTGCCACATTTGTTTGCAGTATTTCTCAAACTAGTCTGGGCTTTTATTGCCTCCCCACTGACCATACTGGCTGTGTGACCCTTATTTGCTGCACTCCTAGTATGAGAGGCACCTGGGGTCTGACTGTCAACAGCTAGCTGCTCCTGTACGTCATTCAAAACAAATGTTATTTAGCGAGTGCCCAAGGGAGCAGTGACTGAGCTTCCTTCTGTGCTCTGAGGGGACCAAACTAGACAGGGACCTACTGCAATGATTCGCTTGTCTCTGACCCTGCACACGGGGAAAGCAGATCTGCAAGTCCACTGAGACTATCCTTAGAAAGATACATTCTGAGGATCACAACACCTGTAATACTGACCCATCACAACTGTGAATACAGGCAGTGCCATCATGCAGCTCAGAGATCAGTGCATTGTGGCCCAAGGATTTCTCGAGGATCCCAGGGAACACATACTTCTGTCAACCCATGCTATGTATCATCTTGCACAAGAGTCAAGCTGCCTGGTGCAGTCCAAACTGCATGTGCTGCAGTTACTTCTTTAGTGGCACCGTAGACAGCATCTCTGAGGATGTTCAAACACTAACACCTGTAGAAACAGGCTTAGCAGTGAGAAGAACTTGAGTGCTAGCTCTGCCTTCCCAGATTTGCAGGACAATCTCAAGTCTCAGCCTTCTTATACTCAGACTAAGCCCAGTAAATTCTCTAATGGGTTTTTCTTCCCTTTGTTGAAAACAGCACCATAAAGGCCAGAAAGAGGCAAATATGTTGCTAGATGCAGGTTTTGGAGAGAAGTCAGTGAAAGGGTAGTGCCTGCTTGGACTGGAAAGTCTAAGAAATATAGAAGAATGTGGAAAGAGCTGGTTAACCTTATTTCTCCTATCAGGAGTGAAACTGTTTCCTTCCTAGGGAGCTGCCTAAGTAATTCATGAATGCATATGAATACACCTACCTAGCCTGTTTCTAGGTGGCTTATTCCTCTTTACTCTAGTCCACTTTGCCTCTTCCAGCAGCCACAAAACCTTTAAACTTTTCTTGTTTCTTAAGCTCCTCAGTCTAGAGAATCTGTTTGCCTGATATGTGGCCGAGTCTGGACTTGTCTTTCATACTGTGGTAGTGCTATGCCATGCCAGAAACATACACCAGGCTTCACCCTTGCAATATCCAGCAAGACTTGTGTTGGCAACAGACAAATTCACCATCCCTAGAGAGTTCCCACATCAAGGGTACAGTACCATCCTAGTCCTTTTACTCAGCTCTACCACCAGAGACCACCAGAGAACTAAGAAGTAAAATCAGACCATCTGAGTTTCACCATCTTCAAACAAATATGGACACTGGGAGTCCATGCCCACATTTCTGCCTATTAGCTCATTTCCCCTGATGGCCTGAGCTGTGCCCTTCCTTTTGCTCCCACACAAGTCAATTCCTCTTCCAGACACTGTGTCACAGAATCACAGAATCTACAAGGTTGGAAGGGACCTCTAGAGATCATCTGGTCCAACCTTCCCGCTCCAGC
>JAUBOD010000271.1:287929-298745 GCA_032353885.1 Nothura maculosa | reverse complement strand
GCACTTGTCCTTATTGAACCTCATGAGGTTCCTCTCTGCCCAACTCTCCAGCCTATCCAGGTCCCTCTGGATGGCAGAACAGCCCTCCGGAGTGTCGGTCACTCCACCCAGCTTGGTGTCATCCGCAAACTTGCTCAGGGTGCACTCAGTGCCCTCGTTCAGGTCACTGATGAACAAGTTAAACAGCACCAGGCCCAGTACCGAGCCCTGGCGGACACCACTGGCCACAGGCCTCCAACTGGACTCAGTCCCACTTATTACCACCCTCTGAGCTCTGCCATCCAGCCAGTTCTCGATCCACCGCACCGTGTACTCGTCTAGTCCACTCTCCAGGATCTTCCATATGAGGTAGTATGGGAGACGGTGTCCTTATGTGCCACACAGCAGGGTGAGTCTCACTGGATCCAACAGCCTTTACTAATACCCAGGAACTTGTATGTAACCAGAATCCTCCAATATGCCCAGCATCACACTCCACCCTTCTCTTTTTCACAACTGCACTGCACTTCCAGTAGTTTGCAAAAGCTTAAGTTTTCATTGAATGGCTGAAATTGGTCATCTGTTTCACTTACTGCCTGGTTTAGCATGGGCCAAGCACCTAACCAGGCCTGAGCAAGATTGTGGTCTGGCTCATTGTAGATAGCCAGTTGACCATGCAGACAGTTGCTCAGCCCAAACCATGAGAACTGTGGGGTTTGGCTGGAACTTGTTTGAACAGCAAAAGCTTCTGGTGAAGCAGGGTGGAGGGAAAACGATAGATGCCAGAGTTGTATAACTCCTTTCTCAGGGAAATACAGGAAAAAGGTAGTGCACGGGTTGTTTCCTGGAATACATTCAGAAAAGCCAGGCCTTTGGGTAGTCTCACCTCACTTGGCAAGGTGGGCTCATTATCATTATCATTCTGCCGATGTCCATAGACTCTTGGCATGGACCCAAATCCTGCAAACACGAGCTCCAACTCTGTATAATTTTAAGTTTTTTTTCTTTTTTAAGATAATGAAGAACTCTAGCAGAAAGATCTGTCATGTAGGATTTGAATATCTTCTTGCTCTGTTTTTTTCTTACAGGAGAATAATATGATAGGATAATTCAGGTTGGGAGGGACCTCAATAATATTCTGGTCCAAATTCATACTCAAAGCATGGTCAGCAGTGATGTCAGATCAGGTTGTTCAGAGTTTTATCCATCTCTATCTGGGAACCTCCTAAAGACGTATTTTCCACAAATTCTTTTATCATTCCAGAGCAGCATTGTTTTTTATTACAGTACGTCAAGTAGAGGAAGGCAACAAAGGATATGGAAAGTGATATCTCTCCAAGCAGGTAGTTTTCAAGGGCTTCTTTCTTTTACACGTTTGCAATGAACAAAAACAAGTTAAAAAAAAAAGTTGTCCTAGGTGGACCCCTTTTCATATCCTCCTCTTCTTTCTCTATGTACTTTATTTCTAGGCATACTAGTCCTCTCATGAGGCTCTGACATTCTTCTATGGTAATTAACATAGAACAACATGCTTGTAAATTCTGAGTAGATTTGATTTTGAACATGTTGATATATTTGGCACCCTAAGCTGGGTCACTGATTACCTGTTGTTCACTCTTCACTTCTGTGCCAGGAACACAGGTGCTAGAAACCAAACACTATTGTTTTGGATTTATGAGTCTTTATTGCATTCAGGGCACAATCTCTTTAAGTTAGCTTTCACCTTTTTGTTAGAGCTATTATGTAGAATTATTACTTCTTAAGGTCTGTCTCTCTTCTCTCTAGGTCCTCAAAGAGGAAAGAAGTCTTCCAATAGATTCTCTGCACAGGCAGAGAATGAAACAGAATTTAATCATTCTCTGTTTGCACCAAGCTTGTGCATGGCTTTCATTAAGAATATGTAAAAATAACAATTTCATGCTCTGACAACTTATTCTGTACTGGTGAGGAATAATACCATGGGAATGCCAAATGTTAAAACATTACATAATGCAAAGCATTCACACACTGTCTCATGGGACATCATTGATGGTTTCTTAAGTGAAAGAAGAGAAACACACTGGGATCTGCCAGAAGAAAATGGAAAAGATGAAGTCACAGTTGAAAACTATTGGCAGTATCACATTAAGTCCTTGAAAATAGAGGCTTTTCTGGTTCAGACTTGTCCCTTCACACTTTGGTCAAAACGAGAAATTCACGCATGTTCATTTTAGAAGATGCAGACAAATGCATCTTCCACGAAGGACCTGCCACTCCTCCTTCTGTCACCTTATTTTAAATAAACTGCTCTGACAGTCTTGAACATCCGGAAATGCAATGTTTTTCCTTAAGCACATCACACTTGGAGCAGTGGGCAGAAGAAATGCAGTTTTCTCTAGAGGGACTGACCCAAGTGCAAAGAGAGCATGTGTACAGCCATTTGCTCTTTTGCTTAGCCTCTGTGCTCTCCACCAACACAAATGGCAGAAACAAGGGAGGGAAGAAGACATGCCAATCTGGGGGTCAACTACCATGACCACAATTCAGCTGCTCCCACCACCCTGCAGTTGTGGTCTCCTCAGCCTCACCATCATCTCACCTGTGCTCCTGGTGGCGAGTTACATAAATATGCAGAACAACAACTCTTCAGTCCTAGGACCTTCCTGGAGTCCTGGGGTACCCAACAGTCATCTCTGCAAAGTAAAGTAACTTTCTCTTCCATTGATTGTTTTTGTATGAACTCTGGCATTTCACTACTGGTAAGGACTTAGTGGTGCTGAGAGTGCTCAACAGATAGAGTAGGCAGGATCTCGTGTTTGTTGTACAGATGGTTTTGGCTTTTCATAGAGGAATTAAGTTTTGGTTTGTTTGCTTTTTCTGAAAATGCTTAAGATTTTCATTTGCTTGAATATGAAGAGAGGGGGGGACAATTTTGAAACTATTTGGTGCTAGAGAGAAAAAGCTAGAAATTACCAGAGGATTTTTTTTTTTTTTTTTTCTGGAAAGGACCAGTATTCCATGAGAGCCATCCTGTCATCCAGAAATCAATCCCCATGCAACCATACGGAAATGCATCATTGGCAGTGGCTGGATTCTGAGTGTGCGTATTTATCTGAGCTGCCTGAGAACGTAGGTCGGCACAGTGTGAAGTGCACAGAGGACACGGCTATGCTTTGGGCATGTCAGAGCACATTGTCCTTTGGTGCCTAACCTGTCTCTCCATCACTCACCAGAGACAAGCATGCTGATCTCTGCGCTCAGCACTTCCTCTCCTTTCTTTTCTCTGTCTTCCTTTATTTCCTGACTGTTTCCCATCCCCTGCAGTTCTTTTGCCTCACCACTGGCTCTCCCACCCACCAGCCCTTTCACTCTGCCTTCTCCCCTTTACCAGCTGCTTGTGCCTTCTTCCCAACCTCTCTGAGTTTCTCCACCTCCCACTTCTCCCTGTCTCCCCACCTGCCACATGCTGTTCTGTTCCTCCACTGACTAGCACAGCTGAAACTGTAATTAACAAGCTATGAAGCACTGTAGAGCTAGCTCTAAGGAGCTAAATAATTACACTCCCTCCATTCTCCCGCTGCTCTGTCTGAAGCTGCAAAGTGGAGCATTGGGAAGAGGAGGAGCAGATCAGGTGGGGGGTGGGAATTTAATTAACTTCTGTAGTGCTCCTGTCCCTGCTGCACTCAACTGAGGATGGCGATGGGCTTCACCTCAGGATATTGCATAGGTACAAGTGCAGTGTGGTGATGAATTCCCATGTGGTCTGCCTCAAAGAAGGAAGTAGAAGACCCGATCCAAAGGATTCGGGGGCTGTGGGGAGTTTGTACACTCTTTCCAAGGCCTCTAAAGTGAGCTCCAGCCAGGCATGGCACTGACTATCCTCAGGCTTGTCCAAGTTCAGTGCTAATGTTTTTCATGTCCTTTTAGTGCAAAGTCTTCTGAAAGCTGCATTCATATTACCTGGGCAATCCAATCTTCTGCTATTTAAACTAGAAGCTGGATATGTAAACAGAAACAATAGCAATGGGAGATACATGCCCTGTCTTCCTCTCCATCTGTACCCAAAGCACCAAAAACAAATAAACAAACAAAGTTATGACCTGTAGGTGTAGGACAAAGCAGTTGGATTGTTGGGAATCAATTTACAGTGGATCAGAGACAACTTCTCTTAGTATGAATAATCAGATACAAATACAACTCATCTCAATCACTGGGCCTTGGTATAAAAAGAAAACAATTCATTAAGATTGCAAAGTTAGGCTCTTAAAAGCCTAACTTGATTGCCTATGCATATTTGACTTTTTTTCATCTCTGCATTCTTTAATCATTACACTCATATTTATCCAGTTTGCAAAAAAAAGACCACTAAAAGTTTTCTATGTGGCCAAGAATCAGGTAATTTTCCTCAGTAGTGTCATTGGGAAGGCCAACTCATTCTGAAGCCCCTCAAAGGAATGTCACTTGGTGAAACAACTCCCAGATATTATTTCACCGCAAAGGATTGTCCACTGGCAAAGTTATAAGCAAGAGTAAATGGGAGCTTGATACAGATGCCCCTTAATAATTCTAGTTTTGGATTACTTTATGCAGTTTCCCACAGCATCTAGAAACATGCTTTAAAAGAAGCAAATGAAAATCAGAATTTCTGTTTTTCAGGATTCTTCTTTGATAGCTTCCACCAGTGTGCGCTTTCAAAAATCCTGGGTGGCCGTGCAGAGTGCAGAGGCTGGACAATGCAGAGATGCAGCCATTTTTGGTGGGCAAATAGGAAAGCAAAGTTTGTGAACAATGCTGCATATTCTTGGGTGCCACCTACTGGCATCTGCACTATAAACTGACAGTTTATACATGTAGCAAAATTTAATCAATTACTTTCCTTCTCTCTTTTTTTTTTTTAAGCACATAAGGCCTGTGGTGGAATAACCAGGGATAATCAGACTTCTGCAATTTGCACAACATCGAAGAGATCTGAATTAGCTCCAAGCCATTCAAGATGCTGCAAATCTTACCAGCCCAGATTTCCTCATAGATTCTTAACTAATTTCTTTCCTAATATACACAGCCACTTGGTCAATTCCCAAAGGGCACGCAAGTGGGGAAAGCAAAGGAATTTACGACAGTATTCCAGGACTTAAGAAAATGCTCATCCCTTTGCATTCCCAGTGATTTACCAGGTTTGGTTGGGCAAATCACAAAAGAAAGATGGCATTGGAATGACTGAAACACAGTGATCCACCACCTGTAGTGGAGCTCACCTCTTGGAATTCAGTGTCATGTCAGATTATGTTGCCTTGGACTGCTCTATGCTGCTACTGCAAAAGACACTCTGAGCAAGTATTTGGAATTTTAGGTAGAAAACAGAAAGGAGTGTTTAAAATGCTACTATTTCCTGTGGCTTTGGAGTCCAATTCGGGACTGCAGGAAGATGCTTCCTTCTACTTGCAGCAGCTTTGAATAATCTCTTCTGGTGGAAGGGATTCCTTTCTTTTACAACATATATGGAAGAAGAGAAAGCTGCAAGCTATGGGCTGTGGAAAAGAGGAGAACTTTCTCTTAGAAGCAGCACAGCTTGTCAAACTGCACTTGTGTTCAAGAACATACACACAAAGCCTCACTGAATAATTGCAATAAAAGAGAGGGGAGGAAACACAACTCCTTCTTCTGACTGCCCATATATGCCAGAACCTGACTCTGTGTTTTGTGTGGAGCCCTCTCCTCTGCTGTGCGACTATGTCCCTGGCCCATGGAAAGTGTGGGGCTATTCCGGGAAGGAAGTGGAGGAGAGAAGGAACAACTGGTCTTGAAGGTCTGAGCTGAAGTTTGGATGGAGTTTATCACTGGTACTGAAAAATGGCAAAACTGCCTGAGATTTGATTTGCCTGAGAGTGTAAGAGTAAAAACGCCAGTGGCTGAGGACCACATCTAAATTCCACTGGCATCCAGCGCAGGCAAGGACATCCTGTCCCCTATGGCTGACAAATGCCCTCAACCACACCTCTAAAATAGAGGCATGTGGAACCTGCTCCCTAAGAAGGATATAACAGACAACACGACTTAGAAAGGGTGGTAAGTTTTACTTCTTCAAGTAGAGATAAACAAAACAGAGACAGACACAGCCTTGACTAGGCTATGCCCTATGAAGCTTAGCACAGACATTTACTGCAGCACCTATAGCACTGTACTTTCAGTGCTCTCTTAAAGCAATAACTACTTGAAGGCAAGCTCATTTAAGAGTTATTTCCAGCATCGGATGACCTCATCTGCCTATAGAATTTGCTAGACTAGAGCTTAAAAGATATTGACCCCAACTGAATATGAATAATAATAAATCCTGTTGATAGTAATTTGATTGGAAAAGTTTGTATTACTTAATTTGAAAAAATCTTCACAGATCAGTGACAGGACAAAGGGCAATGTATGTAAGTTGAAACCCAGGCAGTTCCACTTCCATGTGAGGAAGAATTTCTTTCCTGTGAGGGTGCCCGAGCCCTGGAACAGGCTGCCCAGGGAGGCTGTGCAGTCTCCTTATCTGGAGATCTCCCCAAACCACCTGGATGTGACCGGGTATCCTGTGCTCTGGGTGTCCTGATGGAGCAGGAAGGTTGGACTAGATGATCTCTAGAGGTGCCCACTTACCTCAACCATTCTGTGATTCTGCGAAATCAAATCAAGACTGATCTCCAAGTGTCCCTCACAAGATAACAAGATTTATATATATGGCCTGGACAAGCGGCATTGAACTGAAGAAAAACCAAAACATTTTCAGCTGGTAAGCTAAAACAAAGAGTGTGTGCTTCAAAAAAGCTCTGCATTTCTGTTGTCAGCTTCTTTTAGTACCCCAAGGGAGCAGTGAGTCCCTGGGACTGGCCAGACAGGATCTGCATTCTGGCTGTTCCTCCTTCTGTACCACAAAGCTGGCAGAGTGATATGGGAAGTGCATTTTTAGCTTTCAGGTGCACAGAAAGCACCTGCAAGCAAGCACTGGAGCAGCCCACTGCCAGAATGTGGTAGGACGTACTGAACGTCCCCTGTTCTTAACAGCATGCCTGTCATAAGTCAATCTCATGCTTTCAGATGGCTGGCTTTGTTGCTTTCTTTTAATAATGGTTTGGCCACATTTGTGTTTCAGGCTGTTCTGGAAATAAATTCTTCAATAACAGTTTTTACTTGAGGCTCTTGGTGATTCTGTTTTAAATGCTGGATAGGATTTCTTTCTGAAGTAACTCTAAGGCAGCACAGGCAAATGCTACCTTTCACAACTGCAATGCAGAACTAGTATGGCATAGCTGTCAAGAGGGTGAGCCACATGGAATAATCAAAAACTGGATAGGCCTCAGACACCACTCACCCTTCCTATACGTGGGTCTGCAGAGCCGTCTTACACCTACATGCACTGGGCAGGCAAACAGCTGGGGAAGGAAAGAGCAACTAGTACCAACAGAAGTACCTGAAAGGGCAACAGAGTCAACAGCAGCTGAAGATAACATGACATATGAGAAAAAAAAACCTTTATGAAGGTTAGAAAATGATGCAAATTAAGGCCATGTATACTTGTAACTGAGAACCAAGTAAGTGCATAAAGATAGCCAGTGAATAAGGAAAAGGAACGACCCAGCCCCATCATCGCACATGGAATACATTGTGAGAAACTGGATTTTTAATTGTCTACCTGGGACGACAGTATTATTCAGCTAATCTGACATATAAAGATGAAGTCCTGGAAGTACTTTGAGAACAGATGGAAATAGCTTCTAAATCCAAGCCAATCCTTTTCCTTAGAAATCTAAGTCCCTTTGCATATGCAAGGAGCAGAGCCCTCTGATTCACGAGAAATGAGATGGAAAGCGGAGGTGGGAGCAGGCTCCGGCATCCTGCACTGTGAGTGCTACTCACAGTGAGTCTGTGGTATTGCAGGAGACTGGAGACGTTGCAGCCAGGCAGAAGCACCTGTGGAATAACTGAATAAGTGCAGAGTGAATCTGTATTTTCATTTCCTCCTGAAATGTTGACCACTGTGGAGCCGCTGGCTTTCCTCAGCAAGGCCATGACAGAAAAACATCCTTTCAAGGCCAAATATGGCAAGAATGAACTCTTGAAATACAATTATCACTGTTGTCAATGTTGAGCTTGTCTGGTTGAGTGGTAGAAAGCCACTAGTCTAGTTGAGTAGTAGAAATACATAGTCTTTCTGTCCCAAGTATTAGAAACATGGTATTTTTGGCCTCCTCAAAATAATCTGAGAAAAGTTTTCCAACTCAAGATCTTTTTCTAAACATTTCACAGACTCAGAGAATGGTTGAGGTTGCAAGGGACCTCTAGAGGTGATTCACTCCAACCCCACTGCTTCAGCGGGGGATTTTATAGCAACTCAGTAACTGCTAGTGCAAAGCACGTGGGACAGCAACAAGAAACACCCACGAGCAGTTGTTTTCTTGTTTTAACGACAGCTGTGATGTTGTCACCGCTGTGACCGCGCAGCCGCAAGGCCGGGGCCGCGCGGGCCGCCCAGGGACTCCCTGCGCCACAGCCTCACGCTCTCTGCCGCGCGCTTTCCTCCTCCTCCTCCGTGCACTTTCCTGCTCTGGTTGCAGCAAGAGGCAGCGTCCTCCCCCACCACGACCACTCCGACCACTCCGTGCACGTGAAAAGGCTTCCTGATACCCAGGGGCCATAAAAGCAGCTTTGTTTCGAGAACTAGCGAGAGCTGGTAACAGAAGACTGCTGCCCACTGTACACCGGGTGTCACAGTGGTGTTTCAGACTCCTCACAGGGTCTGCTCATACTCTTGTCTTCTGTTTGGTTTCCTTCTTTCTCCACCCACAGGCTAACAGCTCACACGAGAAACTCTTCTGCCCTTCCAGAGGCCCATTTCCAACCAACATATGCTATCTGGGCCACATTTCAGAGGCGTAATTCAGTCTGCAAATACATGCCATTAATACTAAAAATACGGAACTAGCAGGTTCTGAAAGGTGTGAAAGTCCAGAAGCCACTTACAACCTATTTGTTGCTTAATGGGAAAACTATCTGCTCTAACTCTCCTTTAATTATTTGAACTAAACATCAAATCACAGGTAAAAAAAATGATCATCGGCAAGATATCACTGAGCTTCTAAAAATTATTTTAGTTAACTTCCTGAAAGGTGCATTTCTACAGAAGTCACTTTCACCTTATACCTTGGCTCTAGCTTCATTAGAAGATTTTCTTAACATTTTTATTGATACTTAGCAAGTTACATAAGAAAATATTTTACTTTTGAACCACAAATATCAGAGCTGCAGGTAAAAATTCAATGTACAACTCAGTGTGATGCACAAATTCACCTTACATTTATTCTTTGTGAAATTATTATACTGAAGTATTTAAAGATTCAAAGAGTTTTTTTTCAGGCTTACAGGGAAGTCCTCCTACAACTGTCTATTCCTAAGATTGTCCATTGACTGTTGAGTCCCTTCAGGGAAAAAAATAACTCAAAGGACAGCTCAACCATGAGAAAATCAGGGACTAGGAGACTTTTTTCTTTTTTGCAAAGTTCAGTTGCATGTATTAAAATCTAGGAACACTGGAGCACCAATATTTCAGCTCTTGAGTTATTCAGCGCTTTCAATGGACCATGTGGCATGGACCCATCCTAAACAAATGGGATTATCTAGCAATTCCCATTTTTTCAGTAATGACTTTTCACCCATGAAATTAATTTGCAGCAGGCAGGGCAGCATCAACAAATGACCTCAATTAGCTGTTGATCCAAACCACCTCTTCTCCCAACTCTTCTGTAACCCGCCCTGCAACACGACAAGCAGTTTTCTGTCTTCTCCAACTCGGCAGCTGTTCCCGATTGAAAAGCCTGTTGCATGTGAGTTGTCTGAACTCGGCACGTAGTCCAGACAAGTGCCATGAATTTTCAAGCGCACCCATCGCTCCCTGAACGAGCTCGTCCCAACACGTTTCAGCCTCCCCTGTGGAGCAGCCGGAGCTGGAGATGACGCACTGCAGAGCAGCGGATGCTGACTTGACTTCAGCGGGTCCTTCAACACCGCCCTCCGTAACACCCTCTTGTGCAAGGGGTGCCAGGAGAGGCGAGCGGTGGATGGATCACCCCGCATGCCAGCACGGGCGCTCTGCACAGCAGCTCCCGATGGACACTGCGAGCGTTGGCCCATGCGCGTCCTCACGGCAAGGAGGGCCAGCAGCGCCCTGCGCTGCGCGAGGAGCCCCGCCGCTCCCGGGAGCACATGGTGCCCGTGTGCTGAGCCCTGCGCCCCGCACACCCGCAGCACAACACGCTGCCCACCGGGGATGCAGCGTCCCTGCTCCCGCAGCCATTCCCGGGGCACCGGGAACGGCGACTGCTGCCCTGCTGCTGAGCACGAGGGATTGAGCACGGGGGATTGAGCACGGGGGATTAATCAAGGTGATCTCTGAAGGCCGCATCCAGCACCAACATTTCCATGATTCACAACCCATTGCCACCATCACATAACTACTGCAGAGCAAGGGGCACTATAAAACGGGCTGGCAACAGCCGACGCTGCCCTGCGAGCAAGGGCAGGCCAACGAAGCGCACACGTTACAAAGACCTGCAGAACCCCATCGTGTTCACAGCAACACTGCATGGGCGCGACCGAGAGAGCGGGCCCTGGGACAGGACCCAGCGCCGCGCCCTGCCCTGCCCTGCCGTGTCCTGCCCTGCCGTGTCCTGCCCTGCCGTGTCCTGCCCTGCCCTGCCCCGCTCCAGCGGCGCCACCGCGCGCGGCCCCGGGGGGCTCCAGGGAAGGAGCCTCCGGGGTCCGGAGCCGCCGCCGCCATCGCAACATGGCGGCGCCGCCCCCGCCGCCGGGTCACGTGCCCCGCGCG
>JAUBOD010000271.1:216409-287543 GCA_032353885.1 Nothura maculosa | reverse complement strand
CCTCCGCGCCCGGCCCCGCCGCGCTCGGCCCCGCCGCGCTTGGCCCCGCGCGCCCGCAGCCCACCCCGCTTCTGCGGAGGCTGAAGCTGCGGCGGCTCCGCGTGAGGGCAGCCCCTCGTTATCCCCCTGCAGAAACCCTCCCTAAGGCCCTCCGAAAGCTGCCGGCTGCCTTCGGTGGCGCCCGGCGCGCTGGAATTGCGCCTGCTCCCGATAAACGGGGTGCCTGCTCGCGTTCGTGCCCGCCCGCCGCTCGTCCCGGCCTGGAGAGGAGCGTGAGCTCCCGGGGCAGCGGGTGTTGGCGGTGCTGCTGGAGGCGGCGGTTTGTTAAGAGGTCCTAAGGAGCGGGCTGGCCTGGCGAGGAGCTCATCCAGCTCCAGGAAGGCCCCACTTAAAGGTTATCCCTGCTCCTGCCTAAAACATTCCCCTCGGGAATGCGGGTGCGAGCCGGGGTGCAGTAACCCCTGCTGTTGTCTGTGCCAGAAGCTCCAGCGCTGTTCGATGGTACCGATGTGCTGAGGTCGTCAGATCCAGTTTGTCCTTGATCCAAAGAAAAGCAGCTATACCGATTAAAACTGTCACCTTTAAACACAGTTCTGGAAAGTGTCAGAAAGAGAGCAAAAATCTCTGCCCAAGTATAGTGTTTTATAACTTTTTCTTTCCCCTCAGGGCTTTTTGGGGTAGAAGACATTTTCCTGTGATCTCTTGAAGGTATTGTTTTTTGTTTGTTTGCTTTGTTTTTGTTTGTTTGCTCCATTAGATTGCTCCTTTAGAGTCATTTATGCAATATTTATTTGAACCCATGGTGGGAGAGAAACAGTTTTTGACACATACAGTAAATTAGCATCACAGGAATGAATTTGAGATCTCTTGACACTGCACAATGCAAGTTATTCTAGGAAGAAAATGATTTTGAAGTGTAGCCAGAAGTAGCTAGTAGTAAACTAATAGCTAGTGTGATCATTAGATCACCTTTATGGTGCTCTTTTTCTGGCCTACTTGGAATTGGGTCAATAAGTGCATTTTGGGGCTTGTTCTGGGACAGGAGTAGCAGTCATTGTATTTATCTCACGGTAGGTGTTTTGCAGTGTTATCTCCGAGAGCGTTTTTCATCTAACTTGACTATGTCCGTGCAGGATGTTAGCCGTGATTGCTCAAGGCTGCCGCTCTTGCCTCAGACAACCAAAAAACCACCTTTGTTCGGTTTCTTGAGTGGAGTTTGGTGACCCCTTATGCCAAAAAAACCAACTATGAAACTTCATTTGTTGAAGAAATGCAAGTGATACAGAGTTGCATCCTTATGTTATCTTCTTATAACAAGCATTATTTTTGTAATTTAGGTATGGCATTTGCATACCTATATAGGATAGCAGTTTAAATAAAAGTTTTCATAATTGGCAGATATCAGTATGTAATGATCAGCAGTAATCTTTAAAGTTTACTAAGATTATTAGGTGAGTGAATCATTTTTCTGTTAACTGCATACATCTGTCCATCTAAAGTACTAGTCAGCTTATATATCACAAATGTAACTGCAGAAATAAGCAAGAAAGATTATAGTTTGCAGTAAAGTATACATTTTATTGATATTATCTCAACAAAATGCTAGAAACTTACGAGTTTAGAAAGTTTTAGTAATTTCCTCAAATAGTCTTTTCTATTTTTGTTGTTATTCCTACCTATAACCTACGGACTTATGCTATTATGTTCTTTTATTTTTACCTTCAGTGTAGCTTTTGTTGTCAGAAGTTACGTTTAACACTACTGCAGAGATGCAAGAACAAGAGGAATGAGGAAAGAGATGGAACTCACTGGTGGCAGTACTACACCAGTAGACTAAAAAGTTATTTGTGCCACAGCAAAGGATAAACACTTTCTTAGTTGCGATTAATGAATACTTCCTGCAGGAGGTTTCTTTTCTGAAGTTCTTATAGTTTTATTTTAAAGGGAAGTCTATAGTTTTTTGAAGATTCTGAAGTTTTGAGCTGGGCAAGTAAGAACAGCAGAAGGAGATTCTGCAGAGGAAAGGAAGAAATGATAAGGAGAAACAAAGTGTATGAGGCAGAAATGACATAGGAAAGACAGTCCCAGGCATCTGACTGGCAACTGCAAAGCTACTTCGTGTTATTTTTGAATGTCCAAAACTACTTAGAAATTTTGGATAAGGTGGCAGTTTGCCGCATGAAACTTGAAAATTGCTTTAGGAATTGTAACTTGTGTGTTTTTTTCCCCTTGGCCTTTCCCCTGTCTAATGCTCAGGTCACCATCAGCATCTTTTGATTTGGACGTTGTCACATCCCATTTTTGTTAGTGGGCAGGTAATGATTTTGCTTTTAATGAACTAGACTTAATAAGCTTCAAGCACATTGTGCACATGATCTGAGAAACTTGCCTCCTCCATCTTTCCCCTACAATTTCTGGGTATAGCTACCTTGAGTTTTGTTGAAAAATACTTAAATGAATCAACTGAGTTTTTTTGATTAGTTCGTTTTGTTTTTGTTTTTTTTTTTAACATAACAACAGCAAATCTTTACATGAAGTGTAAAGGGCCTCTCAGAGATATAGTCAGATATTTTAAGGAAAGTTGTGCTTGTCTGGAAGATTGTGTTCTGGTTCAGTTGGATTCTTGTTGATTAAGAGAGGTGGTTGTGCCACGCACTAGGCTTTGAAGTTTTGCTATTGTGTTTTTAGTTTTGGGAGTAAGATTGGCCAGTTTCAGAGTATTGAACATCTTTGTTATGCTCTCCACAGTCCATACAAAAAATAAAATCGGTTCTTTGCAGGGCTAGCTTATTTTTTTACATTTTTTTCACATTCAGACATAAGGAATTACTTTGTTGTCATCTAGCAGCAAAAAGATAGGGGATGTTGGACATAGTCCACACATTCCTGTTTTGAAAGAAATGCTGAATAGCTGAGGGCTGTCTGTCAGAAATGTTCCATTTATTTGGGTAGGAGGTTGCTTCCTTTTGACAACAAGAAAACAAGCAAAACTTCATCAAGCTCTTCTCTCTCTTTCTGGTGGGCAGTGTTTTTGTCTATTTTCATGAGCAGTTGAACCATTTTTTTCTCACATTAGGAGTTGGAGTATAGTTATTTGACAATAGTAAAGGATGGAAGTGGATGCTTGCAGAGTATTTTTTTGTTGTTTAGTGGTGCTCTGAAACACATGATTAATTGAAGAAAAAGAGCCCTTCAACATTCTGCTATTAATTTGGGGTAGCTGGGAGGAAGGGAAGGCCTGTTAGTGAAGCCCTTATGCGATGTGAGCTTAGAGAGTACTCTTCAAAATAGTTGTGGTGCAAGGCTGCTTCTTCTTGCCGTCTTGTTTATGAAGTGTCTCTGAGTCAACTACGTTGACATTCTGGCATTTCAAGTTTAGTTACATGTTTTCAGTAATAACACGTTTGCTTATTTTGCCTAACTTTGAGACATGGCGGATGTAATAGTGTGACAGGAGCGTTTGAATTAGCAAATTTGTTTTTTGAGTATCACTAAACTTCCAGCATGCTTCTGAGAGTTTGATTTCTTGTGTTCTGCAAGTGTCCCATGAACATGTATTCGTAGTGTGAATTTGCTTGTTTGCAGCCAGTTAAGTTTGTTTTCTCAGCTTATGAGACCAGAAAATGTGGTTGCTTAATTTGGTCTGTCAGGTGCCTTTCTTATTTTTTTTTCCCTTTTTTTTAATGATCTGAAACAGGTTAGTGACGTCAGTTTTACTTTTCCCTTGTAGCTCCAATGTAACTACTATGTGTATTTTTATTAATGTAACCTAACTACTAATGTAACCTAACTACTAATATAAAATACATTTACCATGGTCCTGGCAATGTTCTTTCATACTGTATATGGCATATATATAAAAACACACTCAGTGAGAGAAGTAGAGTCTAGTAATTAGCAGATAGATCCATGTATCATAGTACTTTTGCATGTATTCTATTACTAAGTAGAGACCCCAAGCAAGAGTTCTAGAAATTTACTGGACTGATGTGTTTCCTTGAAGTTCGAGGTGTCTATATCCGATTACCTGGTCGTCATGCAGATGGAATCATATCTTAAAGTAGATGTTAAAATCTAAATAGTTTTATTATTTTATTTTGAAGGCTTTATTATTAGGTTAGAAATAAGCCCTTGTTGTCTGTGTTGAGGTGGCAAAGCTGTGATGCTGGTTGAATTTAGATCTCAGCAGATTACGACCAAGGTGACTTTAGCTGTACAAGGAGAATTGAGTGGTGTATGTTGGTCTGCTTGAGCCTAAAAAGAACAAGAGTACAGTATATAATTGTCAATAAGTACTCTGTTTTGCTACATATACATTCATATTTTCTGTAGAAAAAGTTATTTTCTGTTTGACTTCTGATGTGAAGGAATACGTATGAGGCCAAATCTGTAGTGATTAGAGATAAGAATCTCTGAGATGTGATTTCTGAGATAGCAAATCTCTGAGGCCTGTATCATACAGAGGTGAGGTGCTCACAGACTTTGTCATAATGGTGTTTTTGGGGATCTTTAAGTACTAACCTCACATGAATTACTAATGCATAAGGCTTCTGCTTCTCTTTTTGTACTTGAATGTCTTTTTCTGGGCTTAGAAATATCTTAGCACTTTCTTCCCCAAGCAAAGAACTAAGTTCAGTCTGACATTTACTTCATTTCTAGAAAATATTTAATTCCTCAGGTCTGAACATATCAAAGAAATAAAGAGAAAATATTCTTTCTATTCTCAACACATAATGCATAAAAATCCATAATACATAAAAAAGTGGCCTGTCAATTAGCCATATAACTTCAGTATATCTTTGAATTTTCTTTCTTGCTAGAGAATATTGAGTGATCTGTTTAGAGGTCCCTGTTTGATTGGGATCATAGAGTAATGGAGTAGAACAGGTTAGAAGGAGCCTCCAGAGAAGGGCTTCCAGCTTCCTTGGCTCAAGGCAGGTTCTGCTAGAGGAGGTTGCTCGGGACCATGTCTGAAAATCACCAGGGCTGGAGACTCCACAGCTTTTCTGAGTGACCTGCTCCAGTGGTTTGGCATCCCAATAATCATAACAAAAAAGGAGATCCTTGCTTGTAAGTGAAATTTTCAGTTTTTTAATTAGAGTCTTTTACCTCCTTCAGTCTTTGGGTGAGACGAGCTTGGCTCTATCTTACTATCTCCTATCAGGCATTTATACTTGTTTGTAAGATTCTCTTAGCACGTTTCTTCTGTAGACTGAGAAATCCCAGTTTTTTGAGCTGTTCTCATATGATATGTACCTGTTGCAAAGGTGCATTCCTGGCACCAAGATTGTTTTTAGGCTGTTGGACCCCAGTGTGTGCTCATGTAAGGGCTGTTCCTTCCCGTGTACAGGACTTCTGTATTTTCCTTTGTTGAACTTCCTGAGATTCCTGTTGGCCCATTTTGCCAGTTTATCTTATTTTGCCTACTTTACTTGTCTTACGGCACATTTGCTCTATAATCGTTGTTCTTACGTGGGTGAGAAGAAAAATTTGGGCTTTAGTTCTAGATCTGCCCCAAAGGCTATTATTACACACAGCTGGTAGCAGTGCAGAGATCTTCTAGCTAACTCTGATTTGGATGGGTGAGTCCCGATGGTGTCCGGAGGTATTCTTTCTTAGGAGGAGTTGCTGCTGTGTTCATGGTGTGGCAACTCAGATCAATACATCAGTGTGCACGAAGGCTGCAGGCTTGTACCTTTATTGTACTTTTATTGTACTGCTTGTAGATCCACACCTGTGCAGAAGGTGTGTGTATACTTCAGTACCGTATTTATTGCACTTCTGGTTCTTGGTTTAAATTGCAAAGTATCTGCTTACTTGACTCTACTGCCCAGGTGTCAATGTACTTCAAGTTACTTGTGCAAATTCTGATGTATGTTGCTGTATATTTTTTGATAAATATATAGGACATAACTTAGTACAATAGAACTAATAGAATTGATCAAAACTGGAGTTAAGACACTTCATTTTGGTTCCCAGTCCACAGAGCCACCACCCCTGGATTTGAGGGGCTGAAGATACCAACAGCAAATTAAATATAACTTTGAGAAGTCAAAGCAGTCTTGTTTCAAGTAGTACATAGATTGAACAAGAGGCCTTAAGTAGCTTTTCTAGCTCTACTTACAAGAATTTGTTCTTGCAGCTCTAATTTGCACAGCCCTATGTGCTGTATAAAGAGCTAACTTTTGCTGTTGATGTTGTGAGAATTTATTTTTTGTAGCTGTAAAACTGCTGAGCCCTGTCTTCTATAAGACAGAGTTTAGCTGTTCCTGCTGAGGAAGAAAGACCAAAGGTATCACTTGAGAGATGCTTTTGGATTTGCATTCTTGATCATACTGTTTTTGTGTTTGTTTGTTTTTATAGATACATTCTGTTTTCTTCCCAGAATGTTTGATGGATACGAAGACACAGAGGATACTGAAGTGTATGAAGATGAGCTTTATCATGAGGAGTCATCCAGTGAGCAGAGTGTTGATAGTGAGGTAGAATTTCATCTTTACAGCCAGATCCACTATGCCCAAGATCTTGGAGAAATCAGCAGACTGGAAATAAATGAGGAAGCTGATGTTGCAGAAGTGAGGGGTCAGAGTTCAGTTTTGACTGAAAAATTGCATCAGGACAAGAACGTTGTTGAACTGCCTGATGATGATGTTGTTCAAATTTCAGATGGCCAGGAGATCATCATCTTATCCGATACGCCAGATGAAGACAGTGTTTATAAAAGCAAAGCAAAGAAGTCAACAAACTCTGTAAATTTAGAGAAAAAATGTGCCCTTCCAGGAATTTCCACACCAAATCATTCCAAAGTTGTTCAGTCTGATGCTCTGGAAGCTGTTGAATCAGTCACCAAAGTTTCAAGTCAAAGGAAAAGGGCTAGTGGGAAGCTTAGCTCTGTTGCTTCTACTGAAACACTGCAAGAGGTGATGGTAATAGAAGATAGCTCAGACACAGAGGAGGAGAGCTTGATATCTGAAAGTGATAATGTGGAGAGTTGGATGCTTTTGGAATGCAGAACAGATGACAAAGATGAAGATATCCTTTTGAACCTTGAGGGCTGTGGAACTTCTGCCGGTGAAGGTTAGTACTTTCTTACAACTTTTTATCCTTTAGTAGAGCAAGGGATGACACTACATGACACTGATGCCAGAACTTTACAGGGAGCATAAATAGAAAGTAAATGGGAGCGTATATGCTGGGTGCAAACTGATGAAACAAATGAACATTTACAGCACTGTTCTAGAGTGTCATATATGTGAGCGTAATTTGTAAGGGGCTACTAAGACAGTGTTCTTGCTGCTAGAAATTTAGCAGTAGTAGCAGAGTGACATGCATTGTGAACTTTCTTTGTTGAAGGAGTGTAGGGGATAGAGACAGGTGCAATGACTTATTACTGTAAACATATTAAATAGCAAAAAAAAAAAAGAAAAAAATGAGGACTAAAGACGTAAAGAAAATGAGAAGTAGAAATTACATAACTAATAAGTTTTCTGAAAAAAATGCAGCAGAGTAAGAACATAATTAGTGTTCATGCCCATGGAGCAGTGTTGTTTATCTTTTATGTGATGAAACCAGACAAATTTCTGCCCCTCTGCCTCCTGTTGTGGAGGCACCAATGCTTTTTAAGGCTTTCCTATATGCTAAACCAGGAAAGGGACAAACTGTAACAGGAGATGGGAAAGAATAGACCGAAATTTACTATTCTGTAGTTCTAAACTGTACATTGACACTAGTGAAATGTGCTTTTGTTTTTTTCCCCCTCCGGGTGACTGTGTAAACAAAGATGTTGTGCACATGTTGGTTTTGATTTTTTGAGAAGAGAAAATGGAAAGATTTTCTTTCCTTCTTTTCTGTTAATTGCCCCATTCTTGCCCGCTCAGTAGCTTTTTGTGTAAAGTGTTTCCTGTATATGTTTTTGCTTGGTTATCCATAGTCCTTTGCTAAATAACTAAATAGCACGTGCTGGATCTCAGGCAGTTGATAAAAGATCAGTGTAGTTGCAGATAATTAAAGGCCCAAGTTACAGATAATTAAAAAATACTTTCTACGTTCCCTGTGCAATATTGGAGAATTGGCTAAGAATACAGGTGCTATTCTGCAAACCAAGATAACTACTTTATATAGAGAGTTTGTCTTACTTTTATCCTTTCAAATATTTTTAGTGCTTCTAAAATGCAAGTTATTAAGAATTAGCTAATTCAGAATTAATTCAAAGTTGCTAAATTTTATTGGTAGTTTTCTTTTTGTATTTTCTTATTCTGACATTTTCTTCAAAACTGGAGCAAATCATCCTGTATTTTTTTTTCTTTGAATAATTTCCTTGTTGAGGAGGAAATGTTTCAGGCTGTGTGATGTCTCCTGTATCAGGGATAAAGTTTGTGCTAATCCATTTTCAGATTACCTTCTATTCTTCCCGTAACTGTTGGATAGGCAAATTACTTGGGGTAGGATTCTTTGGATTTTTTTGTTTTGTTTTCAGATCATGTATATCCTTGGGTTTATATGCTGAAATTACTGATGGTAGCTGTAACGATTACCCAAAAATAGAACAATGTATCAAAGTTCGTTTGAACTAGCATTTGAGTCTTTACTAAATTTCAAAATTACAAATACACATTTTGAGAACTGTTTTGTAATTATTTTATCAAATTGATTATGTCTGGCATGAAAATGAAAATTCATGTGTATTTTTTGTGCTTTCCTAAGAAAGGCATCCAAATGCTCAAACAGAGCATTTCAACTTTTTAAAAATAAATGAGGTTTTAAAAATAAATGCAGCTGTAATACACGGTGTTGATATCAGCAGATAGTTTTGCTTTAGTTATAGTGTGCTTCCATAACAAATATAGTAATAGGTTTGTTATTTTGGCTTAGATTTGAGCTATAACCAATCTGCATTCAAAGCAGATATGGGGGAAGAATTTTCCTATACTGTATAAACTTGTCAAAATGAACAGAACTTGAATTGTCTCCTTCAGTGTGAGAGTGCTACATCTACTTTGAGATGCTTGAATTGGAGGTTACAGACATTTACACAATGCGTGTAAATGTGATTTTACTACTTTGTGATTTTTATTCTCCAGGCTGTTCCAGTAACTATTTCGTCACTGAAAATCCTTCTTGTGCTTTGCCTAACATCAGTAATGGTATTATCAACAGTAGTCTCGTGCTTGGAGATTTAAGTTGTGTGGAATAGTCATCAATTATATAAAGCAGTTTTGTATAGACTTGTATAGCCATCTTTGTTTTCTCTTTTTTTTCCTTTTCACTCATATTTTACTTTGGTAAAAGTAAAATAAGGCCGTTACACATTTTATTCTGAGTGTAAAGGAACAAGCTAATTATGATGTATTTGAATCTAATGTATATGATGGTTTGAACAGAATAGCATGCTTTGGTGTTAACCTCTAATAAAAGAATATATACTGATGTGTAAAATGTGCAGCACAACTGAATGGTAGGTTAAACCTGTAATCTTATACCTCATCTAAAATTTCTGTGAATTTTATTCTAGTAGCGCCGTCGTAGAAAGTTTGGTTCAGTTCTTGCTTCATTTCTAACACATATGATGGTGGTGATACAGACACATAGTTTGAAAATAAATTAATTCCATTGCATGTATTATATTATCAATAGCCAGAACAACATCAATATATCATTAAATTTAAACCTTGTTGCTTGTTTTAGGGAACAAAGGCCGTAAATCTTAAACATGAAATAGCCATAATTTGTATATTGAGCTTACCTCTCAATTTATGTAGACTATTAAGGTTGCAACTTAAATATAATTTCTTTAAATTCAAAGACGGAAAGGAATTTTTAAAAATTATTTGTTTTGGAAAATTATCCATTTAAAGATATTCTCTACTAATTCATATAAATTATTTTGAAATGTGTGTAGTTGTGTTTTCAACATTTGTAAAAAACGAGATCAAATATTTAGCAGGTTACACAGTCTGTAAATTGTAAAGGCTTGAAATCTGATTAAGGATGTAATATAAATTTTAGTGCCTGGTGAGACCTTGCTGGTTCCCTTCTCCCCAGAAAGTGCTCGTGGCTGTGTGAATGGGACAGACCTCCCATGACAGCTCTATGGTGTATATATCCAGTTTGTTTCACGTTAAAAGGGCAACTGTAATGAGAACAATACTATCAGAGAAGCCTGTTTTGGCAGTTACTTGATGAGTCTGTTTTTGTGTCTGAGATGCTGAGGTTCCAATGGAATCAGAAAAAGAAAAAAAATGCTCAGGAAAAGGAATTAAGCATATCTCCTCATTGTGTTTATTTTTATACATTTTATAGGTCTGCTACATCTTATGTGTAAATTAACAGCCTTGTGATTTTTAACATTCTCTATAAGCATGCTTTCCTCCCATACAGAAAGAATCTCCCCCTGCATCCTGCCTGCTAGCTTCAGTGACCTTTTCCTCCTATTGTAACAGAGAGAGGGGTCCCTTTGCCTCAGAAAATTGCACTGCTTTCTTGATTGTAAGCCAAGGTTCACCTGTACCTTTCCGTCTTAACTCAATACGTGGAAAATTATAGCTGGTCAGATGAAAACTTTCTCTTTTCAGATCACATTAAAAATTTCTCCTTCTTTTATCTGTCACTTTTTTTTTGGCTAATACCAAGAACTATTTGTGCCTGTATTTCTATAAAATGCAACTTTTAGCCATATACCTGCTGTTTTTGCAGCAAATTAAAAAAAAAATTCAAAATTTCTTTACTTGCAGCATGAAGATGGGTTCTGGCTTTCTTGTTTCCTTCAGAAAGATGTAAAAGAGCAAGGGAAAAGTTCTGCATCTGCAGTTATTCTAATGCACTTTACTCTGACTTCGTTTTCTTTGGTGTGATTACACATACTTGAGACCTGAACAAGATTCTCATAATGACATGCAGTAAGATGAGTTCAAAAACAGACCGTCTATACTGACCACGCCATACTGTTTCCTGTGCCTGTCACTTACACCCATTTGTCATGTGTTTAGATTTCCTTATATGACATTTACAAAAGTACACAGAGCTGTTTCTTTTTACTTCAGAAAAAAGCTTTTTCCCTAATTTAACATTTTACAGTCCAGTACATTTAAGTCTTTGTTAACACAATTTTCCTGAACTTTTACATTTTTTGAGGCCCATAATAAAGTATGAAAAGTGAATTACTGCAAACTGTATCACTTATTAAATTTGCTGAATTCAATTTTAGTGTGGCAAAGGTTCCAGGTCTCTGAAGGAGGATTCTCCCCTCCCACCTCTTTCCTTTTCTTTGCAATAAGAGTATATATGATAAGAATGCTAATCTCCTGTAGTTGGAAGTCTTTCATCCATTCCTTCATTAAAAGTTTCCTTTTAACATTTTTCCTCTCCCATGTATAGCAGCAATCCTAATCTCTGCATTTATTTCCCTCACGGCTTTTGGGAAGACAGTTTTCAGTGCTGCAGCATTGATGTCCAGCCACTAAGGGGTACAGAAAACAATTTATCTTCTCACTGTTTTATGCAGTAGCTTCCTCAGAGACAATGGGCTAATTCCATGCCCTGTTCCTAGTAAGTTTGTGGTGTGCAATTCATGTGGTTGGTTTTGAATCTGACATTTCTGTGCGACTGTGCTGTTCTCTGCTGGCTTATTGGAAGGACATCCCTTCTTGCCCCTTATTTTATTATTATTATTAACACAGTAGTAAGCCTTTTAAAAGGGTATAATTGTAGATACTACTTCTGGCACTAGATATTGCTGTTAAAGGTAACTAATACTGGTTATCAGTTTTTCCTAGTAAACAATTACATTCAAATGCCCTTTGTGGTCATTGCTCAGCAGACTGAAAACCTCATTAGAAGCTCTGGAACCTTCTTAGGAGCTTTGGCTGCATTCTAATAACACTTTGAGATGTTGACGCAACTTGAGATGGTTTGACTAATTTACATGTGTTTTGCATGGAGTAGATACTGCTTGGGATCTCAGCACATGAGAGCTCCTGTCTTCCAGCAGCTGTTCTCCAGACTAGATATCTGACTCAAATTTTTATTTATTTGTAGTAGTGAATTTAATTCTAGTAAATATCAGTCCTGAAACAAAAAGGTCTGTGAGCCAAAGATAATGTTCAGTGCTTTCATTTGTTTTGTTTTAAGATTACATGAATGCTTTACTTCCCGTGGCTTTAGTTTGTATGATAAATTCAGACAAATGAAGAACAGAAGACTCAACAGAATGTACAAAAGTCAACTGAAGCTTATGGGTTGCTCTGAGATATTTTGAAATTATCTATCAACTCTATGAGTACGTGAAGTAATTTTCATATTTTCTGGCAGATCAACTTTTGACACTAGCTAAAACGTATTTCTGTAGAAGTTCCAAAAGAAAGCCAGCTTCTTAGGGATAAATTATTTCACTTCAGGCATAGAATCCTAGGCCAGCTTTTGCTTTTATAAAGATGTAAACAAGGATGTACAGAAAGAAATAGTGACCATCAGATAAAGTAAAGCTTGTATTCCCAAAGTGTTTTTTTCACCGTTATACTTTGGCATCCACTTCCATCTTATATACTGTGTTTTGAGATCTTTCAATGCATTGGCTACTGTTCATAATAAATACTTGTCTCATGTAGACAATCACACTCTTAACACAAATATATCTAAAAAAATGGAATTTGGAAAAAAAAAAGATTTTGCATCTCCCCTCAAAATAGTATCTTCAGAGTAGCGTGGAATTTTCTCATTGGTAGCAATATCTGCAGCTTGTGGAGTTTGCTACAGAGTCACAGTGGAAGTAGTAATCTCAGAGAAATGTAACTTATTTTTCTATATCAGCTGAGCTCTAGAAAGGAAAAGTCTTTATTATTGGTTATTCTAGGTATATGAACATTGTTTCTTTTGAGTCTTCATGATACTACAAGAATATTAAGAAATCTGACCAGATCTGTATTTCCTATCTGTGCTGCTCTCCCCTCTCTATACACAAATCCATTCAGTGCATTTTAAATGGTGTTTTAATGCAAACTTCTTTTGCAGGGGAGGAGAGACACACTAAGAAGTGCTGTTTTTCTTTCTTAATTTACTTTTTTTTTCCTTTGTTACGATCAGCTTTGAGCTGGATACAGTGTAGCGTGTTTGTGTTCTAGAGCCCTGATATTTGTAGCAACAAGACATTTTTCCTACAAAAATGTCTACAGGAAACTTTCTATTGTTACATCGTAGAAAAAAAACAGCTGAAAGAGTTTTTTTTTTTCCTGTGCTTTTGGGTGCCCGAATTTTAAAAATACTGAATTAAATTTAATCAATATTTGCTTTCAAAATTAAAAATGATTTTGAAATGTTTTTATTGAATAAAATTTGGTTCTCTGTGTTGCATTGTTAACATCAGAAAGGCTCACTAATGTGCTTGCTATATAAATTATTACGACAACACATACACGTAGAAAAGCAAGAGTTTACTTTGTAATTATGAGTACTTCTTTATAGCTTGTCACTGCAGTCAGAAGATTTGCAAACAAGATAGTTACTATCTACATTTTTTTTCTTGAGATATTTCATAGAAACTGTAACCCTGCTCTAACCTTGGAAGCTTGTTAAATACTGTAATTCAGTCTCTGTGGGCCATGTTGTATTAGTGTCTGTTCAGGCCTCCAATTCTAAGTTTTTAGAATTTAATGATCCACTTCAGCCTTAAGTAAAATTTTAATAACACCTAAAAATATTGTCTTAATAGAGAGCTTTAATGACTTAAGATTGGGGTTTGGTGAAAGGAAAAGAAAAAAAAAAGATTTTAAATAATTTTCCTTATGAAATTAGGCTCTTATGATTCTTATTTTTTGGTATATTAAAAATTGATATATTGCAGGCAAGCAGGACAGTGCCTTTCTCAACATGTTGTGAAGTTTCACCTTGATTTTGTTCTTTGTGTTCTCACGGCGTCCCAAGCCCCTTGCAGGGGCCGGTGCGTTGCAGGCCGCGTGTCTCAGCTCGTCACGTTTGCATCCAGAGAGCTGCCTCCACACACGAGTTGTTGAGGCTGGGGCTCGACTGTGGGATTATTTATGCAGAGAAGCTTTAAAAATAAAAACATAAACTGTGAAAGTAAGGCATGCTCCTGACACATTTTCTGTGTGTGTGCTAGCATATTGGTCTTTCTAAACATGTACTGTAATTAAGTCGTGCCTCTCTATTTATTTTTTAGCCCTGGATTTCAATTTTATATAGTAGTATTCATGCACTGTAACATAGAGTTTGTGACTTTATAATTTCCACAAATAAGATTAAGTTAATATTTATTCTACATCACTCCAGTTAAATTTAAAATTAAGGTTTATGTCACAAACTTTCAATTTTTGTCTGGTTGTTTATGTATTACTGAGTTTCTTTATAATCCCCTTTTTTCCCCCAGAAATAGAAGAGCTAAAAGCTGAGGCTTTTCATTTAAGTCTGGGGAGAAGGGGTTCTTCCTTTTGTTTGCTATAATCTTAAAATTACTTAAATGTAATAGGAGTTTTTTGTGCATGAATTATTTTAACAGAATGCACCCTCGAGCTGTAATAAGCAGTGGGAATACACCTACCTTTTAGAAGATGCATGCATATGGATATTTTGATTAAAGGAAAAAAAAAAGTTAATCTTCTTTACGGTGCAAAATGGATACACTTGAATCTCTTGATTATTAAAAAAAAAAAAAAACTAATAAAGTTCTTTTGGAAATCTGAAAAGATCTAGATAAAGTATACCTGCAGCCTCACCAGGCCCTTTTATCTGCACAGATTTCTCTGCCTATTGTGGACCTTAGCTCTAATTTAAATTTCCCATGGCTTTAGGTTGCTGACTAGGTTTTCTGCAAGAGTGCCCATGCTTACATGGTCATATATTCCGGGTGACTTTTTCTGTTTTTCTTTTCTTTTTTCTTTTCTTTTCTTTTTTTTTCTCTGTTCCCTTGATTGTTAAAAGGGGGATTTTTTTCTTTCCCCTACTTCTCTCATCAGTTTGATCTTTCTTCCTTGTCCCTATTTGTTCTGGTTCCTTACAGGTGGGGAAGAAATCTCACATTGCAGTAGAATTTTTGAAGATTCGAAAAAAACTGTTGAGTCCTCTTAAAGGAGAAGTTTAAGATTTTTAAGCAATCCAAAAATTCAGATATCTTAGACATAACAAAAAGAACACACCAAAGACAGTGACCGAAGATTTAGAAAGTAAAAAGTGAAATTTGATTTCACCTACAAATTATTCACGTGGGCATGTGCACATAAAATGATAAGTGCAGAATAAAAAGGAGTAATTAATGAACTTTAAACAAAGATAAAATGAATACACTAAAGAAAGACTAACGAGGATTAAAGTATATTTACAGTAACCGTTTATTATGTATATTCCTATTTATAGAATTACCTGATGGAACTGATTCTGTGAGCTGTGTAGGCTTAACCTTTACAGACACGTTCTTGGAGAAATCTAAACTTCTTTACAGGAAAGAACTCACTTTTTTTTTGATTGGAATATAATGCAGTGCAAATCTGTTAAACTACTGTCTTGTGAAAAAGAGCAACATGCAGTATTTTAGATATTTTGTATATATCTTACTAAAAAGTAAGAAAAATTTACTTCACTGCAGCAGTGACTGTTGATTTTGTGGAAGCATTTGTAGTTGATATTCATTCTATTTTAATCTGAAGGAGATAAAGAAGAATATTGGACTGTTGTCTTCTCTGTATAAGCACCTGTGTAATAGGAAATAGTAAGTTCTGATATAATTGTTATCTTTGTAGTTTGGTCATGTACATAGTTGATATGACCACTATTATTATTTATAAATATCATGCGTATCTAATTATTCCATTTAAATTTAAGTATTTTCTTCAGGAGCTTTTTCTAGGCAAGAGTTGTAGTGTCTACAGCACTTAGTATGTCTAGATGCTCATGTAGTTTTGTTCATCCGAAAAAGCCAAAAAATGGAATATTTTAGAATGTGTATGGTCCTAAGCTGTCTCACTCTGTTAGTTGGGTTCTTTACTGTAAAGACAATTTTATACCTCCAAGTGTAAGTCCGAGATAACTCTTCAAACCTCTAGAGAAACACTGAGTTATATGGTGACCAAAATCTGTCTAGTTTTGTGGTCCTCAATAAATTGAAAACATTCTGGCTTTCCCAGAAAAAAATTAAGCATTGGCTAATTTCTTATCTATCAGTAAATTAACAGGAGTCTTGTCTATCCTAGGAAAGGTAGGAGAGGCAAGTTTATCTTCTGTCTCTGTATACAAATTGAGAAAAATTGCAGACAGTAGTTGCGGGAGTTTTGTGTGAACTGCCCACTGTGCAAGTTTGCCTTTGCAGTTAAGAGTAGTGCCCCTAATCAATATGAAATTTTTGCAGTTGCTGAATTTAGTTTTTAACTGTTCCTTTTTATACATATGAATTTTTTTTAGCACTAGGAATTTTTCAGATCTGCAAAGTTGAACTTTTTCACACTTTGTATGATGGCAATCAAGTGTGTCAGTGTCTTGTTTAATATCATTTCTAATGTCTCTGCTTTAACATTTTAACACTTAACAGTGCTAAGTCTCTTAAATATATATGTAGGAGGTAATGACATGATAAGAAATCTGAAAATAATAAAGCTACAAGAAGCTCTGTATATTCATTAAAGTGGACTTGTAAACTGAATATGATATTTGTGGATTATGTTATAGAATTGAATCTATCACACCCAGCCTATAGAAAACAGTATGTACATAAGTGGTAGCAAACAGTGTTGGTCACTAGTTTTCTTTTATTTCTGTGGATTCCTTTGCTGTCATTGTACAATGTCTTTTTTTTTGGTATTTAGTTATTTTAGCTGTTTTTTGCTACATTTCGACACCTTTTTTACCTTTTTATTTTTTTCAGAGCAATTTGAAAGTGAAGGGACAATGTTCTGGTCTTAAAAAGAGCTTACTGAATATGCCACATGAGTGCTAGATGGTCGCAAAACTGTTCTTTACTCAGTGCAGGTAGATTCAGCTGCGAGTACTTTTCTGGTTGTTGGTGATCTTTGTCGCATGGGCCGTTGTAGCACGTCTGACTTTCTTTTAAAGCCCTGAAATGTAAGAAAGAGCCAAGTCCTCATCAGAAATTTTTACACACTTCCACCAACTTCTTCAGAAAAAAAGCAAAATAAGCAGAGATTGAGAGAGAGAGACTGCCAGAGGTTTCTTTTTCTTTCTTTTTTTTTTTTCCGGTTTCATTTTGAAACTGTGCATGGTGAAATACTAGAATTTTCTCTCCTTTTCAAGGCTGAGGTTGTGAAACACTTAGCGTTTACAGCCATGATGGTGACAGTAGTGGCTTTAACATTGTACTTAGAGTCTACATAGTACTGTGAGAGCAAAACAGTAAAGATAGATAAAAATTATCTTTCACACCAAAAACTTCCGCTTCAGTGATGTGGTGAACCTCCCCTCAGCCCCCCGCAGTGCTGGGCAGAGACTGTGTCTCAAAACGTGCCTTTTTGCTTAGTTTTAGGCAACTCTCTGTAGCAATGTGATTGTATAATTACAAATATGTAAGTATACACATAAAAATATACGTGCACATATTTATAAACAAATATATTTATTTATCACTTTACTTTTAAACTTACTGTCTCGATTGTGTTTGCGTGAAGTAGCAGCTCTGCAGCCTGAGGAAGAGCTGCAGTGAAGAACATAGCTGCCAACTTTAAATACAGGTTCTATTAATATCCGAAAATAATCCCTTCGAGATAGGAAATAGTATTTCCAATCTTTATCACTATGTAGTAGGCTTCAGAAATGCAATTGCCCGACTCAGGACAAAACTCCTTCCTGATGCTTGGCCTCTTGTGATATACAAAAGTTCCTTTGTCAGTTTAGCAGTAGTCCTGACACAGAAATAAAAACGAGTGGGCAGACAATACAAATAGGCCTTGCAGAGGACTTTTTGCATTAGATTTCTATTACTGTAATTTTGTTTTAGCAGAGAAATTAAAATATCAAGGAAGATTAGCCATTTAAGAAATGAATAGAATAAAATATCAGCAGTTAGAGCAGAGAGACAATTCAATTTAGATTTGCTGTATATGACTTTGTACACAATCCCACATGATATTTTCTATTATTTTGGTGGGTTAATATTGAAGAAGATTTATTCTTGGGCCTACATGAAATATCTCTTTACTGGCCTTTAATTTTAAAGTGATAAAGGCTTTATTTGTTTATTATTATATATTTGTATTTTATCTAATATTTGGTGTGCCATTCTTTTAAGAAACATTTTTTGAAGCTTTTAATCTTCCAGGCAGTGGGAGTAAATTTAGAAGATGCAAAGGGGCTATATATTCTTTTGTCAAAAATACCCGAAAAAAGGCATGCTCTGTGTGTGTGCATTTTTGTTGTTGTTGCTGTTGTTGCTCTGGCCTTATGCAAGTTTAAAGTGGATGCTTTTTAACTACTGAGTTCTCTAAAAATCAAGTGATTGATTTATAGTTGAAGTCTTTCCTTATAGTTGAAGTCTTTCCTTATCCAAAAAAAGAACGACAAAGCGAAGTTGAGAGGGAAGAACAAAACTAAATTTGTTGTCAGTACCAGTAATGTCTCATTTTCTTTTCACAACAATTTGGTACCCAGGTTCAGAGTTTGCCTGTGATCTGCTGTTTCTAGTGTGCTCATGTCACAGAGGCAGGGAGGACGTGGCCCTGTAAAAACGTTTGTGAAAGGCATCTGAAATAAGTGTTTGTATTCAGTAGATCTCTTCAGATGTTGATTTTCAGGAGATCCTGGAAACTCCAATGTGTGTGTATCAGTCCGTAAAGATTAACAGAGACTTCTGATTTCTTCATCTTATATTCATCTTTTCGTTTGTCTGTTATTACTGTGATTGAGCAAGTGATTTTTTTCCCCCGCTGTTATAATCTCGGGCTTTCCTCGTCACTAACCTTCTCACCCTTCCTGTCTGAAATGGGAAGTTTTTCAAGGCAACTTGTTACACGATTTCAACTGTTTTTAGTGCCAACTTTCTGAATTTTATTCAGTCAAGTGTTGACTTACGATGTTCCTATAACGGAACATAATTTATACATGAATGCTCTTGCTTGTACCTGCTATGCATAGGAGACTGTCAAATGTGCAACGTTAGCCCACCCCTTGTGGAGCCGTTGAGGAAAAATGGGTCTCTGAAGGCGAGAAGGAATTCTTTAAACTCCTAGCAGGGCCAAAGGGTCAATGTCAGATTTAGTCATGCTGTTATTTTAGACCAGTCGTCCAGAGAGATGGCTGAAAAGTGAGTCTTTTATTTCTCTTTATATGTGATTATTAACAGGATTAAATGTAAGCCATTGTGTACTTAGTACCAATTAGTTTCTCATCTGAGAGGTTCATTATGATTTTTTTCTGTTCTTTTTGTAATATTTCTTTTTTTCATTGTTTGATTGGATTTGTGAAAGAGTCAAAGGAAACGTATCTGGAATGTCCCATCTCTACTGTTGTCTGAAGAAGCAAAATTTCTAATAAAGACTTATGAAACTAAATAGTTTTGAGGTATCTTAAAAATTGTTCTACTAAGAATGCTTATATAGCTGCCAACTTCAGAAAAATAGTTAAAAATGAATTAGTTTATGAAAATAGAAAAATACAGCCAAAAATCAAGCTTGGTGTTTCGTTTTTTTAAAGTCCAGATTTACTTCGATATCTTAAATACTGAGTCACTTTATTAGTTTTTTATTTTAGTCTCCGTCTTCTTAAAGTGCTGTACGTTTTTTAAATAGAAATGACATTTCTGTGACGTATATTGATGACGTAATTTTTAGTAGTGTGCATATTTGCAATCTCTTGAGGGCAAGACATGAAAACTATTTTCCTGTACATGGAAAGAGACAGTTGAAAATCATTATGTTACAGCCTCAAAAAAATCAAAAGATCACACGAAGGTATTTCAGCTACTGTCGGTGTTGTGCAACACAATTGTGTCAATATATAAAAAAGGAAGAAAAGGGAAGCTTAACTTCTTTTCAGCACATGTTGTTTTGGCACTGAAAAGGGAAATAAGTGTAGGCTGAGAAAGAACGTCAGTTAGCAAACCATGCACATTGTTAGAATGTGAAAAATAGTTAGCACATGCTGGGTCTGGGGCTGCCTGCCCGCTTACAAACACATAAAACTCTCCCAGAAAGTGGAGTGACTTCTTTGTCGAAGGGAACATTGATAGATAAATTGATAACCAATTTTTAACCTGACAGTTACTTATTTCTAATGCGTTTGGTTTGTTTAAAACTTACTCAGTTTAGAATTTGCCTTCACCACAGAGAATACACCTTCACAGTCTTCTTCCACCCTCTCATTTATTTATTTATACATTTATTCATTCATAACTGCCTTTACTTCAACGCTTAGCTAAATTTGAATTGTTTTGTGTAAGTTAAAATACTTAAAGGATCAGTCTGTACTGATATATATTTTTTAAATTGTTTTTACTGTTGGAAAATTGGTTAAAAGTTATTGATTACTAAGGATAACTTCAATGAAGTTTTTTTCCATTATCTATCAAGCATTTTATTTTAACTTTTTTTCTCATCTCGTGTTCCTGTGTCACTACTCCAGTTTCTCTACTACTATAGGCAGTAATCCTTGTAAGCAATAATTTCCCAGTATTGGTGGATTATTTTTGTCATATTACACAACTGCTTAGTTCCTTTGGAACTGAAAAGCAAAAACCTAAATAGCCTTTCTGTAAAAACTATTAGTATTGCTGTGCATAGCTTCATTGTACATATTAAGCACTATCTGATTGTTTAAAAATGTATTATTAGTAATTGACAAGCAGAGCAATTGGAAGATTATTACAATTGTGGGATTTGTTTATGTTGTTTAGATTAATCTACCTGCATAAGCCATTATTTGTAATACAACTTCTCGTATGTAATTTTCTTATTTTTAACTTTGGATTTGCCACTTGAAAAAAAAAGGAGCAGCAGGACAGAATCAGATGTTACTTGTGATAACACTGAATATTGTATACATTCTAATTGGAAAAAGCTTTCTGCTATTCTGTTTGTGGGATCAGAGCTGGCTAGGATAAACCAGACTATAAAACATCTGAGATTTAAATGACCCTTTCCTTTTTTAATAGAACTGAGTAGCAGTTTTAACCTTTCAGTGTGGTATTTTTTTTTCTTAAATAGTATATGTACTATTTACTACATCAATCACGAAACATGGAAATTACTTTCAGGTACCTAATTCAAGGATAAAGAGATTTTTTATTTATCTGTTCTGTATGTGAAAATGAATGAGGTCTTCCAAGTTTGTTCTCAAAAATGTAAACTTTTTAACTGTAATATTTCTGTTTCTTGTTAAAAGGAAATATCCCATAGGATATAATGGTATCTGTGATAAATGAAAAATCAGAGCCAATTCAAACAATTCTTATCAAAGGAAAAAGAATTCTTATCAAAGTTAAAAAAAAAAAAAAGTAAATAAAAAAGTGACATATCAGAATCAGGATTGCATAATTTTAGCCTGCTCCTGTATGTAAAATTCCAAATTTTTGTTTTCACGCTATGTTTGCTGAATGTCAGTGAGCAAAAATTAAGACAAGTGACAGGAAAAAAAGCATAAATATTGCTTTTTTTTTTTTTTGCTTAGGATTGAAAATATTTGGCAGATAACTTGGTTAATGCATTTGAATATGCAGGATACAGATTTGACCCTCCATACTCAGTTGCATGGTGCAGGCATTCTAACTCCACATATGCTTAACCCTTGATTTTTGTAGGATTTTCCATTAAGTTGTTTTCCACTATTTGTTTTTTATTTTTAGAAATGTATTTCTGCAATATTTAAAGTATTTGTTAGCATATAGTGGAACAAGAAAAGCAATGTTATTATGTAATATTTAGTTATTATATTATATCATATGTTTTACTTGCTCCGCTGTATAACACCAGTGGTATTTTATATGATATCACAGTAATTTAAATGAGTAATACCACTCTACCTTCAGTGATTCATGGAAAACGTGTGCTTGACGCCTCACATCACAGAGGCAAGAAGTATGATGTAAGATAGTACGGAAGGAATAGGTAGTAAGATAAGCGCAAATTTATATTTATTTAATGAAATTCATACGTGCTTTTATATCATAATATGTGTCTATATTTCTATTTTATATGTATTCATCTATAGCACCTCTAATTTTACAAACATTAAATAAAAGCATTTTTAGGTTGTGTGATTGCTAAGAGGTACATTTTAGTTATTTTCAAATTCAGATCTAAAGCAGATAATGCAAAAAAAATGCAAAAACCACTGCTATATTGTTACCGCAGAGATTGCTAATAAAATATTAAAACTGGTAAGTTCAGCTGAATTCTGTCCTAGACCAAAATATCAATAGCTGTAATGCAACAGAAAACCAGATCAAATGAAATGGCCAAAGAATTAGCTTCTTGCATTTAAATAATCTTCTTAAACGTGCAAAAATGCAGCAATATATTTTCCAATTTTATTTTGTTCCCATTCAGAAACATGAGATTCAGTGGGAACACGTTTCAGTAGGAAATGATGTTGCAGGATGTGTACTGCAATACAGCTGCAGTTAGGGGGTGATTTACACCAGCTTTGGGGGATTTTTTTTCACTTCTAGCCATTGCATATCAAAATGCACCTCTTCAAAAGTACTTTTTTAGCTGTATAAGGTAGTTGTGAAAACTTTGCAGAAATTACATTGTGACTGCCATGACTCTGCATGTCAAGTAGGATCTATCAGAGCATTACATTTACTACCTAAGGTATATTTGTTATTTGTTCTCCATTTTAACCTTTTTTTTTTGTGTGATTCTTTGAAATGTTTCAAGATTTCAATGTTTCAAGGGGAAAAAAAACAAATGAGAAAAAACAGATAAAATCATTGCTTGACAGCCAGCTATTGAAAATATTTGCAATAATCAGGACTAGCATTTAATAAAAGAATCCCTTTTTATTTTTAAGAAACAAATACTACAAGTATTTGTGAATAATCCCTATAAATTTCAGCACAGGTATTGTGAAGGATGAAAAAATTCTAAGGTAAGAGTGGCATTTTTGAGGAATTCAAATTTGATGTTGTTTTAGAGAGTGAGAAGTTTTAGATTTGGAAAGGTATTATATGCTTCTATGTGGTATCAGGGTGACTGTTTATTCACCTCTACAGTACAGTTTTGTTGGACTCCATAGGCCACAACATTTCTTTAGGGTTTCTGCTTTTTGTCTAGAATATGAACTTGATATACAAAATCTGGATATCTGAGGCATAATTTCACTTCCCGATTAGAGATTTTAAAGCAGAGAAATGTTTGACAGGATGAGGATGAACCAGCATTAGATACCAAACACAGCAGAACTAGCGGGACGGGACTGTCGCTAAGTTTTCTGTCTTGTCTCATCATAAGGGCATGCAGAAAGCACGCTGCCTTTTTTAAATTAAATTCTTCCATACTTTACATTGACTTGTAATTGTGGAGTTTTAGGCACCTGAATAGTAAATGTAAATATGTTCAACATAGGCTACTTTTACTTCTCTATTTTTCACTGTTTTCTGGAAGTGTGCTGTGGACTGTCAAAAACAGATACACTGTATTCAGAGTTATCCAGGTTTTCTCATGGTGCTTTGCTCCCAGACCTGAATCCTAACAAATCTGATAGGTTTGATTTTTCCTAAATATCACTTTATGGCAAGTGCATGGCACAGCTAACATTTTAACTATCTTTTCCTAGATATGTATGCCATTTTACATTGAACTGTCTGATTACAACAAGGTCTGTTTCTTTCATTGTGTACTAGAGATTGGCAAAATTAAAAATTGAATAGGGGAGATAGAAGGATTGATGTCCGACTGACCTAGCAGGATGTAGCCAGTCCCCTTCCTAAGTACAGAATACTTGTTTTTGCAATACAGTTATAAGAGAGTTAAAATGTTATTTCTAGTTCTTCTGGTAGGCTTTTTTCTTTTTTTTTTTTCTTTCTTTTTCTCTTTTCAATTCAAAATCTATTAACTTATTCCAAGTCCAACAAACAAGTTTGAACATAGCTCAAAGGGCAGAAAATAGCCTATAGTAATCTTGTGAAAAGCTTTTCATTTATGCCCTTTTCAGAGTTGAAATTACTCTGCCTGGCTTTTTTTACTGTCCCCCCTGCCAGTAATCACATGGCATAATTTAAAATAATAATAACTTACCTTTGGAGTTGCACAGTGTCTTGAGATAACTAGTTCAGGTGCAAATATGATAACTAAAAAGATACAGTAAAATTTTTTATTTAATTGGAATTGATTAAAAGAGCATTCATTTAAAGAATCTTATTTCTTGAAAACTATCCTAAGAGCGAGTAAGCAACCAGCTGCCTTATGAAATCAGTGGTGTTAAAGTGTGTATTAGCTGTCACCTCCTCCTGCTCCCTCCAGATCAAAACAAACACTCTTTTAAATGCCATGTTGCAGGTATGGGTTGTTTTCTGTGGCTCGGGAAAGGATATCTTCTGCTGCTGAATTTGCGAGGTAGCGCTGCATGGTTTGCTGCTGGCGTTAGGACTGGCCGGGGTTGGGGCTTTGTTCCTTGCGTGTGGTTGTTGGAATCCAAATGGTTTTTAATCCAGCCACGTAGCTTACACTTTATGGGATATTCTGGCTAGGGCTGCCCGCAGTGTCTAAAAGTAATGAAGCTGTGAGTAGCACAGAGCAGGCAAAAGCTGCCTCACATAGAAGGATCTGGAAGGCAAGTGAAATGAGTGAAATGGCAAGAATATTGAAGAGGGAATGGGCAGCCTGGGAAGTCTGAAGATTTTTCCCAAGTTGTGTCTTTCCCTAGTCATTTGACCACTGAATCAGTGTGTGAAATGACTATATCTGTTTTGCACTAAAATGTGAAACATAAAATGCACTGATGAGGTAAGCCAGGCCATGGTAAAATGTGATTGTCAGATTCTACAAGAAGATCAGCAAACTTAAGTACAGAAACTAAGTGCCTGTGGAATAACCAGCTGAATTCCAGCAGGAGCTACTATCTTTGCCTGCAAGCTTAAAAGATTTGCTAGAACCAAGCTTGTTTAGAGCAACGTGAATCTGTGTGCGCTATCGACAGGTCTATCTTTGGCATGCTTGTAGTGCTGCAGGAGGCTAATAGGGAGAACAGCAGCAATAGCCAAGTGACTCCGTGCTATGTCAGCATTTGCTCTCCGGGCTTGACGATAGTCAGAAACGTCTGTGCTCTCCACTAAATCCTGCCAGGCTTGGACCTTGGCTGCAGATATCCGTGTTTGTCATGCAGCTAATTAGTGATCTGGGAAAAGTGTTCAGTGGTAAGTGGGAGTTAAGTCTGTTTTAGGCTCAGAATATGGCACTATGTCAAGACTCAGCTTCTCCCAAGTCTGTCATCTCAATGGACTCAATCTACATGACATTCTTAGTTTGGGCTTGGTTTAGAAATGTACGGACCTTCCTAGTCATGTGCTTTTGGAAGCTTTTTGTTTTGTCTGTTTGGCTGTCAGCTGTCTGTGTAGTGCCAGATTGGTCCTTGATCTCTGAATGACACATGTAAAGATGAATTAAAGTTGAATCTTAAAGGTCTTCCTAAAGCGGTTGGGGAATTTGGTCTTTTTTCTTTTATAGTGTATGTGTGTGCATTGCTAGCCTGTCATCCATAAAAACAAAGGGGGATAAGTATTATGAACATCTAAATTTCATACCTCTGTAAAATTGTTAATGGGAGCATTTATTGCATTCAGCCAATTTGTCACGTGGTCAAAGAAAGGAAAGCGACTGAAAGTTTTGCGAGCAGGCCAAGATGTGCTGGTGTTTAAGGTGAGTAAAAAAAAGACCTGTGCTGCCCAGAAGGAAGATTTTACAGGAAAGTCAGCAATAATTAATGTGTTATTTTATTCATTTTTCTTACAGTGCATATTTTGAGTACCCACTGTACTCAAGATATAGTGGTACTATTAAATACAAATTAAAGCATTGTGTTTTGACTCAAAATCTTGAACTTCAGTTAGAAATATGTGGCAGCTTTTCTAAATTGCAACCTTCGAGGAAAGAAGTTTTTCAAGAGTCCTAATTCAATTCACACAACCAACTCAAGGTGCAGTGCTTACGCAAGCAAGAAGAGTGCAGTGCTTACTGTAGCAAGAAGAGCAGCATGAGAATATGATGTATAACTGAGCAACTGCAGATTTGTCTGTAACTATAGTTTTGTGCTCACGTGGCGAAACCCCTGCTTGCGTAGTACCTGCTCCATGAGAGTGTCATGTTGGAAACCAGCCTTGCAGCTCATGGCTTGGGTTGTCCTCACCATTCCTTGAGCAATTTGCCACATTTTTGTTCTAGCTTTAGTCATGAATTTATTATTGTTTCATCTTCCTAGTAACTATAAGAGGAGGGTAAGAGGTTCAAAATCATGGTATAGGGAAATTTAGCTGGGCAATAGAATAAAAGGTGGAGATGGAGCAGGTTGTGTTTGTCAGAAGATGCACTGTGTATGTCTAGTCAGAATCAAAAGTGTTGCAGTAATCAAGATGCCAAATGCTGACCATTTGGATAATAAATCTATCCTTGTGGATGGAGGGGAAAGTGTGTTGTGTAAGTAGTGCCTGGAAGCATTAGGTTATCTGGATGCATAGAGCTCTGAAAATGACTCCCTCGCTCCTGTACTCCAGTACTCTAGTAGCAGTATGTGCCCAACCGAAAGAATGAAGTAAATGAGGTGGAAGGAAAAAACAAGATTTTCATGTGGAAATAGAAAAAAAGACTTTGTGGTGGGAGAAAAAGTAATGCCTGTGTTCTAGACACAAAATGATTGCTAGATATCCATGAGAAGGATATTTGAGTGCTAACATGATCTGGCAGTGAGACACAAGAGTATCCTAGGTTGTGAGTTTTGCTCTTTTGCTCTAGTTGCACTGTTGTCTTGAAGAGCCCCCACAGGCAGAGTTAGACTCCTAAACTTTGCGCTTTCAGGGAGTCCTGTGCACTGGGAAGGCATCTGGCTAGCAAAGCTGCCAACCACAGGAGGCACGTGGGAGGAGATGAGCCACATCCTACTCCACCTTATCGTTCCACTTTCTAGAACCTGTTTCTCAGGTGTTTCACTTCAAAATTTGTCAAGCCTTGCATGGGGAATATGTTTTAGCTCCCATAGTCTATCCAGTTTCTTCTGAGCACAAGTTGATTTTGAGAGTCACAGCAGAGGACCTCAAATGAATCAGATACCACTGCTGGAGAAATTCAAGATTGTAGTTCTCTTTGCTTTCTAAGTTGTGGGGCTGTAAGTTCATTTGTTTTCAGTTTTGGATGAGCTTGGATTGAGGTGTTGCTCAGGATGGTACTTGTGCTGTCTTAAGACACTTTTTAAAAGTTTCCTTTTTTAATGACAAAAAGCTTAATTTAAGAAAATAAGGTTTTGTTAGTTCAGGCAAGATGCAGAAGATACAGAAATAAATATACCTCTAGTTTTTGTGTGTGTGTATGTATGTGTTTTATTCAGGAAAATGATGTATCAGAGTCTGTTGGTCTTGTCTGTTAAGTAAGGAAATTAAAAAGATCAAAACTTTCTTCTACTGCCTCACTCATCTCTTACAGAGTTCATGCAACATCCATGTAATAATAACCTCCATTTACCATGAGGTTTGAGGAAAAACTCATATGCCATTGGATCCTTTATGCTGTCCTGATTCCTTCAGTCATTTATGAAACCAGAGATACACTCTTATTTATGCTCTAGCCACTAACTATTCTGAAAACTGTGATTGCCTTTTCTTTAAATTGCATTTCTTCTCTAAGTGTTTCTCAGATGAGGCACTGAAATTCTGATAGCTGAAACTTGGAAAGGAATGATCATCCTCTGCTCACAGAAGTGGGGAGAAATTATAAAATAACACAGAAAATGCACCATTTTAAAAAGTGTAAATGGCAAGTGTAATTCTCTTGTTCATTTAGGTACAATAAGTAGCTGATTTAAGTGCTGCTAAACTTATGCCACACTACTCAAAATGCAGTTTGACTTTATAATGTAGTTTGACTTTACTAAATACATTATAACAGACTTTTCCTTCAAATAATTAAGATGGATGGTGATTTGAGCAGACTTGATCAAATTGTAGAAAAGAAGTGCAACAATTCTTTGAAATCTCTGCTTTCCCTCTGCAAGTGCTGTCAAGGAAAAATACTAGTTTGTGGGTTTTTTTCTATTTTATTTCCTATTATTTCAGGAATTCTGCCTATCACAGTTGATGTGGGCCAATATAGATAAAAGACAAAAGCACAATAAGTAAAAATGTAGTGGTTCCTTTTGAGAATGGCAGGGTCCAATGAGGGCTTGAACTTTTAATCTCTCCAAGTGGATGAAGTTCTTCTTATTTTGTTCTAACACTGCAGAGATCCCCTTAAACCCAATACCCCTGAGTTTTTAGATAAAATCCAATCTATAAAAATTGTTCTGGGCGGAAAAGGGTGGGAGGAGCTCAGAGGGGGTCTGTGCAGTGGACAGTGCATGGGGTTTGATGAACTGCTTGTATGACATGATGCTCCCTCAGACTCAGTGATAATGGTAAAGTGAAAACAGTCATACACTGTGCAGAACTTTCTCCAAAATCTTAGAAGTAACTTACTGTTGATTTAAGGTGGTCAAACACAGTTTCTGGAAGCTGATGAGCTTAATTACGGTAAGTTTTTGATCTTTGGCATTCTTCTTTTATTTAAAAGAAAAATAAAGAAGAAAAACAGGAAGATTCCTTTGAGGAAAGCACCTTTGCCTCACATTGGCTTCACCATTTGTTACTATAGCAAGTGCTACTGAAATGCGTAGTATTGCATCTTATTCCATGTATTTCTTTTAAGGGACAGTTCCAACCCCAAAGTTGTCTTGCCTGCTTTGTACAAGTACCTTATCTTTTTCTGTTATTCCTTTTGTTGTTGTTGTTTTTTCATTCCTGAGTGATTCATACTGATGAAGAACTCGAGAAAACAGCATGGTTCTGTGTTTGTGCAGAAAGGGAGGAGTTAACAGTTCTTTCCCTTTCCCTTACCCTTTCCCTTTTCCCCTTTCCCTTTTCAAAAGCTTACTGCTTGGAAATATAAACCAATCAGAATTGTGGAGGAACTATAACATTCTCTGTCACACACTGTTTCGGTGAAACATTCTATTAGACCCAGCAACTGTGAAAAAGATAAGAATTCTTTAAATAAATGAATCAGAATTTGCTAAGAAATCTTTTCAGCAAGTGTTAATCACAGTTGCAGTTAATTCTATCATTAATATGTCAGTATAATGCTGTGTAAAATGTGTTTTTGAAAGGTAATTCAAAATGGAACCAATATTGCAATAAATAATGAAGAAATAAGAATATATAGAAAATTTGTCTTGTGCAATATTGCATAATATACAAAAAAGTTTAAAAATGAATTGTTTTGAACTTTTTTCTTGGATACAAGGACTTAAGTCACTTGAGATATTACATCAGTAATATGTAAATTTTGTGCAGAAATTGCCAGTCTGTAAGATGGATAAAAAAGTATTTGAAAAAATCTTTTAAATTACATGTTTTCTTTTCATTTTTTCAGTAATATACCTATATACATATATATATATACTTCATTGAAATGTTATTTCATAATGTATTTTATCACAAGTTTGGATTATATACCAAAAGAAATCTGAGTATAAAGGAAACTATTTGGCATTTGGCATTGTGGCATTTTTAATGGTAGAGACCTCTGACACATTAATTCCTATGCTGAAATTGGAAGTGAGGTGGGCAAGAAATGAGTCCATATTTGGAAAGCTTCAATTTCCAATGTCTGGTATCTCTTCCTGTCAGTGACTAGTCCTATGGGCAATAGGCTGTTTTAGATTTAAAGTTTGGTGGAATGTTTGCTTGTCTGAATTTAATTTGTAATATTCAGATGTGTATTGGATGAAGTTTTAAATTTGGACACAGATCTTGCATTTATCTGTACTACATAATACATATATAATGCTGTCCAAAAGTTTGATTTCTGTTTTGTACATTTAAAATTTTAAGTTATAGTCTATGATCTGATTATACAGATTGGATATACTGCGATACTGTTAGTTTATGTATAACCCATTTAGAGTATGCATTTTACTTGGCTTATAGCTTTTTAGTTTTTCTGTAAATTTTTTATGTGCTGGGTTTTTTATTTTATTTTCAGTGCTAGGAAAAATCATAGAAAATAACTAGGGCTAAAGAAAAAATTGAAGTACTTAGAACAATGAAAACCAATGTTGAGATTGCCCAGGCATTTAATTAATAATTTGAATAGGGTGCAGTGAATGAGACAGAAATACTCAGAAAGACTTTGATTCAGCAAAATAGCCAAACTTGTGTTTAAATGTATGCTTACATCCTCCAGTTTAAGGATTAATCTAGTTTAAAGCTAAGCACAAACTTAAATATTCTCTTAATTGTAGGCAGTGCATTTGAGCCTTGTTTGTGGGCATATACTGTTGGGAATTTCTGTAGTGCGACTCTGAATGTTAGAGGAGTACCTGTCTGCAGTGAGAAGTGTTTCAGTTTGTAGTGGCAGCGAATGACTGAAAGAGGAAGCAATCATTGGCCTGTAATTCTTTAAAAAAAAAAAAAAAAGAGAGCGAGAGAATATTTACTGCGTTTACCACAAACCCCGTAACAGTTATGCAGGTGTCCTGACATCATCACTGGTGGTTATGTAACAAAATAGGTAGTTCCTCATATTTCTTGTCCAAACGGTGTAAAGGACCCCTGGCCAGTCTTAATTTTGACAAATCATGATTTTTGATTGCTCTGGTTTAAATGATAGCGTTAATGCTTTTTTCATCCAATAATTATTTTTAAAACACATACAAGATTTGCCCTTTTTATAAGCTATTAAATATTTGTCCACACAGCACATGACCGTGCTCCAGACCAGAAGCTTTATCAAGCAATTTAATAAGTTGTTATGCTTCCTTGTTTACATTTGCTGAATTGTATTAATAGTAATAATAGTAATATGTAATGTACTGTGGATAACACTTTTTTCACTGTTTGCTGTATTTGATACAGAATGATGTTAACTGAAATCTGGAATGATATTGTAATGATCTCTCTTTTTTTCTAAACTGTTCCTATCTCTGCTTTTCATGTATGATTTTATCTAAGACAAATAAGAAGAATTTGTTCAAGAACTTTTTCAGCTGAAGAGTTACTTACCTCACTTAAAAAAATATATATTCTTACTAGCTACTTTTCAGGTACAGTTGAAGGAGATCTAAGTACTTCACTGTTTGGATTGTCTTAGTTTGCTTGCCGGAGCCCTCATAATAATGTGTCATGTGAAGAGAGAATCTCTTTAGCTACTGCTTGTGCAAGAGATTATGAACATCATCCTCAGCCTTTAGAATATGTTCTGTCTTTGCATGAGAAGCCTTTCCACTAGCAAGACAGGTAGAAGTGTAAGCCTGGGGTCCTGTGACATTAGAATGAAGTATTTTCCTGAAAAATCCAAACAAATGGCATTTTACATGCCTTTAGTGTGTATGCGTGCACTGTGCCCTGTAAGTGCAGCCAGTAGCAGCAGTGGTATTTCTGATGCAGCCTCCCACTTTATGTGCTGTCTTTCTGATCCAGTCTGTCTGTGGAAAAGCTTGGTACTAGTTTCGCTCAAAGACTGAAAAGCCACTGTTTGAGCCTTATCTTTGTATAACTCCAGCTACATTCCAGATAGCCGTTGGATAGTTGCAGCTGGACTTAATCGAAGCAGCTCTTCAAGTCCGGTCTGAAGCAAGGAGGTAACTTACGATGTGCAGATGCTGTAGATAAGCACAGCAAATCATATGGCACACAAGCTGATACTGGCAAACCCCGTTTTCACCATAGGACTTAGAGAGTTGGCAGTTACAAATTTTATCTCAGAGATTTAAAATCTTAGTCTGAGAACTGCCGTACTGTCTGAAATATTGGCTTTGTAGTGTTTAAAACATGCTATGATTTCCTTCATTTTTCTTTAACAATTGATTTTCAATATCTAGATTCTAGGTTTCTGGTGAAATCCGTTCTAGAAGACACCATAGTGAACTGTACTCACTACAGTTACTACAAAAAGTTAATCTTTTTGTTGTCCTAGAAACATTACTTTTTAAATGAGTGTATGAAAATTATTTTGTTCTATTAAAAACCTAGCAGTCAAAAAAAAGGAAAAAAGAAATGATTCTTAATTATTATTTGGCAAGTGGTAGCAGGTTAAGTGAGGCAACTTTACAAGCATTCCAATTTAAAAGTGCTTTTTGCCATTCTTTCACATGTAGCTTATGTAAATATTGATGCTTTAAGGTTTCTGCCTTTTTTAAGAGAATGGCAAGTTTTAGCAGCAGTTTTAAGGAGTATTGCCCTTTTCTGTCTGAGGAGGTCAAAATGCTTCGCAAAGCTGTGCACTGGAGAGCATATGGAATCTGTATATATATGCTCCAGCAGTGTGTGATAATTAAAGATGTTCTCAAGGACAAACACACAGAATTGTTAAAAGTTTGCAGCAAGGGTTGTTTTTTTATGAAAACTGCTGCCCCTCAAAATAATACCATTAGTATTCCAAGTTTTCAGTGCTAAGACTTGCTGTGGTCACCTGCAGCTTGCAACAGAAGAGGCACTGGGTAACACAGACTGTTTTGGATCTGTGCACTCCCTCTTCAGTGTCAATACTTCTGCATCTGCATTAACCTGGAGCTTTAAATGCTTTGAAATGAGAAAATTGACAGTCTTCCAGATGTGTGCTGTCATCTTCCATTCATCTTAACATAAACAAAATTGTAGCTATGCATAATTTATAAATGTCATGCATAAGACTATATGGATCTCATTTTAAAATTAAGATGACGATTCATTTCTGAAATATCCTTTTAACACAATGTTTTGGGATGCTTCTTTAGACTGTAAGTAGTTGAACTCTGTATTGCATCTGTTTAGACGTGCTTTCTATATTACAGCAGTGTTTACATAAATAAATTTATCCTGAGTAAACCTCTGAGTCAGCAGGCTAATACTTGGTTTTTTACAAGTGGATGAGGTAAGGTATGGTGAGGTCAAGTGGTCTGCTAGAGTTTACAGAAGAGGACAGTAGCAGAACCAGGCTACTACATGATTTCAAAGAAAAGTTTTTCCTCAAAGATTTCTAGATTTTTGTTCTGTTTTATTATTCTATTTTAGTAATAAAAACACAAAGGGCTTTTTTTGCATTAAATCCTAATTACCTGGGCATTCTACTTATATTATCATGAAGTACATAGGAGTAACTTATGTAAATCTTTATTGACTTGTGAGTAAGAGGTGGAGGCTTTTTTTCTTTTTCTGACAGTGTTAATGGTGTTTTCATAAAATATGATGGATTTATAAATATGTCTAACATGCTTTTCCTTTTTTTGTCTTAGTTCTTTGCTTCTAACTTGCAGGTGCAGTGGCTGAACAATAAACTGTGTGGTGTGACAGGTAAATTTCACAATTTACCTGCCGTAATAGTGTGCTCTTCGCTGCCATTCAATCTTCTCAGAATTCTACTTGCCTGATTAGTTGAGTGCAGCAGATTTTCAATTTAAATGTAGCTTCATCTGCTTGATTAAAAATGTAACAGAACATTATCTGTTGCAAATAAATTTCAGAGGAAGAGATGATTTTGCCTGTTTAAAAATAACATCTGTTTATATTGGCTGGGAGCAGATGATTAATACCTCTCTAATTTCGAGGTTTACTAGTCCAGCTCACCTGTCTCTTTGCATGGATAGCTGAAATTGATGGCTGTCGAGTATAAACATTTACCTGTTGATGTTTATTTGATGGATTTCTCTTTTAAGGATAATACAGAATCCCATCATTGGGCATTCATTTATTTGCTGCTCATCAAGATGATTGACAGTTTTGCCAGCAACACAGAAAAAGGCTTTCCTTCTTGGCACATGCAAGAGAAATTTACTTTTAAGTGATAAGTGCCTCACTGAAGAAAGCAGATTTCCAGGACTTTTCCCTTACATCATTTATTTTAGTTGTGCTGAACGGAGGCTTGCGGTTGGCACGAATTCAGTGGGACATTGTGGGAGGTGGATTTCTGACAAATTGTAGAGCAGCGACGCAGCTGTTTTTCATGAAGTGATGACTTCTTTAAGCTTCAAAGCAAAAGTCAGAAAGTGCTTGCAAACGTGAGAGGCAGCGATTTTGAGCAATATTAGCATGAAGGGTTGTATCTCTGAAGGTATTTGTTGAGCGAGCAAAGGTACTTTGAGGCTTGACAGTGTTGGTGATCTATTGATTATGTTGTTCTTAGGGAGCAGCGCTGTTGTTACCGTGAGGAATTGTAGCAGTGTTAAAGCAATTGTCAAGGTGCTGGAGGTGTCTGAGCCTCGGTTTGCGCACCGTTCCTTCCTGGAGTTGGTTGAGCACATCTGATTTTTAGATGGAAATACAGGGGTTCTAGAGCCTCGTCTTTCTACCTTCTTCACATGCAAATTCACTCCTCTTTCTTCAGCACATCCTGGCTCGTGAGACAAAAAAATGTGCTCATCCGCAGGCCTTCTCTGACATCATCATAGCAGAGAGAGTAGCCAGAGAAACATAAAACTGATTTCAGCTGCCAGCTGTAATTTTCTCCCTTACTGTATATTTACTGTATATTTTGTTAAAGGGAAACTGTGTTCTGTAAAATAAGCAAATTGCTATTACTGTGCTGACACACTTTCTTTCTATCCACACGTTTTTGGTCTTCACGGTTTCAGGATATTTTTACATGTCTCATGCTCACATATTCAAATTCAAAATTTGAATTTTGTTTGAGTGGATGCAAAAAGATCATTATTTCATGTTTTCAGGTAAATGTAATAAATTAGCAGGACTAAATACAAAACTTAGATTTGTTATTTTTATTACAAGGAGCATTTCACCTTACTTTAGACTCTGGTATTTATTTATATTTATATTATGTTTTTTGTTTTAGCAAAATATGCAATGTATGTATTTTACCTCCAAGATTATATCTGGATTGCAGTACGGTGCATCAAGATAAGTGAATTTATGCCTTTATGTTCTATGACACTGATTTCTGTGTAAGCCTGGACAAATTAGTTCATTTACCTCTTAATATCCCAGGTTATCTGTGAGTAACACATATCTGCAAGTCCTTGCTAAGTTTTGTAAAGCATACGTGTTTTATGATATTCTGTTATTTTGGTTTTTTTTTTAATATTAGTAAAATGTATGATTTTCTCAGAGTTTTTTATATAAAGACGCAGAGACCAGAGATTATCAAAAGTTCTGCTATGATTTGATCTTGCTTCTGTCCTAAAAGCACTGATTAAAAAGGTTTAAGAAATAGAGAAATAATAGACATAGACATAATTAAATTAATTTTTTTAAGGTAGCTGAGCAAATACTGAAAGTTTCTTTTTTTAAAAGAAAACTAAAATCTAAAACTGTCATACTTTATAGTGCAGACTGAGGGCACAATCCTCTTATTTCATGTAAGTGACAGACAGAGGGTAGTGGCATCTCATTTCCAGCCATTAAGCCATAGTAGAATTTTCAAGTATTTTTCTTCATTTCTTTTAGCCTTAGCAAGGCTGGATTTCTTCAATTCTTTACATTGTTGCTACATCATAAAGTGATCACGGCTCTGTGAAATCATCAACTGATAAAATTCCAATATAAAAGTTCTGGATTAGGTGTTGAAAATACCCTACATTCACATTTTATTGTATTAAGTGTCCTTGCCTTCTGCAATCAACTTTGAACCAGCAATTACATACAGCTGTAAATTTGTTTTCTTTTTTTTTTCCCAGATCATCTTACAAACTTCTAGTAGAGTCATAACTCCCCCCCCCTTTTTTTTTAGTGTATTTCAATTTTCAGATATTTATTTAAATACAAGTTAAGCTCTGCTACATTTTGCTATGTCACTGAGATTGGTAGCAGGATTCTAACTTCACCTCTGATGGATCTGTCCCTTGCTTGCTGACAAAAAAGTAGTCACTGTTACGGAACTTTTTCTCCCATGTATGTTCAAGAATTCCTGCTGGACCTAACTGAACGTGTAAGTCTGTGTGCTCTGCTAAAGTTAAAAGCCCATTTATTTATCAGTTTGAGACATGAATGCCTTTTATCCTATACTACCCTGGAAACAGCAAAATCACATCTTAATAGCCTGGAGAAAAAAAAGTATTGTTTTAATTTTTGTTTGTTTTTCATTTGCTAACATTACAAAAATTGAAGGCTGTGTATTAAAAATGTAGACGTGTTTCTTATGCCCAAAGTGTGGAAATACATCTGATTGTTTTATTATGTATAGTATATATCTCATTTATGAGTAAAAGTGGTAACATGTTTTTAGATTTGAGCCTCTTTTGGTTATATGGAAACAAGGGAGGGCACTTCAGAGGATTTGCTGAAGTTGTGCCATTGTTAGGCTGTGAGGTTTTAGAATACTGTTTGAATAGGTCTAGATGACCTCATCTTTCCCTGGTTACTAATCCATAGCCTCTATTTTCATAATGTCTTAGAAGAGTTTATTTAAGGAAACCTGCATAGGTTTTACATAAGTCATAAAGTCAAGAGTTAAATACATCCAACTTGCATTTTGGATAACTAATATTGAAGAAAACATTGCAGGATATTTTTTGACTAAATTTTTTAAATGCTTTCATTTTCTGCAGTATTACTAAAACTTAAAGCCGCATCCTTCAATTTATCAGGAATACTCTAGCATTTGTGTTTCCACTGTCATTTTTGTGAAACATGACATGCTAATTTCTTTTTCCAGTCAATGCTAAGAAAAAGAAATCACAAAATCTTTCCATGGATCTTTGCTCTTTCATGCTAAAGATGTAGGACACTTTTTCTTTTTTTTTTTTTTTAATAATATTTTGACTGATGGGGCGAATCGATGATTTTTTTTTAAACCAGATCTTCTTTTCAAGCCAATTCCCAATGCCTGACTCCCAGTTGGGCTAGCAATACAGAAGTACTGCCCTTGAAACAATTCTGTTCCTTCATTGGAGTTGGTGTTGGTCAAACAAACTCTTACAGACTTATATCTGCAGTTTAACATTTTTGTCATTAGTTTCATGAAGGAATCCAGGGAATTTGACTTTCCTGGGTAATCCAGGAAAGCCCACTCTCTTGCCTGCAGGAAAATTTGCCTTTCTTGGAAGCAAGTATAACCAGTTGAAGGTGGGGAAGAAGATAGTGTTTGCACAGTTTCTTTTCAGGCCTGTTGTTTGCCCTAGTGTGAAGAAAGTCTGTCAAATAAAACCAATCTCTATTACCAAAGTTGTGCTTTAGATTTAACAATGTAACAAAATGCCCCAGAAGTAGTATTTTGCAGTAGAGCCTTAGAATTCTTAGAAATCCTTTCATATATTTCTGAAGTTAAATATCTCTTTACATAAGTCTTCTGTAGTTGGACAGAAGTGAAAAGCAGGAACTGTTCTCCCATCATTGAGTTTTGTCACTGCAATTTATAGGGAAGCTCCCTTACATTTCACACGACATATGTGGGCCTGTGAGCTTCAGGTAGGAATTCAGAATCTGTTTGCAGCAAATAGCACCTTAGCATTTCCGAACCCTACGGACACTTAATGTACAGGTTGCTGACACAGGACCAAGCCACAGAGGACACGTTGTGCCAAGTCCGGAAAGTCCGTGTCTGCATCAGTTAGTGAAAATACACAATCGTGTGTGATTAGAATGGAGGGATTTTAAATCTGATAGGCAGATCTGCAGTTACTGTACAGATTGTTTTTACATAATATGTGTAAAAATACATGCATAGCGTACATAGGAGCAGCAGGAAGAGAGTTCGTGATACTTATGAAGACTTTTTAGGCATTGTTCATATGCCAGCGATGGAAGGTTGCAACTGTTTTCAGAAACAGTTTTCTGTGGATGCCAAAGAATTGCTTCCCTCTCTGATTTTTATTATTCTTGTTTATGGCAAGGATATCATGTCAAACCTCTCCTTAGTCTGTTCATGGCACAGTAGACAGAGAGTGCTGCACAGAGGTCTTTGCTTATTTAATTTTTCAAGTAAACAGTAGCCGCTTGCTACCTATAACTTCCTGTGGAAATTAATTACAAAGATGGGAAACCAGACTAGGAAAAAGGTGTTATGGTACCCAAACTGCTTTTAAGGTATCTGATAAAAGATGCGTAGGTCTTGAAGTTATTTGACCAGTCATAGAGCCATAAAATAGGACCTGGAGATTAAAAAGCAGGAAAGTAAGTGACATCAATTAGAGCCAAATGCTTCTTATCTGTTATGCCACTAACTTCTGGAGCCCTTGGATTTGCAGTCAAACCACGAAATGTGAGTATTCTGATTGTAGTAAATGTCCCACTTGAAGCAAGGGAGGAATCCATATGAGTATGCCATCCACCTATTTAGCTATATCTCCGAGACTTGTTGAAATCTGAGACTTGTGTTCTTTCTGGCATCCCCTTTTTTTCACCTGTTTCCTTCCCAGCCTTTTTGTTTGTGTCTTTCTTTTTTTTTATCCCTCTTTTGATTTCAGTCAGAGAATCAGATTCAGCCTGCCAGGATGATGGCTTTGCAGTATCGCACAGAGTTCCTTTGAGCAGGAAAGGCAGATGAAAATGATGTCTTAAAAACTGCGTGGAGCAGGCTGCCTGGCATTTGTAAACTGTCTTTCCTTCTATAGCCATGAGACAGTAGCAGGAATAGCAACTGAAAGTCTGTCAAGATAATATTCAATTGCATTCAGATACCTTGCAAGCAATCTAGTCTTGGCTTCTGAAGTGATATATCTGTGTCCTTTGTTTTGAGTCTTGTTTGTCTTACAAAGGCTGACCAGATAAGAGTGTTTGCATCTCGCTGCAGTGGTTATATTTTGGTTTCTGGAAACGGCACACCAGTCCTTCTAGTCTGTGCAGTACCTTCTACCTGTTAGAAAACAAGACTGAGATTTGCAATTCTGATCTCTAATGTCCTAAAAACCAGCTCTGTATCCAGCAAGAAGCACTCTCTGTGTGGCAGTTAAGTCCTGAGCATGGGTCAACATGGAAAGCAAGAGCTGCTTGCAGACCTGTGGGGAAAGGAAAAAAAAATAAAGACTTCAGATCTTTAGGGTTAAGGAATTTGAATTGAATTTGAGAATTCACATGTTCAGAGCTTTTTTTTTCAGACTCTGCAGATTTAGGGAGACTAGATTCTTCAGATTCTATATTCAAAAGCTGCATGTACCAACACTCCTCTTTAAAATAAAAAAAATAATTTACAGAGGAGGAAGAGAAGGATTGATTTGTGATGCTTTTTTTTTCGTGTTCTCGTATAAGATACAGTAAATACTTAACATAGTTGAAATTTCTGTCATTGAGCATACTTATACTTCAATCACACATAGATGTTGTCTGTATCTTTTTGTTTTCCAGCTTGTATCTGACTTTTGAGGAGACTTATTTCTCTTGCTGCGTTTCTTATTATCTCCTGTTTTTAGTAATGCTAGGAAATTTTGGAGATTAGAAGAGTGACTAGTCTTGAATTTTTTTGAAAGTAAATTTTCTTATTTTTTCAAATGGTTTTATTAGTAAAAGACTTCTGCTTTTACAACCCTTAGTTTGTGAAACAGTGTGATCTCTCTCTACGTTGTATGTATTATTTCTACTACTTAATGCTTGCTTCCTCAATGCTGCTTTAAAACTTTTTTATTTTATTTGGTAAATAAGATTCTTCAGATGAAATTAAATTACTTTTGGCATTTGTCAAAAAGTTGCAGCTTTCCAACTTCAAGACTTAAAAACGTTTCCCAAGAGGCATAAGTATTGCTTCATGGCTTCACAGATTTACATTAGTTTCCATATTACTTACAGGGGATCAGGAAAACTCATTCGTCCATTGCAAAAAGCTATTTCTAAAATTCCAACTTGCTCAGTTTAAAAGCATAACATCAGACAAATACACTTTTCATTTTACACTAGTATTTTTATAAGATTTCACTTTTTTCCTGATGTTCTGGCACAAGGAGAAGATAAGTTTTCATTCAGGAAAAATGCAAAATGAAGTTACCAGAAAAATGTGTGTTTTCTGTATCTCACAGCTCTCTGTGATAAGTTCAGTTGTTTTAGAGATCTGACATTGGAAAACATCTTTGGGCATGCTATACCAACATTTTCCTGTTACTGTGAACTACTGCTGTCCTTAGGTCAGACCTTTACTGATAACTGCCCAGATATTAAGGAGCAGAAGTAACAGGATTGCTGTAAATATTCATCTTTATTCCTTTCTTTTTTTCCAAACATCCAGATCCTTTTAATTTCGTATTCACATACAGAGTACCATGTAAAAATCCATAAAAAGAAAAAGTGGATAAGAAAATTACCCATTTCTAAGGCTTGACAGTATTTGCAGAGTAACTGATTCCCAGGATAAATAGAATACATTGCACTTAATAACTCTGAGAAATGAATTTTCATAAACTTTTTATTCAGAGCAACTAAATTCTTCTGTGCAGTATAAATGATGTTATGAAAATGTAAAGTTCATTAACAAGCTGTGTATTTTTTATCCACTTGAATGTAATTTAGAGATTATATACTGTAATAGGATTTATAACATTATGCTGTTTAATCTTTATGGTTTTACAAACACATCAAGCACAGTTGGCAGAAACTACCATTTGCCTTCAATGTGAGGATTCTGTAACCTATTAAAAAAGCAACAAACATTTACTATTTTTATTGATATTAATGGATTTAAAGAATTTTCTATAAACTGTATAGAATGAATCCAGCATCCTTTCAAAGATAATTTGGTGATGGTTTAAGGTGGATTTATGTAGGATCCTGGATATATTTGTATTTTTATTCTGGCTTTTCTCTATTGTCAAGTGTTTCATGCTTGAGGATATATTTTTAAAGGTGACTTTAAAAGGATTCCATTAGAAAAGGAAAAGACCCTGTTCCTCTTAAACTGGAGAAATAGAAGTTCTTTACTATATTGCAGTATGCAAAGCTTTATACTACATGCTTTGGGACCAGATCAGTTCTTGTTAGCAGTATGGAATCCAGCTAAAGTGAAAGCAACAAAAATTTCAGAAAATCTTTTGACAGGAAGGCGTGTAGTAGTATAACATACTTTTAAATGTGTATGAAAGTGCTGGTCTTAGTCAAGCTGTTCTTCCTCAATATAAAATATTTTATGCTTCTGTGCTTTCTGAAAAATAGCGCACACAAAAATAATCCCCTGCATGACTTCATATTATCTAGGGCCCTTGATCTAATTTTGGAGTAAATTGACTGCCATATTTGGACTTTGTGCACTTCTTTCCCATGTTTAAGTACTAGGCACTTGGCCAGTGACTGGAAGCATAGTTTCTATTATGTTCTTCAGCAAGGTGATATTGCTGAGTTTAAGGAAAACTAGAGTATTTTCTTGTCTTTAATAAAATGCCAACTTTGCTTACTTTATTATGAGTTGCAATTGATGAAACAAGTTAAAAGGCATAATGATGCTTTGTCTGTGATTGTCAAGTTGAGTATGTCGTGAGTATAGTAATCTCTTGAGATCTTCAAAATTTTACACTGATTTAGAAATATGATGTTGTTTCTTCCCCCATTTCACTGTACTGTGGAAAATCGTAGAAATTGCTGCTGGGCTACTGAAGAATAAGTAAATAAGAATAAGTAAGAATTTTTGTGTAGTTGATAATGTATGTCTTAAATATAAAATGAAATTTCAATATTAATCCTCTATAGTTTACAAGAAGCCATCTGATACTGATCTTATCAACTTTGCCTGTGCCAAGGAGAGGTTGCTATTTTTCATAACAAGAAAATGAAACCAGCCTTGCTTGCTCATCTAGACATGCTGCCTTAAGAGCTGGTGGAAACTGTGGAAATTTAAGAGAGCGTAACTTTTCCTGTTGTTCTGTCCAGAATTCTTGAGTTTCGCTAACACTTCATGAGCTTTTTGTGTATATATCTTTTTAATATCTAGCCTTATTTAGTGATCTAGAAATCAGAACCATATGGTTCTAGAAATCTAGCACCATAGAATCCTTATGGTTGTAGGGGACCCCACTGCACACGCAGGGTCCCCTAGGGCATGTGGCAAAGGTTGTATGCAGGTCTTGAAGATCTCCAGAGAAGGAAACTCCACAACCTCTCTGAGTAGCCTGTTCCAAGGCTCTGTCAACTTCACTGTAAAGAAATTTTTCCTTAAGTTCTTGTGGAAATTTTGGTGCTTCAGTTTGTGGCCCTTTCCTCTACTTTTATCAGTGGCCACACTAAAAGGAGGCAGGCCCCATCCTCTTCACTCCCTCTCTTGAAGTGTTTATAGACATTGACTAGATGTCGGTGAGTAAAGGAGAATAATCGTGTCCCTCAACCCACTGGACCTGTATGTCTTAATGCACCTCAGGATCTCATTGATTTTCTTGACCACAAGAGTAAACTGCTGCCTCATGCTCAGCTTGTCATCCACCATGATGCCCAGGCCCATCTCTTTTGCAAAATTAAGTGTTGAAAATATTTCTGTATTAAGAAAAAGCGTAAACAACATAACTATATAGAATAAGGACTACAGCCAACTGCACGAGGTTCCCAAGGCCCCGTGCAGCGCCCGGGCCCAGGGCAGAGCGGCCGCAGAGCTGAGGGCAGGGAGGGCTCTGGGGGCCCGGGCAGCTCCATGGCAGCCAGCAGGGAGCCCGGGCGGCCGGGAACGCCAAGGGCCTCCTGCCGGTGTCGGGAGCAGGGAAGGGGCCGTCCCCCTGCTCGGCCCTGCTGAGGCCGCGCCGCGAAGCCTGGACTCCGTTTGGGCCCCTCCTGCATGGAGGCCATGGAGGAGCTGGAGCGACTCCAATGGAGGGCAGTGAAGCTGGGGCAGGGCCTGGAGCTCAAGGCCTGTGAGGAGCAGCTGAGGGAGCCGGGGATGTCCTTTGGTGTGGAGAGGAGGCAGCTCCAGGGAGACCTGGCTGCTCTATGGACACCTGAGAGGAGCTGGGAGTGAGATGGGGGTCGATCAGGATGAAAACTGAGATTTGTTAGACATAGTAAATACAGTCATAGTTGCTGTACAGCCTATAGTGCTTGTGCTCTGTATGGGAAAAGGTTTACACAGTGCTCTGACGTGTATCTGGAAAGTCTTGAAGCTTGTTAGAAGTGGTGCTTGTGGAGGGAGGTTGTCACTATGTTAATTTCCCAAATATTTGACTTGACATAAAGCTTAATGTAGATTTCAAATTTTAATCAGCAACACTTTTGAAAATTTGATCATTACAATTTGTTGGATAAGTCTTGCATATTACTTGGAGCAGACTTTTACTGAAGGCTGCTATCTTCTGGAATATAAATATTTGGAAATATCTAGCTTCTTAAGAAATACGTAGAGTGTTTATACATAGAGCTTTATGCAAACGCTGGACTAGATATTTAATTCTTTCCACTTTTCTTTAATTCTTTTCCACTGTTTGTCTGTTATTTGGTGCTGACTGGAAATAAAAATCTGAGCTCTAAGTAAGCGTGAGGAGAAGAGTCCGTGCAACAAGCGTGTGATCGGTCTCCTGCCTTAGATTCTAACCTGTCTGAGATCACAAAAGACTTATATTTTTCTTAAAGTAGAATTGATTCTGTGCCAAACATCAAGCCTAGGAGCCACACACCTGTTGTGGAGCATGGATAAAAGAGCCACATTTGTCTTTTGGACTGTCCAAAACAGATTACCCTAGATTAGGTCTAATTTTAAGTTATGGTGTTGAAAAATAGGTTATACATCTATGTCAAAGCAGAGCTAAATCAACGTAACTCTACATCTACAAAGATGTAGAAGGATGCTTTTTCCCATTTTAGCAATGAGGCAGAGCATGCCACAAAACCTAAGATTTCGTTAAAAGATAACTTCAGAAGTTTTTCTAAGAAGCTGGTAAGACATCTACATCTTAGGAGAACAATTTAGAAAGACCTGTCCAGAGATCACACCAAAAAGATTCTTCCTGCTAGTTTACCACCATTTTTAAATGCCCCTTTTTTCAACAGCAATAATTTCATTTTTTTTATTTCATGATTTTAAGGAGCTTTACTCATGATTTACAGCTGGCATTCTGTAATTTGCTTAACAGAATTAAAAAGAAAAAAACATGTGGCTTTAGCAGAAAATAAGCAAAATAATGAAAAGATGAGTGCCCTGAGAAAAAAGTGCCAAAAATCTATGTTGAAGGATTTGTTTTACTTTTAGGCTGACACAAGAGAGTGCAATCTGTGTGCTTGTTTGATCGCTTTGCTTGCAGAAAATGTGATCTATCAGGTCACTCATTACTCTTTCTGCACAGTAAAGCTGTGTAATTGGATTTTAACATGTTCAAGGTTTACATTTTAAGTTTACTTGTGATTCCTGATTTTCATGGAAAACTTTAAACTTTTGTAATACCTCACTTATACCCCCTGCACAATTCAATCCGCATATTACAGATATTTGTACTTTTTACTTATCAGTGAATACCAACAGGAGAACGTATTGAAAATGCTGATTCGTTCCTCCATATTTCTTTTTCATCAACCTCCTTATATTGTCCAAGTTTAACTTCTCATTTGGTTTTTGTGTGTTTGTTTTGTGTTGTGTTTCGGTTGCTCTGCTGTTTTTTGCCTGTGAACAGTATGAAAATTTTGAAGTACTGCAGGTTAAAATTTTGTGGATGCTTTTCTGTTGAGAAGGGAGGTCAATCTGTTATTTATTGTTCTATTTTTACCAAACGGAGCAAACTGTAATTGAGCCTGAGCTGCAACTTGTTAAACACTTCAGAATCAGAACCTGGTTTTATCCAGCATTGATGGTTAGAATGCAGCTGCTACAGATAAACTCTGAGGCCCCAGATGGTGGCTGTCTAATCCTCATGAGAATTCATGTCCTAGAGGCAGCTCTTATCTCTCCAGACCTGACATTGTCTGCAAGTCTACTATAACGGGGAATAATATAAACATGCTATGCATGAGTTTCACTTCCTTGAATAACACAAAGACACAGGAAGTTAAGCTAAATGTTACAAGAATAGAGTTTGCATTACCGAAAGCGTAGTTATTTATATTGCGCTAATAGGTAGCCAGTGGTTTGGGGGTAGGGTGGATACTCCAAACATCGTACTGGTTGTAGTTTGTTATTCGGAGTTCTGGTATATAGTGTATTTGAAAGGACTTGCTTGGATTTCTTTGTTTTGTTTACTGTTATTTATAATTAGATCATCAATGTAAGTTGAACGATGCCACCTTTTCACTTTCTTCGTTGGTACATGCAAATCGGTGGGGGTGTTCCATGTCTTCAGTTTTCCTTATGAAGGAATTCCTTTGTTGCCATCCTCTCTCTTTGTTCTGCTCTGTTCATACATCTATTTGACCATCTTAACAAGTAGAGGACAAACAGACTATGTTCTCTTCCAGAGCCTGTCAGTGCCACTTCCAGCGGACAGGGGAGTTTCTGCTTGCTGGCATAAAACCCCTCCTGCCTTTTTTTGTTAGGTGAATATGCTGACACTTCACCATGATAGTTTTGCAAATTCTTGAACATTTCCGTGTGTGCATACATGGAAAAGTAGTCCGCATTGTGTTTTAAGTCACTAAATTTTTTTAAAAGAGTGATGATAATCAGTTGATTCTAGCATACACTGCAGGAATTTGGGTGGTGTTTCCATATAACATCTTTTTCCCTTGAACTTTAGAGTTCAGCAATAGTAACAGTTCATTTACTCACTGCCTACTTAGGAGATATAAAAATTGGAATAATTTCACAATATGCGTTTACTCCATATGTTGGTAGTTGCTCTCCCTATGTACGTTTGTGAACAAAAGGAGCTGCGTAAAAAGGAAGGAAATCTAGCAGAGCTGTAGAGCTTAATGAGCAAGTATATGTATTTATATATGGCTGTCCTTCAAAGCTAGTTAAGACATAGTAAAAAAGCTATCTAATTACATTTTTAAAAATGCAATAACAGTGTCATTGAAACATTATGAGAGATGAGATTGGGAAGAAATTTTGGAAGGTTAACTAGCAGGAAGACTTTATGACTGTCAGAAGAGAAATATACTACTAAAAAAAAAAATAGACCTAGTATCTAAGGTAGTAATGACCCTTGCCAACATGTTCTTTTTATCAGAAATTTTATGCAGTGTGATATAAAGTGTGATATAAATTGTAATTTTCAATAAATCAGAAAAAGGTAGATTATAGAAAATACTGGTGACTATTTTACAGTAGGCATATTTATATTTATACAGCTGCTATAGTTTTGCTGATTTTAAATGTTATTTAATTCAGATATTGTATTCTTCCGTTCCATATGTGAAAAATGTGAGAGAGATGTTTATTTCTAGTGCTATAAGTGCTATTTTTCCCTGCTGTAATGTAGTGACTTTTACGTGCTGAAAATTTAGAACCTCTCAGGTGGTTTTCCAAAAATGTACTTCTCACTAAGATTTTAAAATCCTTCAAATGAAGTAATGGTCTTTAATTCAGTCTCTTTACAGGAGTTACTAGTCTTTACATTGATTTATATTTCCATGTGAAATATCAGCATAGTATCACAAAACAATTAGGTACAGTTTTGCTCTGTTTAGGTCTTGCTTGACCTAAAAGCCAAAAAATATATATATGTATTTGAAACAACTGTACACCAGCTGTCATCGTGTTGGTAAGAATGACATGCATGTTGAAATTTTCACTAGCCAAACTTGTTTCAGTTGAAACTATTTAATGAGGAACAATTTAGTTTTACCTCTCTAGTTGAGTTTTGGCAAAAACTGACATTCATTTTAATAGTGTCCAGCCAGAGTGGAACTAGCAAGCTTGTGTACTTCGGGCTTTCTGATGTGTGAGTTGTAACTAAATAAGCATTGATAAATTGTAATTAGATATGTAAAATAGTTTTTTTAACTTAAAAGCTTTATTTAATTCAAATGCAATTGCATGTTGAATTGCTATATAGCAGACGATTCTTAGGAATTATCATCTTTTCATGCTGCGCAACACAGTGCTGCCAAGTTAGCCACATTTGAGTATGTTGGAGCTGTTGCCAGAAGGAAACACACTAACCTTGCAGTGCTGACTAGGATGCTGATGTAAGATTGTTCATATAGGCCATTCAGGCATCGTCTGCAAGATTTTATATGTCATTTTCTTAACATTTTGTCTAAGTATATTGGAAGAAAAATCAAAAATTGATTACAGATTTATGTTTCGCTCACTCACGATTTTGAGTTCCTAAATGATTATTGCTAGCATTATTTGTGATGCATACTGTTTTTTCCTTGCTGCACCTTGTTGCATCACGGTCACTGTAAGAGCACAACAGTAACATATATCCTGTCATGAGCTGAACATACAAGATAAAAGATGTTAGAGATTAATATGCAAATAATTGAAAAACAATGGGAACAGAAGGCAGATTATACCACTTCTTGAAGTTTCCATTTCTGTATAGTAAAACATTCAAAGACTGGAATTAAAAAATAAATTAGTTTCAACTCCTGGGAGTGAAATATAGAGTCCTTTAGTGTGGAAAGAGCACCAGGTATAGCAAGGGGTTATTCCCGATATAATTTTAAAATACGGGGTACGGTAAGAGTGAACTACCCTGTTTGCACAGAAAGATTTCTTGTGTGTTCTCTTTGATTTTAATAACATTGATATTCTGCTTGCTTTATGAAACCCTTTATTACAAACAGTTATGAATATGAACATCTCATTTGACTGCTGATGAACAGAGGGGAAAATCTAAATTAAAACTTTAAATACCACTATTTAATTACCCAAATGGCTTTGACTGTGTTAAAGAGTGCCTGGGATTATTCTGTTTTTTCAATTTGTTTTAATGCTTCCTTGCTAAAAGCTGATGGATTCCCAGGCCCATTGCTGTCACTGATGAACTATATAAAGATAAATGACATTATGGTAAATTCCACTTAATGACACATTTTTAATTTTCTGAACACAGACATTTTCAGGCTAGTGAATGAAGGCTAATTACCTCAAGATCAGAACAAAATAACTCCTCATTTTGAAAGATAATAGAAGAGAAATGTTGCAGATTAATGATGCTATTTATCTTTAAAAGAAAAAAAAATCTATCTTTATCCAGATAGTACAGTTCCCTGAGGAATATGGTTATAAAATGAATCTGAAGTCGCAACTTAATAGGTTATTAAAATTATTTTAGTGTGGGCTCCTCTGGTTCAACCTTTCCATAAATTTAAATGGAAGGTCTGCTGTGCTTCTGAAGGAAGCAGCTTGTTTACGAGACCACAGGGAGAAGACAGGTTACTGACAAAAGATGCACTTAGCCCGGTTCTGAATCTGCTTTCCTTTTTCTTTCATCTGAATGGAACATATGTATCAGGTGTAGTTTAGAGAAAAGTTCAAAATTTCTATTACAAATGTGTCTGTATATTATGAGAAGCATGGATACAAATGAAGTGCATTAAGGCAAGTACACCACTGGAGCGGTGGGTACACTCTTCCTGGGCGAGGCTTACCAGCTTAGTTTCAGGTTCAAATAGCCGGGGTGTCAGAACGTGCCCTGCTGAGTATGAGGATTTTCTGCACTGATTCAGACTGTGTTGCTCATTTTATTGCTGTTCCCAGCCATCTAACTGATAATACTTACTTTGCTGCACTCCATGGTAAAAATCTAGTTGCATCATGAAAGTAAATTCCTGTTCAATACCATTCTTTTGCAGGTTGCAAAATAAAGCCTTATTTTTGAATTTAAAAAAAAAACTGAAAAAAAGAAACTTTGATCCATTAAAATATACTTCATCTAGAATTGCTAGCTAATCCTGAAACGCTGAACTCTCACTTATGTGTTTACAGTAGGGTGACTAGGAAATGGTGTATAACATAAGGTATTCTTTTCCACACTATTCTGGTGCGATTTCTGTGGTGCCATTGCAATTCTGCCAGATCAGCCTTGGTGTTTGGCTTTGGAAGAGGCTGCTGTTGTACAGGAAGAGGGTACTGCTGTCCTCAGCTCTCACACTTCACATAAAATATTTCTTGCAATTTCCAAAGCCTGGAGGATAAAACAGGGAAGTCGGAAATGCCTTCACTAGATTTTGGTCCAAAGTCCTACCTTTTTACTTTCTTTTTTTATTAAATGAAACAAATGCTGCCGTGAAAAGGATGCTGATTTGCTGGCTGTCACCTGCCCTGGAAGGATGCTACCCCTGCAACATGTATTTCTGCATAGAGCACAGTTGAATGTTTCCCTTTTTAATTTGCTCCTCCTATTCTACGGTTAAAAATTACATATAGCACTAGTGTTATTTATAAGTTGCTGTCCTCCAGACAGGCTTTTTTTTTCTTGTCTTAAGCAGTATCTGAGTTTCAAAGGAGATACACTCAGGTCCAGTAGTCTGCCTATTTTCCATCCCTTCAGGCCTCCTCACAGGCTCTAAATGAGCACAGCAGTCAGTAGCATGTTTAACACACCCCAATTGACCTTACTGTGGACCCTTCAACACTACAGGTGCTACCTCCAAGCAGTTTCCACTGTTTATTTCTTTTGGGAGTTACAATTATATGTCCTTTGGAGCTCCTCTTTGCTGACTATCACTTTGTGAGATGGCATCACAGATGCTGAAGAACTACTTGCAGAATCTGCATCATGCTACAAAGTCTGCAAACAACTTAATGTCAAAAGGAGGAATAATATTCTCGTTACCAATTTGTTACCAATGTCCTGTGTTTTACCTCTTGCGTCTAAGCATAGTGGTTTTATTTTAGGAATCTGATAGTTCAACCTGGCTTCTGGGCACACAGCTTCATACTTGCTGTTTATCAGCTCCTGTGCGTGGGCCTGTTCTCAATAGTTTTCTTATGCAGTGAATATGAAGGTTTCTTTGAAGTCATGATATTTTGTACGCTGGCCTGTATCATCCTTAGAAGAATGCTGATAAAAAGATTGGAACACAGTCTATCTCTGTATTGTTTTCTGACAAGCTTACCCTGCGTTAATTGTGAAAATCAGAAAAGATAGAGACAACAAGTCAGAGGGGAGAAAGCAGACTGTGTTTTTGTTTTGAGGTTCCGTGACTCTCTGAAATCCTCTGCCTGGGCACAGGTCTCTTTTTCATTTACAAACTTAATCATTGTTCATTTCACAGCTGACCTACATGTTAGATCCAAACTCAGTTTTGTAGTTAACTTTGTTTGCCATCTTTTAGTTTCATTTAATTGGTCCTCTGATAATTTAAATGAGAGCCTCATTCATTTCTGCACCTTACTTATATTGTAATATCACCATATTCAAGTCTCAAACTCTTCTCATGGGATCTTTAACAATTTAATTACACAATATGATAGAAGACATTTGGTTTAAACTAAGTACACGATGAATGGAAATTGCACATTGGAAGAGGACCTATAAATATATAGATATGTGTATATAAGCATATGCATATATATAAATATGTGAGTAGTTGGCACTTAAAATCTTTTGTCAATGTAGTTAGCTTTTATATTGCCTGGCCACATGGAATTCTGTTAGATTTTCTGTCAACTAGGTGGAAAGACCAAGAACATTATCTTATATGGAGAGCACATGAAGAATTTCCTTATCCAAAGGAACTATATGTGAAATGTGTATGGAAATATATGAAGAATTCCTTGTACTCCAAAGAGGATATAACTGCTTGTCTGACAGTGTGTTAACGGTGAGGTCTCAGGAACCCTGACAGTTACATGGCAGAAGTATGGTATATTATATATGATACAGTGAGATCGTATATCAACTGTATAGCAGTTGGCATGCCAAAGCTTTCCTAATCCTCCTGCTGTACTTGTCTGCTTCTGTTTTTATCTACTTCTTTGTGCTTCCTCTTACCCAAACATACCATTGAAGAATTTCTCCATAACACTGTGCCAGCACACAAATCCAGGGGCTTCACACTTTAAAATACAGGTATGTGCTGTCCCTTCTTGCTGTTCCTCCCTTTACCACTACAGACTATGAGCAACTGAACAGGCTCTGTCTTTAAAGAGTTAGCATAGAGCAAGCTGATCGCCTTTCCAAGTTAGTGTGGATGTTCTGTTCCCTTGCCCTCATTGTTAGCCAAGTGCCTACATTTGTATTTAATGTTTTTGATCGCCAGGGAAAAGTAAGAAATACGGTATTATCTACATGATAATTTCCAGTACAAAGTGAACACAACCTAGTATTTCTCTAAAGAAATCGAGAAAATAGTGAGGAAATAAAAAGGTATGCAGTTTGCTTTCCTGGTTGTTTCAGGGTTTTATATTATAAAATCTGTATTTAAATACATTTTCCAATGTGAAAGCACTATTTAGCCACTCTGTCTCATCAAATATTTTTGAAGGTAATAACTTAAATAGATAAATATTTAAAGGTAATAACAACCTGAATGTTATTTTCAGGTAATTTTTTTTTTTTTTGCTTACATATTTGCATAGGACCTCTAAAATGAAGAATTTCAATATACTGTCTCAGGAAAAAAAAAGAACATGGCAAGAGATAAATATTTGTTCTGTTTAGTAGTATTACTACCTCAGTCTTAGGTATTGCTGGAGAAATCTCTGGTTAAGCATTGAATAATTAGAGATTAAGCCCCTGTTAGAAATGTCACTTTTGAAATACAATGATTTTGTTGGCGACAATAAGAAAAAGCACTTTTAGCATCTCTTGTATTTTTACTGTATTTTTATAGTTCTTAGCAATCTATCCATACTGGTTTTGCTTGTCTCTTATTGAAATGTCTTTGATCTCTGTGTGTGAATTTGCTTTTTTGCTCTTCTATTTTGTAGATTGTGGCAGCATATGTCCTAGTCCTTTGGCTCTTTGCTAGCCAGAACAACATGAAGACACTTGGTTAGCAATGAGAGATTAATACAACAAGAGGCAGCAAGTATACATAATGCCCCAGCAAAGCAGCGAATACAACACACTTTTATTTCAGCGATTTTTAAAGAAATATCTTAAGCAAGGCCTACTACCTAGTAAGGCTTAGTAAAGATTTAACTGTTTGTTGCTCTGGGAGAATCGGCAATTTACACAATAGTATTCTAATTATTCTATTAGTACTGTAATTATTCTATTAATCTATTCTATTAATAGATTAATAAATTATTAAATTATTAATATATTTAAGAAAGTGTAATACAAGCATAGTTGCTATCCTGAAGTACTACTGGAGGTTAGTTATGTGAGAGTTATGCAAGTGGCTTACATGCCAAAGCAATTTGAAATGATATAGTCAGATACTCAGATACTTCTGCAGATCTTTTTGTTTGTTTGCTTGTTTTTAAGCATTCCTTAGAGCCTTCTTGACTATGCACCCAAACATTTGGAACTTTGTTGTCATATGATCTCTTCCATGCGGCTATATAATAAGCTGTAATAGCAGATACAGGGACCATAGGCTGGTGAGCTAGGTTTTCATTTCCAGTCACAAATTACTTTTTTTTTTTCCAAACCACAACAAAAGATTTCTCTGTATATTTCTGGTGCTTTTAGGCCTGTCTAGAATGATGACTCCACTCAACTCCACTCAAATTTTCGTATTTATGTTGAAGCTACTTCAGAGACACTGATGGTCACTGAAACAGTTACGGCCACAAGAAAAGTTTAGATTCTCAAGGGTTAGGGTTACAGGGGTAGCATTTACAATACCATGGCAGACTCCAGGTGTTTCGTTCTTGGAAAATCTTCTATATTTTATAGAACCTTGTTTTGTCTTTGGGAATTCACTGTTCACATATGCATCATTTTATCAACCTTCTGCGCAGAGAACAAGCATGTTGCTACTTCTTATTTTGCTCTTGATTTCCCGTTTCTAAAGAGTTTGAGATGTGATCATACTGTTTCACTGGTATGAGGAAGGATATTTGTTCATGCAAGTGCAGGAAAACTACTTTCTGACTGTTCGGGATTTCTTTTCTACTTTTTCCAATTAAAAGTGTTTTGAGATGTAGAATAATAAGTGAAGTTTTCAGAAGCAGCAGCTTGGTGAATTATATCTAAAATATTTGATTTTCACAATGTGTAATTTTGATAATAAATATAGGGAATGTGAGTGATATGTATCTTGTTTATTGAGAAATAGCAAGGCCTTATTGTACAGTTCTTAGTTTTTACCAGGTATAAATTGTAGTAGTGTTCAGAATATGAGAGAAGATCTGACCAAACAGATCCTGATGCATTTCAATTCCAGAAACTACAAATTATATTTTTAGATTTAATAGTTTTCAGATTTCTATTGGGCAATTAACAGTACTACCAGATAGACCCTGTTTTTTAAATACAAAGATTATTATGATTAGTATTAGGTTTAAAGAAATAATACTTTATTTTGATGATGTTATCATCAAAACACAAGTCTTTTGAAAGAGCTGCTTCCATACTTAGCTTTTGTGGCTCATATCTAATGTTAATAAATATAATCCATTCTGCTAATGGAATCCCAGTCCCAGTCAGCAGCATTTTACCACGCCACAGCAATAAGCAATGTCTGAAACTACGAGTGTCTCTAAGAAGTTCTTTCATGTTTAAGCTAAAATGTGCTCAGCAAAAAGAAATGTAAATTTAAAGAAAATCTCCAATTTCCTATTCTATGCAAAGCCTTGATTTTTTGCTGATTCAGGCAGTAGGGTTGACACTGGAGCTTCTCATTTCATCTGAAATAATCACTTTTTACTTTGGAACAGTCTTTCATTTTTACCAGCAGTATCTTCTGAAACAGTCCACTTTGTATGTATGAATCTGTTTTTCTCCAGATAACACAGAAAGTAAAACTATCGGGAACAGGTTCTCATCTATTGCTTTCTTGAGTGCATAGAGAAATACTAATTTTCAGTGGTGCCCATTCGGACACTTTTACTGATTATTTTCTTTTACCTTTAAAAAAAAGACAAAAAGGGGAAGAAGGAAATACATCTCTAGCCTAAATTGACTATGCCAAATAAAACAGTACATTTCAATAGAAAATGTAAAATGAACATAGTTAATATTAATAAAGCTGTCAGTAAAAACCCAGTTCCTGCACAACTGTGTCTGAGCTATTGCTGTAACCTTTACAAAAATCCATGCACGACTGGAGTCTGAAGACGATGTCTCTGGAATAGCAAAAATTACCAGTGGGTTAATAGTTAATAAGGTTATCTCTTCCTCTGTATTCTGTGTAGTTAAAATTACAGATCTGGCAGTTGGTCTTAATCTCGTGTTCTGTTGCAAAATTTAGGAGTCAAAATTAGCTATTGCAGGCATTATTTTTAGGGATCATGAAGTAGTCGTGCGTATGTTTTGTCAGTGGGAAGGCTCATAGGATAACATTGCAGTGCTCATTGTGCCAATGTCACGTTTGCCAGTGTCATGACAGCTGAAAGGCTGGTCCCTCAGATTTTTCCCAGTCCAAATGGCCGTATGAGCCCTTTATTTTGGCGCGAGGTTGCGGTTCTGTGCTGGTGCGGCTCACACGCTCCGGGTTGGCGTTCCTGTTTGTCTCCATGGCCAGCCGCTGCGGTGCCCCGGCTGTGCCGTGCTGTCCGCTGCGAGCTCGGGGCGGCTCGCCTCGCCGAGGAGGCTCCCGTGCCTGCGTGGACACCGCTCCACGCTCCAGCTCAGCTGTGCTGGAGCACGCGGCGCTTCACCGGCTCTCGCCAGCCGCCTGCCTCGCTGCTGCAACCTCTGCTTCCTATTCGCCATCCCCCGCTACGGAGCTCATCATTTCCTTTCCCTGTAACCTCTTCCTGGTGGGATGTCTGTTACTTCAAGGCCTGGAAGGGACTCTTTGCTAGAGCTGGGGAGAAAATCTTGTTTGATTGGAGCCACATTGTCCTCCTCAGCCTGAGCAGCAAGTCTTCTCTCATATCACATCTTAAAAACTAATTATTTTATAGCTTTTACTGCTTTATAACAGCTGGGAGACATTTGCTTTCTCCCTGCATCCTTTCACCTTATTTGTGCTTGTTCTAATACAGCACAAGTCCTTTGAGTCAGGATGGGTGCCTGTCTTGTGTTTATAAAGGCAGTGCTTAAGAAAGCCAAGCAGAGAGAGTTTTAAAAGCAATCTGAGAATATTCTGATGACATACTGGAACATGCAGATTAGTCATTGAAAAACATAGTAGTCTGTTTGGAAATCAATATGATAGAAATAGGTTGTGCAAGCAGGTCAAGACAGAATCAGCAGTGCTGATACCCCTGTTAATCCATCTCTGATTAGGGTATTTAAAACACTATTTTAGAGACTAAAATTGGGAACAATTGATGTTGTATTAAATAGTGAAATCAGAATCCTTCCTGACTGCTAGCAAGGTAACCCACCTTGGATGAAAATGATGTTTTATTTATTTTTGTTCCTGAAAAGTTTTGCCTCCAGTGAGGATCTGTCCTGCAGACAGGACTTCGGGCCTGCTCTGTGATCATTTCTAGAAACACCACCTGGTGAAATATTTCTGACATGCTATGAAGGAATTCTTTTCAGGTCTTCAGCTGGATAATGGTTATAACTTTGGAACTTGGAGCAGTAGAACTGTTTTAAAGGGAAAAGAAAAATTATTAAGCTGTAGCATGACAAAGAGTGATGATTGCATGCTGTTCTGTAACTCATAATATGCTAGAGGGTAGATTTGCCAATTTGTTTACATTTTCATGGGGCTACTCTTATCTACTTGCTTGCTCTTCTGGTCTGTTTATAAAAAAGAAATGACTAGTTTAAAAATTAATTCCCCAAATTCTTTTTTTTTAAGATTTGTTTTGGATTTCCTACCATTGTTTCTCCTCCCTTCCTTGTCACTTTCTCTGTTTCAAAATTCTTTTTTTTTTCTGGAAACAAAATTCCCGAAGAATCCTTCTGCCATTTCACTCCACTGAAGTACTTTCTGTTTGGGTTCCGATTCAGCTGAGAAATATTCCATGCTGAGAAGCTTCCTGATTTTCTGATTTTTTCACTTCTGTTAATCACATGTTAATTATTGCCTGGTAGAGTTTTGGGCAAATATTCTTTTTTGTTTTTGTTTTTGTTTTTTGTTTTGTTTTGTTTTGTTTTTTTACTTCCCAAAGCAGCAGAATCTTGACTCTCTCCAAACGTTAACATCTTTATTATAAGCTTATACTGTTGTACAGCTTCAGCTGCTGGTCAGCTGGCTAGTTATTTCTGCAGAAACAGAAGTGCTGGAAGTAGTTAAAAACATGCGGCTTTTTCTCAAGCTTCCCACTCCCGGAAGCCTCCATGCACTTGGAGCCTCTTGGACACTCTCATGTACTGGCAGTAGGTTTCCAGCTCAGAATACATGTTAAATCAGGACACCTATTGGTTTTGAAAGTCAGTTTTAGACAAAAATACAGCAACTAGTGCCTGTTAGAACTGTTTCCTTTTTTTGGGCACACATATTTTAAACATTCTAAGAGGCGGATAGTTTTTAATATATAATATGTGAAAATGCAGCATGTAACTTTTTTTGAGCAGCTTTGCTTTTGTCACACAGGCTTTTGTGCTCTTTTGGCTGTAAAGGTAGTTTTAATGGCTGAAGTTACTGCATCTGAACAAGATAATTCTGTAAGAAGCAGTCATTCTTCAAAAAAACCCTTTCCGTTTGTTCTTCCTGATATCTTTCCCCCTTCACAAAATTCACTTTATCTGAAAAAAGCACAGATAGCAAATGGCGTATCCAGCAATATTGCCAATGTCATGGTCTTGTGTCACGATGCTGAAAGGTATCTCCTCAAATTATTGTCCGCCAGTGGTTGTTTCTTTCAGAGCAGGCCTCTTGTATAGCTATTTGTTGAATTGTGTACCTACTGAATTAGTCAAAGACCTGGGTAAAACCTTTTTTTTTTTTCTTTTCCTCTTTTCCCCCTCCCCCAATCGTGCTTTTGTTATGTATTGGCTTGCTAATCCTTGTGTTGAGCAGTATCAGACATCACCTTTCTTGGGGGCACTTAGTCCACTCTTCCGCTTTCTTTGTCAAAGGGTTCCCTTAATAGGAGAAGTCAACAGGGAGGACAAAGAGGATTGAAAGTTGTATTTAATCGGGGTCAGAGAGGTGTTGTTCGGAGTGACGGGCCCACAGGCAGGCTGGCCTTTTATGCGTTCCGACGCAGATGGTCCCAGAGCATTCAGTGAAGGGGAGAGAAAGCTGCCCAGTGAAAGCTATTGTAGGGCAGCATCGTTACAGTTGAGAAGGGTTGCCAAGGGTAACTGGAGAGTATCACCAGTATCGTGTGATCACTAGGCTGTGCCATTGAAAACGCTAGAGCCAGCATTGCGCTGGGTCCCCGGGCTTCTTCATGTTCGTGTGTCAACAGTAATACCCACTGCTGGCGTCTTACATTTTAATAGCAGTATTTTTTTTTCTCTTTGAGGCGCCCACAAACTACAGAAGCATTTACATTTCTTAATTTCGGAGCGGCTGCCTCCTGAAAAACGTACGGCTACCTGTTTTAAAACATATTGCTTTTCTCACTCTGGGGAATGGTCTAATAATAGCGGAACTTATTAAGATAACATTGTGTTTATGGAAACTTTAATTTTTAAAAATTTGTCTGAATGCAAAATGGCTGAATTTAAAAAAAAAAGAATATGGATATATTATTCATCACATATAAAGCCTGTGAAGTAGCTTTTGGAAACAGTGCCCTATAATAACCCAGGGTGATTATTATTCTCCCCTTTTTGGTTTAAGAATTAGCATATTGCAACAAGTAAAAAATGTTCCTGACAAAATAGTTGAGTGCCTTTTTTAAACAGATGCCCTAGTAATTTTTTTGTGGAAGCCACAGATGTTCAAGAGGTTGATTGTGACTTGAGCCTTGCGCTGAACGTCATCTGAAAGCACAAACAAATGTGTGAATCGTGGGCATAGGTGCCTGATACCCTGAGAGAAGGTTAGCACAGAAAATTAAGTAGAGTCTGAACACTCCCCACACATAACAGTAGAATGTAAATGACGGGCACCCTCGTATGCCCAAATCTGAGCCATGACACACAACTCGTGGCTGTAGCTGAGCTCTGATTGGGGTGTTTGAAATGGGAAGGGCAACGTAGCTTGGAGCCACCTTCATGTTCCGTGATCCCCATGAGGGCCACTTCAGCACCTTGTGCAGGTTGGAGCACCCAAAATGTTTGGGAAGCATGGGGCACAAAGCTAGCCAATCCACTGGGAATCCCTCCATGTCAAGCAGACCCTCACCTGTTTAATGAGGATGGCTCTAGGTTATTCGTTCTGTCGGGGATAGGCAAGGAGCAGAAGTAGGAGGTCATGGCCCAGCCTTTGCTTTGTTATTAATATTTGCTTTTTTTTTTTCCACAGTCACTATTAGAGTGTAGTCCTCTGATGTTTAACAGTGCCATAAATCCACATAAATTTTGCACACCGTAAGGTAAGGTGTGGTGCCAAATTAGAGGCAAGTAAGATGAAAATTTCATGTGCACCTAATAAAATAACTGAAGATTTTGTTAAAAAATAAGCTGTCATAGATATTTTAGCATTTCAGTAGATTTTTAGCACTGCATATATTGTATATGAGGGAGCAGTTAATGTTTCGCCTTTGTTTGCTTTTACTTTTATTACTTCAGATCACCAATACATATAAATTGGAGTATTCCTTTTGAAATGGATTGCAGTAGTGATGTCTGTTATGGATTTCATGGACTTTTCCATTCCTGTACATTGTTTGAATATAAAATACTTTCCCATATAATCTACATCATGGCATTAGGGATGGGGAACGGGTCACAGATGAAAAAAAAATGGTGTGAAAATGAGCTGCCTCTTGCTGATGTTTCTGTGAGAGTGCAGCGGGAAGCATTGCGGTGCAGGTTACGTGATGAACAGGCACAAAGGTCCAAAGGGAAAGTCATAAAGGCTGCAGGCAGGTGGGTGATGCAGTGAGTGTGTCCTCAAAGACAGTGGTAGAAAAGGAAAGCAGCATTTCTTACAACTCCTCTTAGCAGCATTTATTTTCAATACTCACCTGAAGTATTAGTCTGTATGCTTCCAAGGGAGGGAGGCTATATTCCCTTCTCAGATTAACAGCAACCATTGACCCCCATTTTCATAGATTTTTGAATGTTACTGGTGAGTGATACACTCTGTTTTGTTTACTTGAATGTTTTTGTTTTGAGCAGGTGGTTTTCTATTTTTGTACTGTATTTTCAGTTTCTAGAATTATATAAGGAGTCTTACAGAATAACAAGCTCCAAGTTATGTTCTGTATTATACCTCTATTTCCACTTGTATTCTCTTTTTAAGATAATGCCATCACATTTTATTTTTGCTTCTGATTGTACTACTCTAGTGCATGTTCGTTCTTGATTAGTATGGAAGTGCTCACGTTGGCTTTGTGAGAAAGCTGAAACCAATGCAAGACTAATACATTTAAAATGTACAGTATTTACATTGACTTGATACATTATTTATTTGTAGATTCTTCAAGAGAAAATATATTTCTAAATTCAGTCACATTGCATCTTTAGAATCATTGGCATACAGTAAGAAGGGGAAACAAACTCCTAACATCCAGAAATTTATTTCTTGTTATCATGTCAGTGAAATGAAATAAGATTATTTGAAGTTTTTCTTAGTCAAGATCTTTACTGCCACTTAGATGTAATAATTCTTTTTTTTTTTTGCTTTTTAACTTGGGTTTGGCCTTCATTTTATGAATTCTGAATTATTAAAGAATATTGCAAGTCTGATTTTTTAATTGATAAGGTAGATGCAGATTATTTTTTCCAAGCCATGCTCATTCCACATCAAATCCAAACCTTCTAATGTCTCTTGGGAATGAGGCATACGTGTAGAACAGTTTTAGTGTTAGGTCTCGTATGAATTACATGGATTAGTCACCCTTAACTTTGTTGTATACTTTTCCCAGCACAGTCCTATTAGTGCTGTAATGAAATGCAGTCCTTGACTAGCATAACCTATATTAACAACAGGCTTTAGTGTGGACAGTTAATTCAGCAAAAATGCCTTCCACCGTTAATATTTCTTCTATGCCCAGCTGAAGACACATAGAGCTAGACAGGATACAAACCACAGTAGTGTTGCCAATAAACCACTAATTGCATATGGCAATGTAAGTTATGAAAAAAAATACTGATAGAACCTAGTAGATCTGAATATTATTTCATTACAAAGACAGTGACATACAAGCCAGGATTTTCAGTGTTTTGACTATTCGGAAATTCCTCCCGACATAAAAACTGTCACTAATTCAAAGTCCTGCTGTTTGTGGGTTCTGTGCAATACATTCCATGATCAGATGAAGAAAAAAAAAAAGGTAGATAGGACCTTTTTTTTCCTATTAGGTAGATAGGACCTTCCTCTCTTTTGTCCTCCACAGTCTAGATGGTCTTGAAAAAAAGTTGTATGTTAAATGCTGCTGTAGCAATTCATATATATCTCATGTAATGTTTGGGTCTTCAAGACTATGTAGGGAATTGTATTGATCCTCATGAGCCCTTTGCTTATCCTCATTCAAAGTCTCTCCTCTGTGTTGGTTGCACATTTCAAAGGAGGCATTGATAACATTCTTCCATGATGGGATTAGTTCTTTTCTGAGTATTTCCAGGTAGTAGTTTTTGTTCTTCAGTCATTGATTCAGGAATTCATTGCCATTCTCCAGATGGGGGAAATATTGCATTAAAGATATTGGAAATTATTGCCCTGATAAGCAATATGGAAAGTATATTTGACAATTTTGCGCGGTAGAGTCATAACTCTACTCCATTAACCAAAGTAAGGGACTTTTATGTGATTTGTGTAGGCTAAGCAGATCAGATTATTCATTCCTTATCAGAAATGAATGACTTAAATGAAAACTTTAAATGTTTCAGCATATTCCGATTAATATAAATATTTCAGTGTTGTACGATGTTAAGCTGAGCTATGTAATTGCATATATTAAAGAGAACTACTGTTAAAAATTGATATTGGAACTTAATAAAATTTCTTTAATTGTGCAATATTGTAAAACAAAAATGCTTTAAAAATATCTATAAATGTGAAGTACATAAAATAGCATGCTACAGAAGAAGAAGGATGATGAGATTTGCAATACTTGAACTGAAATTATGAAAGCTTTTTTTACATATAGACCAATTCCAATTTCATCAGTGTCAAAAAAGTCCTACAAAATGGACTGTTTTAAATGTAATTGTGTGCAACTTAATCATGCTGTGGCACTATTGTCTCATTAATTCTCATCAAAAGCTTGTTTAGCTTTTAGAATTTAAATGTTAAAAATCAAACGTAGAATGAACTATGCTGGTCCCCATACAAGTGTTTTATAACCTGGCTAACTTGAACAAAACAGGCTATGAAAATATTGAGCAGCATCCACAGAAGACCAGTACTCACCCACTCAAGCACTTCCTCCTTACCTACACATTTATTTGCCCTTTGTTATTTATTCAAGTGGACAACTTGCATTTCTTTTTCAGTGTGGGGCTTCTGAATTTGATTGCAAATTGCCTGCAGTAAAGTTATTGGGGCAGTAACCTCATCCAGCACAAACTATATTCATATTTGATTTCTAAGTAGATAGGAGAGCACAGGATACATTATATATGCCTAAAAGCAGTATAGTACTGTTTAATGCCTGTTGATGTAGAAACTTGATTAATAGTGCATTCAGGGAATGCATATTGCTATTCTCTGGTTGCAGTTCCGTGAAACAGGCGGACTTTTTCCCCAACTTCTTTTACACATCAGAGTGTCATCAGTGAAACATAAATTCAAAAGAAAATGCCATTAGTTTTGATGCCAGTGTGTTAGAGTAGGGATCTTGAATATGTTTATCTTGACTGTTCAGATTGTGACTTTTCTGGACTAGCCTAATGCACTCGCTTTCACCTTGCTTCCTGAGAAATGCAGAGCAGCTCTCCTGTTTGCACTTTGCATATGCTGAGTGTGGGAACACAAATGAGTTGAGTAGATACTGATCTGACAGCTAGAGCCATGCTGGCCAGTCCCAGCAACTCTCTGGAATGGGAAGTGAAAAGACCCGTGTTTTGTGTCCGAGTGTCACGATCATTCCGTTTCTAGCAAGCTTTCCTTATGTGTGTTATGAAGGTTGTGGAGATAATGTGCTGTTATCAAGATCCTTTTTTGAAATGGTTTTTTTGAAAAGTTTTCAAAAGCTAGCTGAAGAACTTGTATTTCATGGATATAGAATAAAATTACTTGTCCTGTCAGTATAGCAATTGTTGTAGAAGTTGGTAGGCATTTTCCATTAATAGTTTATCTGCTTAAGGAGGAAAAAAATCTAGGCCAAGACTACTGAGAAAAAATAGTAACAGTCTGAATAAATACTTTTTAGATATTATCGGTGATCCTTTGGTCATTTACATACTTCTGATTTAAGTTCTGCTGTCACAATGAGACCTTCTCCATAATCAAAGGACACCAGCCTGTGTTCAAAGGGAACAAAAAATACTCCACTAGATATGCACGATCATGTGCAATCCAGAAAAATGCAATATACGAGTTTCAGACTGCCAGTCCTTGGATCCATTTAGGGAAAACGGACATTATTCTGTTTCATTGGAAAGGCTTCAACTGCTGGTGGAAGCCATGCTCAGAGGAAAAAGAACCGATATTATACTTAAATTTATCATTCTTTTTAAATAGTCAGAAATGCATAAGCAAAAATGGAAGTAAGAACACTTTTTTTGCCAGTTTATTCCTATAGCTTTTTCTCAATACCCTTCCACTTTTTTATTTTGGAAGGAGGAAAGAGAATAGGTTCCAAGCAAATGAGAATTAGTAGTTCTTTATGCAGGCAACTTTGTTTTTATTGCCTCAGTGTTGTACTTTTTAGTATGGGCAGTACATGTTTCTGCAGAACTCCATGCTTCCTGTTACAAGCAGAAGAATCATACTGAGAAGAAACCCGTCATAGCTTTTTCATCAAGAAAAAATTGCCTTTGTGTCATACTGAAAAAATGAAGACTGCATTAAAAAAATAAACTCTGTTCTTTTGAATTGTTTGCAGTATTTCTGGTGCCTGCATGATGAAGATCTTTTGTAAGTGTGACTTGCAGAAGAACTAATAAAATATTGATGTGTGCGATACCAATCTTCAGTTAAGATGTCGAGAAGATCTTTCAGTATTTTCCTAGTTTGTTATGGATTTGTCTGGATCGTGATAAGGAAGACCAAAACTAGGGCAGAATGTTAATACTTGAGGTTTGTTCTTGAAACCTTAAATGTATGATTTTATGCATCATCAAGTGCAACGGAGCTCTGTTACGACGCAATTTCCAGAATGCTGTTTTACTAGATCACTTATTTACTACATCATTTTTGCTAGAAAAAAAGGGGTTACATTCCATCTTTTCTCTAAGTTTCAAGTTTGTTCAAGGAAGTAATTTTAGAAAGAAAAAATATCTAATTCTAATGAAAATATCTTAAAGGATGAGCCACAGACCTTCTAATAACAAATTCATTGCCATAGGTATGTTACTCAAAGAACCGAATGACTTCAGGTATCAGCTCTCTGAGTATAAGAGTAATCATTGCATATTTCATACATGATAGTAAAAAAATAACTATTAAATAGAAAGAAATAAACATACATTTTTCTTTTTACCTTGTTTTGCAGTTTGGAGATGAAAAATTTAATATGTCGTATGATTTTACCACATTGAAGTTTTAAAGAATCTAATTGTTATCCACCTGATAACAATCCACCTACTAATTGTTATTTGTCTATATATATATGTCTAATTGTTATCTATAAATATGTCTAATTGTTATCCACCTACTACCAAAACCCTCAGGATCCTCAGGCCTCTGGGATAGACTTATGTTTCACTATTTTAAATAAGAAAGTCTGTTACAAAATGACCATCATTTAAAATATGCAAACATCTTCTGTAATGCTGAAGTAGATCTTACACAATCTATTCTTGGGATTCTGTTTATCTCAGAAGAAATTTAAGATCTTGTATTTATTGAGTGATAGATAGCTTTCCAGTCTTACATCGCTGTATTACTCGAGCTCTGCATATAATCAACTGTATGAAGTTTTTATTTATTCTTACCTTCTGAATTTCTAAATTATACCTTATTCTCTGGTGGGAATAGAATGTTCATGTTTGTTTTCTCTTCTCTGTTATACTTTGACTGCTATAAACACTAGGAATAAGAGCCCTGCAGCTGAGCTACTTATTTTTCTTTTAATCTATTCATTTTATACTTTTCAGACAGATTTTTCCCCGGGGTGAAACAAAGGTTAACTGAAATTTCCTCTGTTGTGTACCTGAACGAATCAGCAGTTTGAGAAGGAAATCCCATTGATGGGCAAAGAGAGTGACAGGCTCTATTTAAAGAATTCCCCTGGCTGTGTGGTAGACCAACCATGCCATGAATGTAACTGTTCCTGTGGTCCCCATACTTGTACTCACCAAAAAGAGAGAAAAACCTACTTTGTTCTGCAAATGTTTCGCTAAGCTTTTAAAATCATGAGACGCTGAGTTGTGAATTAACATTGCCAGTAGCCAAGTCTGAAGGAAGTGCTGCTGACTGCTGGATACAAAACAGATAAAAAATATCTGTTATCTTTCCTGTTATATTATTTATATAATGTAAAAGGTATGCCAAATACTTGTGTTTTGACAGTAAAAACAAAATAATTTAACAGTGTTTATTTTCCTCTGTAATGTGTATTCCAGACTTTTTGTCCTTTTTTTTCACTGCATATATATCCCATACAAAATGTGAAATATCTTACCCGTGCATAGTCCTAAGAATATATGGGCTTGAGGAAGGATGCTGTAAATACGGAAGAAGGCATATATCATAGGAAAAATGTGTAGTAGATATACTACACTGAAAATACATACATGGCTGAAATATATGAGTGTCCTGGATGCCTAACATCAAATGCAAAAAGGCTAAATGACTAATATGTGGATTATTTTTTGTATTTTAACACTGATTTTAATATCAAAGGCAAGTCATTCTATTTGTATTGTCATATTTTTAGTTCATGTGTATTAAACCTCAAGACTTGCAAAATTTCTTGAAACATCCAGCTTTAGCCCTACAATTGGCTGCAACAGTTTATGCTGCCTATATGAGTACTATGTTATAGCCCCTAAGTGTAAGACTTTTCTTTTTTAACAGCGACAGTTAAGTCTGTTCCCATGGGGAATCAGTGCTTAAGTTTGTTTTAAGTTATATTAATAGGTCTTCCTTTTTTTCAAATATGTGGAACTCTTTAGAGTTATCATTGCAGCTATTTTCCTACTGAAAAAAACACAAGTCTATAAATGCTTACGTGTTATATATCAAGTTAAGAGAGTCTTTCCTTGCCATGAGAATATTCCCAGCCTGAAATTATGTCTCATTTCTCTGTGGAAATTTATAGGTGTCTTTTAAAGTACTTTGTGCTAAGGAGGTAATGACATATAATCTATTGCAACAGCAGGTGTCGTCTTCTTACATAAATCACCCTTTCACATCAAAGTGAAACTGAGAAATTCTTGAGGTGTCTTAAGTAAAAATAGAATAGTTGCATTTTGTCTCCTTAGTGGTGCTAATACAGGTAATTTAAGGGCTTCTTCACTTAGCCATGTTGGACTGCAAAGAGTTCTCTGTGCTCAGGTGAAGTTACCATCCAAAATTAGGACTGGTAGAAATTTGAGGTGTAGATCTCTGATTAGTCTTTCATGATACTTTGAAGTTTGCTGATGGTGCAAAGACCTGCCTAGATCTCAAGGTAGTCTTCTTGCAACAAGCAGGGTTTTAGGATGATAGAGACCCGAGCAGCACATGGTTTAGGTGATCTTTGCATAGAAGCATTGAGTAATCAAAATTAGTTCTATTTTCAGTTCACACTTCCGTGGCTGTAGAGCAGATTACAGGTATTGCAAAAATGTTGCTGTGGTTTTATATGTTCGTGTGTGTACATGTGTATGTGTACATATATGTGTATATTCCTTTGGGAACTTGAATGCATCCTTCTCAGAGAGAAGCACTGCTCTATACAAAGCTTAATTCCTGTGCTCCATAAACTCTGGTGAAGAGAGTGGGGTTTTGTTTTGGAAGAGGGGTTATGAAAACACTGAGAACAGGATCCTCATTATAACAGATTTTATTCCATAGAATTTGATGGCTTTGATTCAAAGAAGGATATGTATTTTTGGACCCATGTAAAATACTGCAACATAGAATTCTTAAAATTCCCGATCACTTGTAGGCATTTAATTCATGTAGCTTTAAAAATAATATGAATGGTACAGTAACTATCAGAAACCTTGTTCTGACACAGTAAATATTGTTCAGCGATACATCTGGAACAGTGCTTGCCATAGAGACCTTACAGTAATATGTGATTAAAATTCTATATTCTGTAATGTCCTGTATTAATTAGCAGTCTAAATCCATTTCTGAGGCCCTATTTGGAAACCTATTCACCCTGCAGGCTGCATAACGTACTGCCATAGCCTGAAACAGCCTGTGTCACTGAACTTGATTATGAAATAGCCTAGGTAGCATAAATGGCTTCATGTATGTTCCAGCAGAAGAACTCTCTGTGGGACAGAATGAACTTGTGCAGAGTACAAGTCTTTTTTCTAACAGCTCTGCTAAAGAGGGAAGAGGATGCAAGTTTTGCCAGAGATGAACAACAATGGCTTTGATGTGTTAGTGTATTCAGTTGTTGGGATCTCTTCCTCACTTGTAATGAGTGAGGATGGAAAGAGGATAAAAGTGCAAATTTATTGAAGATATTTTGTTAATGTACTGCTATATACCAACATACCATGTACCATTAAAACCTGCAGATCACACTGGACAGTGAAATTCATTTGGCCATGAGTTGACCATGCAGTTCCTTCATAGACCTGGAGGAAATTTATGGCAGAAATGTTCTTACTAGCTTTGTAATTGTTTCACTGAAATGCTGTGAAGAGTGAAAAGAAAGTACTCATAGCCTGACTTTTTGGACACGTACGACTACTCTCTGTCTGTTTTTTCCATTCTCATCCCCACCTGCATCCTGGTGAATATTCTGAACATTTTGGGTCTTTTTTGCTAGGTCTGTCAGAGATGTTGCACTCTCAATACTTGGCTTGACACATTCTGTGAGAACAGTCAGCAAGACAGTAGATAACTTTAAAATGCTTGGTCTGCAACAGGAGTCCCTATGAAGCACCTTAGAGCTGACATTAGCTATGGCACACACCAGTCATGGGGAGTTACTGCCGTAGCTGCTCTGCTCACACAACTGCTTCTTAAAAAATGAAACCTTTGCCAAAAACAACATGAAAACAAATGTAGAAACTTCAATTATAGAATATGAATTCTGGTACGATATGGTGGCAATTTACAGATTTGACTTCAAAGGTGTTATATTCTGAAGGGGAATCATTAACTTTTGATTGAATTTATTAGGGCAACCATGAAGATCATGTGAAAATCAAAAGTTGGATTTGCAGGTAGATAAGTGATTGAAAACAACAACCAAAGGAAATTCAGCAAATAATTAAATGGCTGAGGAAAGAAGACAGCTGCATTAAAAGAACAGAAAAAACGTGTTCATATAGTTCATATGTAAAGACTTATATTTCAAGATGATTTATTTCTATCTCCTGACTTAAAATTTTATTCTTCTTTTCAAAACTTAGATTGTTGATCTCAAAAATTCAGAATTAACTGCCAGGATAGAATATGCCTCTAAGTATTGTTTTATTTTAACTTTTTTGACAGAGAAATTTTTGAATTTTGTGTGTTCTTCATTATGATATTTTTATAGTAGCAAGTGGAATGTAAGAAAAAAGGATAAAATACTTGATCGTGGTACTGGCTTTGCTTTGAAAACCTGATGGAAAACTTAGGAAGCATGCCTTTTTACTTTTTGTCCCTACTCTTTCTGAAAATTCAGTGAATAAGATGGCTTTCCCATGTGGCTTAAAGGATTGGTCAACAATTTTCTTCTTTCCTGATGCCAGCATGGATCCTTGATCCCTCCTTCTTCATCAGGTCAGAAGGATCACCAGGTCATGTGTTGGAGACTGTCTGCTCCTCATTCTTGTATTTGTGAGAGAGCAAAAAGGCTCTTCAAAAAGAGATGGAATAGGGTGGTTAGTGTGGGAGGCAAGAAAGTGAAGAATGTAGCACTTTTTAAAGGTACTGTTTAGGTTTGGGAGGGAATCTTGGGCTGCAGCTTAGTGTGTAGGGAACGTGAACAGGGAATGGGAAGTTCTTTGGGAGCTTCACAGAGGTGTGAAGGGTTTCCAGCCCTGGAGGCACACAGGTACACAGATTAACGCAAGGTCAGTCTGCTGAGGAAGGAGCATTTTGAGATGAACGTTAAGCCCCTCACCTAGGTAGCTGTCTAACCGGCACTGCTGTTGAATGTTAGGAAATTAAAACAAAGATTACGGATGCTGCAGACGAGGGAGAGCACAGAAGTTCTCCAGGCCTTGGTTGGTATTGCTACTAAAAGGCAGGAGAGGGTAGTGGAATGACTAGCAGGAAATAAAACAGCAGAAAGCTGTCTCAGAAATGCTTATAGCCACAAATGGTGGGTCAAATAACTTTTAAGCAAACTACATTGCTGTTGGTGGACTTCCAGATATCTTCAATGAGAGAAAAACATTTCAAGTTTTTCTGTATGATCTCAACACAAAAATTTGTATTGTTGAAGCACAGTTTTTCCTTCATGTTTCAGTCGTAAGTAAAACTAGAGCTTTGTTCATTCTGTGGTAAATTGAATCTGGTTTTCAGATGTCTAAATAGATTTAATAATGTTTCATTGTTTAATAATGTTTTTTCAGCATTAGAGCTCTTGTATTTATTTTTGGATCTGAGGAGTTCTTGCTTCTAACATTACAAATTTTTGAAGAACTGATTTAGACACCAAAGAAGACAAAATTTGTTTGCACTGAAAATGATGTGAATGGTCTTGAAAAGCTGTTTCCACATGTACATGTTTAACATCATTTCTTATTGTGTGATCACCAGTTATTGTGCATAATACTAGGTTGAAACTTGATTATTCCACTTAGATTTTTACTCTCTCAAGTACCAGACAAGACTCAGACCACTCTGCAAATAGAATATTTTATTTTTAAGACAAATTGTCTGTGGAATTCCCCTGTCTGTTGCAGTGGAATTGATGAATGTTCCAAATAAAAATATTTTATAGAACTTCTTGAGAGCAAATCATATATTATTAGCTCCACCTTTTGGATGAGGAACAGTATCAGAAAGGCATCGTGCTTGAAAACTCCCACAGAAAACTTGTATGTAGATATTGCATGTTATGTTCACTTTAATTGTTTTTATTGACTTTGTCATTGGAAGTGAAGTTAGACATAACATCTTAGTTGGCACTAATTTAAATTTCTAGCCTTTTTCTGGAAATCACTGGTATGATTGGTTTGATAAGCATTTGGATAAATTCTTCCTTATTTTTTCGTAGTGTTAGTAGTTCTTGGTGGTGTTATGCTTTGTGTTAGTAACAAATTCCAAATATGGAACAACAAGTTCCAAATATGGACTGGGTCAACAGGATGGGACACGTTACAGTTAGCGCCAGTGTCAGCAACAGTCTGCAAACAGATTGAATATACTTGTATACTAGTTGTAATACAGTAATACAGTATAAATATAGACAGGACGAACACCTCGGATGTTTCATTTCCTCCTCTAACAATGAACAACATGACACAGTAGTTGTACTGTTGTCTTTCCATAGTCATGGAATTAGTTTTGAGATAAAGAAATTGAGATAAAGATAAACTGCTGCTATAGCAGCCATTCTAGGGATCCTCAGGCTATTGTCTTTTTTCTTTTGCTTATACTTTTGCTAGTAAAAAGACAGTGTATGAGAGGATAATGGTATAACACTTGGAAAGTTAGTAGGTAGTAATAGTGTGTGGTGTAATGGTGATTTAGCGTTAGTGTACATTAGCAAACACGGTTTTGAATATAGAGTTACTTAGCAAATGGCCTTAATCATTGTTATGGATGCATAAACTCGTTTTGGCATGCAGTAGTGGGAAGGCAATGGTGAAGGCATGGATTATTTTGAATCCACAAGAAGAAAAGGTATGTATCGTGCTGTGTATTAACATTTGCACTCAGTTAGGAAAACTGTGAACTGAATTGCAGCTCTGCGTGTTCGAAAGTTCTAATGGTTGTGATCAGAAGTTTTCACTTCCCTGCATTTCAATAAATTCAACCCTTGCCTGATCTGTAACTTTTTTTTTTTGGGTGGTAAGGATAGGAGTCCATCAAGAGTAAAGTGTCAAAGTTCACTGACAGTTGGGCAGGTGTTGATTTTAAGGTGAATTTGGTGCCAAGAATCTTGATGAGTTTTCCCTTACTGAAAATAAAAGAAGTTTCTGCCATGTGGTACTTTCCAGCTCCACTATGAGTTTCAGTAATTGAAATAACCATTATATTGAATATACTGTATAAAATCTTGATATAATCTTAATATAATTAACTCTATTTCTATTTTCCAGGAGAAGCTGATGTGGACTGGTCCATCAGTAATAAAGATGTGGAGGTAACACAGACAACCAAATTATTCTGTAATTTTTTATTTTAGATCCAATGATCCTACACAGCAAAGCAATGAAAAGATATGGAAAATATCTTTGTAAATAATTTTTACATTTCTATGTTTTTAATCTGAAGAAAAATTGCAGGAGGGAGAATAATCCTGTGGTAACTGTCAAGTTTCCTTATTTTCAAACTGGCATAATATCTATTTCTTGGATACACTTTGACCTGATGGCCTGGTGGCATCTGGAACCCTAGGAATGGGGCTTGAAAGATATGATATAGCCAAAATTTATTTGATGATTAGCTGATATTTCAAAAAAGTAGATTTTACGTTCAGGAATAATCCCTCTGTGACTGGGTGGTGATAAATGGGGCCCAGTCCAGTTGGAGGCCTGTGGCCAGTGGTATCCCCCAGGGGTCAGTGCTGGGCCCAGTGCTGTTTAATTTGTTCATCAACGACCTGGACGCGGGCACGGAGTGCACCCTGAGCAAGTTTGCGGATGACACCAAGCTGGGTGGAGTGGCCGACACTCCAGAGGGATGTGCTGCCATCCAGAGAGACCTGGATAGGCTGGAGGGTTGGGCAGAGAGGAACCTCATGAGGTTCAATAAGGACAAGTGCAGGGTCCTGCACCTGGGGAGGAATAACCCCAG
>JAUBOD010000271.1:172078-211167 GCA_032353885.1 Nothura maculosa | reverse complement strand
ATTGAACCTCATGAGGTTCCTCTCTGCCCAACCCTCCAGCCTGTCCAGGTCCCTCTGGATGGCAGCACAGCCCTCCGGAGTGTCGGTCACTCCACCCAGCTTGGGATCATCTGCAAACTTGCTCAGGGTGCACTCCGTGCCCTCATCCAAGTCACTGATGAACAAGCTGAACAGCATCAAGACCAGGACTGTGCCAGTACTGTCACCCTGTGACGGACACTGCTAGCTTAGACCTGCAACTGGACTCTGAGCTCTGCCATCCTGCCAAGCCTCAATCCACCTCACTGTCCACGCATCTAACCAACACTTCCTGAGCTAATATAGCAACATAGCACTTTTTATAAAAAGTGTTTCAAAGCAAAGAAACAGTGTATTTTAAATGTCCATTTATTAATATTGTTTAATCCAGTTTAGTTTGAGTAGTAAAAAATACCCATGACCATGTTTTACTCATCATGTCTGATGAAACGCTTTATAAACCTTTAGAGTCTGACTCATCACATTTAATGAAAAGATTTGAAAACATAACAAGACATTCTGAGAGTTTCAATGTATTGATTTAAAAATGGAGAGTACTGCAGACAAAAACCTAATAAATCACAGAATCACAGAATCAGAGTCACAGATTGTTTAAGGTTGGAAGGGACCTCTAAAAATCATCTAGTCCAATCCCCCTATTCCAGCAGGGACACCTAAAGCACATGGCAAGGGGTGTCATCCAGGTGGGTTTGGAAGATCTCCAGAGAAGGAGACTCCACAGGCTCCCTGGGCAGCCTGTGCCAGGGCTCAGGCACCCTCACTGTAAAGACATTCCCACAGGAGTGGGAACTGCCTGTGTTTCAACTTACATCCATTTCCCCTGTCACTGGCCGCCATTGAGAAGAGCTTGGCCCCTTCCTCCTAACATTCCCCCTTTCTGGTACTTATACATATTAATCAGAGCACCTCTCAGCCTTCTCTTCTCCAAAGAAGATGCTGGGGACAATTCCATTGGCCTTTAAGTGGAGCTTATCAATCACAGAAGATGGTAAACTAAAATGACACCCCCAAAGACAAACAGAAGGAAGCAAGCAAAACCAACCATAAAAGAGAAGTTCGAGTAGTTCAGTTCATTCAGGCCCCTTTCAGGTATTTATACATGTTAATCAGATCCCCTCTCAACCATCTCTTCTCCAGACTAAACAGTCCCAACTCACTTAGTCTTTCACGGAGTCAAAGATTAAGATCGGAAGGGACCTCTGGGGATCATCTAGTCCAACCTCGCCCTGCTCAAGCACCACACCTAGAGCAGGTGGCACAGGGCGGCATCCAGGTATTTTGAAGACCTCCAGAGGAGAACCCACACCCTCCCTGGGTAGCCTGTTCCACTGCTCTGTCACTCTCAATGCTGGATTTAAATTTATTTTTTCATAAATAAATTAATGAACTTTGTCATGAAAACAGATGCAAGTATTTAAAATTGTTCAAGTATTCTAAAGATAATAAGGTATGTTTTGAAAAGTTATTCAGATTAAGTGCATTTTTTTTTATTTGCATCTGATGTTCATTTTGGAAGAAACTGGGAAACGTCTGTGTTGAAACTTTGCTTTAAAATCTTGTGGAGGGAGTCATTAGGGAATCTCTTTAAAATTAAAAAGCTGAAACTAACACCAGTTAACAGGACTGTATAATAGTTATCAAAAAACTGTGAAGGAAATGAATGGTGAGAGAACTAAATTATTGAAGATAGTATGTAACCTCTTTCTTTATAGATGATTTGTAAATGAGAGGCAAATGTAAAAATATTTAAATCAGGTCTAGGAAGATTTTAGTAATCATGTCTTGCACCCTGATGTTTATACAAAGAAAATCAGTAAGAACAGTAGCAATTGTGAAATGGTTGTCAAATTCTTGTAAAACTATTCTTGGGCGGATCCAAGATGGCTTTGTGAAAACCCGACTTCTCAAATCTCTGGAATTATTCAAAGGAGAAGGTCAATAAGCATGTGTGTAAACATGATCCGGCTGACATAATCTACAGTTTCCAAAAGGAGCTTGACAAAGTTCCTGACCAAAAGCTGTTAAGCAAACTAAACCACCAGGAAATAAGAGGATAAAGGTACAAGGTTTGTATAGATAAATGTTTTGTTAAAAGGTAAAAACTGGAGAAAAAGTCTTTCTTGCAGTGGCTTTCTGGAGCTCTGTGTTGTTCAATATATCCATCATTACATGGATAAAGGTGAGCAAAAGGGTGACAAAACTGGAATATGTGCAGAGTTAGGCAAGATAATGATTAGAAGGCGAGTTGTTTAGGCTAGCAAAGAGTTGTTTAGGCTAGCTAGCTGTGAATAATTGCACAAGGATTGAAATAAATGAATTGCAATAAAACAGCAGAAAAAAATTAACAATACATTTAACGTGATATGCATGCGAAATAATCCAGTTACACTTATGAAATGGTGGGCTTTGAGCAAACTATTATCCTTCAGGATTAAAATTTTGAATTATGAGAGATGTTTTCTTAAAAATACCAGTTCAGTGTTCGTAAGTTATGGAAAAATGTGATCAAGTGAAGAACTATCAGGAAAGCAATATGGAATGAGTTGCACTTTTGGTATTCTGCATCCTTCAGCACATGTAATGATCAAGTTGGGTAGATCTGTTCGGCCTGGAAGTGAGCTACAGCATCGTCCATGAGAAGGATCAAAGCCTCAGTGATGAATTGTTCACTGTTCTCTTAAACAAATCAGTGAGCATGCAGCAAAGGTGGATCTCCACAATGATGCAACCCCATGCAACATCTTCTAGGTGACCTTATCATGGGATATAACAGATGCAGGAAGACTGAACTGTTACATGAAAGGGAAATTTAATGAAGCTTATTAGATAGAAACTACATCTAGCTTGGAAGGTTATTGAGTTGGTAACGGGTATTATATGAAGATATATGTATATGAAGTATATGAAGTATATGGGGGAAGTATATGAAGAGAACTGGGGGAAATATGCGTGCGTGTTTTTTTCTTTGAATGCATGAAGCATTGTCTTATGGCCACAGTTAGAGGTCATGACAAGAGCTGACCTAGTATAGTAGAGTTTCATCTTCTATTAATTGGTTATAATAATAGATCTACATTTCTATGCCTTTATTATGGTTAGTAAAGAATCATGAGTCTCCAGCGGGGTATTTTATCATTGTTTGTCAAGCCTGGTAATTGTGGCTGTTCTGTATCAGTTATGTACTTCTGCTGTCCGTGTGACCTGGAGACAGACCATAGCGCTCACTCTGATCTTGATGTTAAATTTCTCCAAGGGAGTTCTGCAGAATGCTCTAAAAACTTTATTGTATCCTCCATAAACCTAACTGATTTAATATTGATAATTTACAACATTTTCAAGAAAATACAGTTATTATCCATTAGGCCTGTCATTTTCCCTGAACTAACCTTGACAATCTAGGGGCTCATCTTGCATTCTGAGTCGTACTGGAATCAGCTAAGTATAGTATGATGTCGTCAAATAGAACAACAGTAACAAAAAGAAAGATATTTTGCAGAGTTGTTCGAAATCTCAGATACAAGTCTCTTTGGCTATATGCTACTCACTCTAGTAGGCAGCACAAGCAGCCTGCAAAATCACTGTCCAGTGCTGAATATATGTATGGATATATATGTGTATACATAAACATATATGAACCCTCATATATTCACATATATTGAATAAAACCTCCAAATGTTAACATTCCAGATGTTAACATCCTTCCAGATACAGCAACTGCTCAGGTAGGCATCACAGTGATCACTGATCTCAGCAAGTTACTTCTCTCTCATTAGGTGCTTCTCTGTTTTTCTGGGAGGGATTAGCTTGTTTCCCAATAGTGGTATACCTATCTAATTTTTTTCTTCTAGAGCCTTCCACATTCAGCTAATTTTTTAAATTTATTTGAATTTTTAAAATCTGTTTTTTTAAAAAAGTTACTTAGGAAGAATGACATTTTGGGTTATATTTGTATTGCTATTTTTATGTATGATTATGTTTGATTATTATGTATGATGTGTTTCAGATGGAATGAAAAGGATAATACTTAGGATTTATGGAGTTAGTGTCTGAAGCTATAATACCATTGTTCTGAATAGATCCACAGAAATAAACTGTACCAGGGCTGAATAGCAGAGCTGTTGTGAACCTCTGCTCTCATGAGAATGGAAGAAAACTTTATGAATAGGGCAGTTTGTCAGTAGATGCAAATTGGCAGAGAGAGCAACATTTTCCTTTATAGTTTGGGGGGGAAAACAGCAGTGTACAGAAATTCTCTGGAGTGCTTTCCCTTATCCTTTGAGTCAGAAGTCTCTGTTCTCCTGAGTTCTTTAACTGTGTTATATACCTGCTGGCACTTCCGCATAAAGACATATCTGCACACTTCTAAGCTATACTTCTGTTAGCTACTGCATCTTCATAAAAAAAATGGAAACACATCTCAGTAGGCAACTTCTTCATTTATCTTGGCATCTTTTTAGTCATTCTAAGCCATCCTTAGAGTCACTTCCCTCAGAAGATTTCTTCTTTTGTCTTTGTCATTTTCAAAACATATACTGTCAAGCACTTAACGTTAACGATATGCCAGCATTTGAGGGATTGGATGTAGCTCTCTAAATATGGAAGCTGAAGTGCCTAAAAGTCTGTGGATGTTCTGCAGCTGGTGCTGTGATTGGATGTTTTCCCTTCAGTTACATTATGTGCTCTCATTCATTCTTCTCTTTTTTTTTTTGTAGAATCTCCTCAAAGAAAGCAATAGTTTTGCCTGGTTTTTGATGTGACTTCATTCCCTTGGTGGCATTTTTTCATGCCTGCTCCTAGCTAAATTTCTGCTTAATTGTAAGCATGTGTAAGCATTACAAAGATTCTTTTTAATCCCTGTGGTTAAATACCTTAATTCTGTTTGAGGTGCCAGGAGAGTATGGTCATGTGAGGCTTATTATGAGGGAAGACTCGTCGCTTTTCTTTGTTTAAGAATGCTTTTGAAGTGAAGCATTTTAACATCTTTTTCCTTTTTTTTCCTAGTTGTTTTTATTAAAAACAAAACAACAACGAAGAAAAAACAGAGAAAGGGTAATGAAAAATGTTTGTTTTATTAAACCTTTTGTTTTCCTGCGGCGACTTGCATGGGGGCAGCTCCTAACAGCCGCCGCTTTTGACAAAGCACCAGAGGATTCTGTTAAAAAGTTGTGTTTAGTAATTGTAGTCGTCGTGTCAGACCATAACTGACTTGGAGCTGAAGGATTTTTGTGAGATGAGTAGCTGTGCCAGCAGGGACCCAAGTCTCCTGGGCCAGCCGCGCTCTCATTAAGATTTGCCGCTAGCCGTGGCGGTGTTCGGCAAGTATGTGACGTGCATTCTGTTATTGTATGCTTGGCTTGTCAGCCTGCAGCTTTCTGACACTCACTTATGTCACTCTTTATTCAGAGAGGAAGAAGCTTTTGATAATTTGACAAGACAAGCTCTTAAACGATCTAGGTCATGGCCTTCACTGTCTGTGATTGTGAACATATTTCCTGAAAGCCCTGTCACTCATCACAGCTACATTTTCTCCCGGGGAGCCATAGGCCCGTCCCGGTCTCTTGTCAGCTCATACATTTTGGTTATTCATATACCAAATACAGTAGTGCTGTGTGTGTGTGTGTGTGTGTGTGTGTGTGTTTTTTTTCTCCCCTTCACTTTTGCAAATGCTAGCATGTTAGTAAGGCTAATCCTTTCTCCTGTGCTGTGTTCCCAGCAGGGTTGTGTTCAAGGGTTCTCTCTAGTACAAGGCAGACAACTGGCCAAGGGGAGCTGAAAGGGAGGAAAGGCCGCTTAGTGCTGTTTTTGTGTTTGTTCATTGTTGTGGAAATATGAGAACTGGTGGCAAGGGCCTTGTCTATTGAACACTTGAGTCTTGGTCTGCTGTCAGGGGCTGTTTAAGATTGAGTGTTTTATTTTCTTTGATGTTCACATTTGAGAATAGGGAAGTGGGAATTAAACAACAGATGCATTAAGCCGTTGTTCTCGTAAAACAATAATTAGCACCTGATAAAATTCAATATGGGTTGAAATGCACAATATACTGGCTTGATTCATCTGGTGTGGCAGGCTTGGTTGGTTTGTGTTTGAATAGTATTAACAATAACTATTTCAAATTACTCAAATATGCGTTAACAATAAAAATGATATTAATTTTGAGAAAAAGAATTTTGCAGAATAGAGAAAAGGTGTACAGGTAGAGTTGAAGATATTGGAAAGTAGACTTTGTTTATGTTTATGTGTGAAAATAAAGCAGTGGTGGCACTGCTTTTAATAGTAGACACCTTTTGTGTTCATACATCTAAATGCTAGTAAGGTCAGACCACTGGGGCAAGAAATAAATGCAATTTTATTTTAATGTAGTTCATCATCACACTACCATCATACTTGTATACCACAAGAGCTTTTCTTTAAATGAGGGTTATTCATGGTTAAGTACTTTTATATAAATAAGAAAAATCACAGATTCAGTTGTTGTTGTATTTGGTTATGCTGTCTTCCATAACAAAGCATTTCACTTCATTTGAGAAGCTGGTATTTGGTGAAATTGTTAATTATAACTTTGTCATTCCATGATAAAAGATACAGACAATAGTTCTGAGTTGATGCAAAGTAGTAAGATTACAACTTAGAAGCATCATTTTTAAAAGGCTATTGTTTAGCTGCTACACAACCATTTTAGTTGTTTTATTGTGTTGTACTTCTGAAATTTTTAAGTGATCGCTGTGATTATGAAAAATAATACATTGAATAACTGCCTGAAGGAAGAAATATACTTGGCCTGTTTTCCTTTGGCTTCCTGTTCCTGTCTAGCTTAAGTTTTCCCACAGCCTTAAAACAAGCTTAAATACGATAATAATAAAACTTTCCTTTTGGTAGTATTTCTAGTGTTTGGAAATGTTCCTTTTTGATTATTTTGTTAAAAACTTCATCAACTGCAGTTTTCTATTCTAAGTTACAGATTTTTTCCATAACATATCTTATGTCTGGATTAAAAATAAATAAATAAGCCACCCAACTATTAAAAACCAAGTTTTTTTTTTTTCTTTATTAGATAGGTGCTGTGTAAGTAAAGGTCAAATGGCAGAGTGGCATTTTGCCAGTGTATGACAACTCATTGATTGTGATTTTTCAACCATATTAGTCAGGGGACACTGTGGTAATCAAAAACTATCCAGAACTAATGTATAAATAACTGCCTGCTACCCCTGCACTAAACCAGCTAAAGCATTGTTGTGTACACTTGCAGTCCTATCTGGCTTTGAGCAAGAAGGCATTCAGAGGAGAAAGCTTATGTATTACATTTGAGGATCCTTTGCAAGGACCAACCTAGATTCCATTTTGGCAACAGAAGAAAATCCTTTTGTTTGCATTCCAAGACAGTTTTCTTATAGAAATCTTAATGTAAAACTTAAATATTTACTTGCAGTATTTGAGTAAGAGGAGATATGTAGAACCAGTGCACAGAGCAGATTGTAGATTTTTCTGCAGAAAATTGTATTACTGACAGAATGAATAATAAATAATATAATTTCCATCACATCCAGGGAAAACATACTGTATATGCCGGAGGGTGACTGTCAGAAATTCAGATTATTTTTGAGAGATTGTATTGCTATATTAGTTGTTGTTGCTTTCTATATTATTATTATTATTATTTTTAATTAGCCTGCTATGTCATATAAAAGAAGGGAAGAATTTAGGCATGAGATGAAAAATTGTCAAAATTGTAAGATGCTAATAATAACAATTTGCAAGTATTCATGAGATTTCAGTATTTGAAAATAGAGCTAAAATATATTAAACAGAAATGATAGAATAACTAATATTTTTTCTTGTGGTACAAAAAGCTGAGATTGACAAACAATGTTGTAATTGTTCAAATAGTGGAGAAGTTAATTTACTCTGTTCCAAACAAATCTAGAAGACCTTCACAGAAATAAGTATGTACACATGTTTTCAAATGCTAGCAGAGAAAGTGTAGCTGCAGCTGTTTAGAATTTGAGGCAGAAGTATAGAAGCAGACAGAAATAATGTTAATTTTGTTAAAATATTAAAAAATATTGAGAAAATATTCCCTGTCTCACGGATCATTAACATGCTCTTATTTTGTTAAACATTTCCTCCTTCCTCTCTCTTACATATTCTTCTGGTATATTGTGGAATAGTTGTGACTGAAAATCTACTCTGTAAAATTTATATTGCAGTGAACTGAAATTGCAAGTTTGTGTGCAAGATTGGCCAGGTAAAAAGAAAAGAAAAAAGAACAAGGAAGCCATTGTAAAAATAGAAACATTATACCAATCTGTTATGCTCGTTGTTTACAACTCATCTGACATGAGGCTACTAAGTATTATTACATGTAACAATTATATTTTGATTAGGATAGAGATATGTGCAAAAATAATAAAATGTTTCTGTTCCTTCCTTAAAGGAAAGTACCCTATGATTTAATTTCCAAAGCACTTTGTAAATTAACAATTTTAGAATATTAGAATTTCAATTTGTTTTTGTTTATTTTACAGTATTAGTACTTATTAGAGTTAAGGGCATGTTATTCTTCCCAACTTATAACTTTTAGAGAAGAAAGGCAGAGAGAAAACTGTTACTGGCTTTCTGACAATGGCAGGGAGTGTGTTAAACCAGTGTAAAATTCAATTAAACTGTCTAGCCAGGTTTTTGAAGCTGAAATGCAGACCCTTTCAGTTAAGCTTCTTATTTTCCTGTGACCGACACCGGTGGATACTGTGTTATGCCAAAACCAACAGGCTGTAAAGCACCTTGTTTCATGCTCCTAGCTGATCAATATTTTTATTTTCCAGGCTTGCCCAGAAATATGGAGGCAGTATCACCTAACAGTAAGTAGAAACACCTTTTTTATTTTCTTCTACACCCAGTCTATTTACTCTTCTGTGAACTGCTGACCATAAAATATTGACATGTATTTTCTGCAAGAAGATAATAAAAATCTGAAGAGTTTTTGAACTGAAAAATGCAACAAAACACTGTCACTATTTTTTAAACATATTTGGAACTTCTGATTTGATTTTAATACTAAAACCATTAAATGCATGTCTTTCAGGGTACTGTTGCTTAAGTGGCTAAATTTACTGTACACATATAAGAAGATTAAATTTTAGCTCGAGTTATATAGTAGAAGCAATGGTCCCACCTCACATATCCTAGATTCTGTTAACTTTGCAATATACACAAAAAAGCTTTCATCTTAAATAACAAAATTTTAGAAATAAATATTACAAAGTTTTGTAGATAATTTTTGGTCAGCGAGAAGACTTCTAACTTCTTTGGCCTGTATTAGTTGATCCTTATTCATTTAAGAAACAGAAATAAATTTACTGAAGTGTAGCATTTTAATATTAGAGCTTTTTATCAGTAAAATAGAGATGAAAATAAAGCAAGATACTTAGGTTGAAACAATAGTTCTACAAAATTATGGATTTATATGGCAAAGCTTAATGTATTCCTTTTTGAAACAATTATAAATCATGTTCTTTAAGATGAGGGCTTTTTTTTTCAAATGAATATTTTCTCTCAGAATTATCCAAATCAGAGTTACTGCTGAGTAATGAGCTTAACTCTTAAGTAATAGTTGTTATATCTAGAAGACAAATAAAGTTTGTCCACAACTTTTTGTTCAATTCCTTCATGTAGATTTTTCCAATTAAATAATAAATGTTAGAAATTTTTTCTAATCTGTCACCTTCACCAAGTATTGGAGTACTTTTCTTATTCTTCTTCTGATCCTAAATTTAATTTTAATGAAAACCCTGTGCTAAAACCTTTTCTTTTGTCCTTTCTTGTTTCATGATTTTAAAACAAGGATCTGCTTTGGAAATCTTGTGTTTTTGCTGGGTTGGTATAGACTTCGTAAAAAAACATATGAGCAATAGGTGTTCTTACTCTTTTTCTTAAATGAATAAAGGAAGAAGCTAAATATTTTCACTAAAAGCAGGAGTACGTGTAGAAATTTTTTCTAAAGGGTTTATGATATTTAGCATCTAGTAAAGAGATAGGCATTTTAGATGAAATAATACAATGAAATTTATGTTTTTACCAGTCTATAAAATTTAATTTTAATCTTCTTTTCCATCAAAAATTTTTCTAAAAGCAAGTTACAATCAGTATTTAAAATATGTATTTTTTTAAGTATGAAGGAACTGATTCTTTCAATGAGTTAGCCTGAGAAAAAATTTAGCAGTGAATGCTTAAGAAGTGTTCTGACTTTCTCCTTTCCAAGTGTGGAACTAACATTTGTCAAACCAATTCAGTAGAGAATTGAATTGTTAGGAATGCAATTTATGAATAAAAGTATCTATTTGCAGCTTTTAGTGCTTTTCGTGGAGTATTTTGAAAGATGGTTAATATGGATATATTAATATGGACATACCATGATAAATTTAGCTTCTCATTTCAAGTTAAAAGAATTTTTGTTTTCAATAAAGTCCAGATGATCTGCTGATAATCTCAGTTTGTAGTATTTCAGAAATACTTTGAATTTAACCATTGAAATTCACATTGGCTGGGAAAACTAACTGATTCAATTTGAGTTACAGATGGTTTAAAAGTAGAATTTCAAATTTTGAGTAGTAAAAGTCATATTAGATATTTAGAATGTTGTCCTAGAAGAAACATATTTTCCAGATAGTTCAAATATTTCAACTCTACCTTTTAGTTTTCCATTTAAGTATGCTTTTTGACACTCAAAATAGAAAAGGAGTAAATGATTTTCATTGCTGTTATCTAAATTTCTGTATAGAAAAATATATATTGTGTCTATTGTATATTTATTATAATATTGTAACCAGGAAGTACTTTTACATCAGCATAGTGGTATTTCAATACAGAAATTATTTGAAAATCTCCCCAGTTTGGACCTAATATTTCTGCACAACAACTATTCAATGAAAAATCGAAGAACTGACAAAGAACAAATATGCCTGTTACTTTGCTCTGTAAGATAACCTGACCAGAGCAATCACACTAAAGACTAAAATGAAATTTTCCTATGCTTTAACCGTAAGCTCAACTAGATTTAAATTGATTGTGGTAAACTGACCATGCGTTCACACAAACAGACACCTACATGCACACACAAAACAACGCATTCAGGTTTGTAATAAAAACACACTTTTATTATACAATTTTAAAACATCCATTGCAAAGTCTGTATAAATACTTGCGTATTATTTAAAGAATTCTTTGTTAATTACTGTGAATGCTTGTTAAAAACAACAGCATTTAATACTTTCTCTTTGTGAAGCTTTTGGTGATTTTATTCATTCTCCTGCTCTTTCCTAAGAGATGGACTGCCATCTATTGACTCCTTACAGTCTCTGCACTGAAACGTAGATTCACCACAAACAATGACCAAATAATAAATCTGTTCTGCTGTTATGAATGGTAGTTTTTTTGTTTGTTTACACTAGTATGGAGGCAATTTTTGGCACATTACAAATACTTTGTAATATGGGAAGAAATGTCTTGTTCTAACAAAAATGGACTTCCAGTAGAAGAAATCTTATGAGCAGTTGAAATGGTAAAAAGGATTATAAGTAGATTATTTTAATTTATTCTTTGATAGGAAAAAGATAATCATATTGTATTCAATGAAGCTTAAATTTAAAGGCTCTATGATAATCAAGACTTTATAACTAGATTAATTTAGTTTCTTCAAACTTGTTCTTTCAACTCTGTTAACTAAAATTCCACCCCCCCAAAAAAATGAGAATCAGAACAATCCAATTCCCACTGTGTGTTAAAATAATATTTAATCACCTCTTTAAGATGCTGATTTAAAGCTACTACAAATTATTTTCATTGTGTCTGCTCTCTCTATATTTCTCGTTTATCAGAAAAGAATAACCTTTCGTGAAAAACTGTTTTCCTTCCTATAGATGTCTGCAATACTAGATTTTATACCACTTCCACTTCATAAACAGCTTATTAGCAATTTGAAAGAAAGAAAACACAAAGACTTCATTTACACATGTGAAATAGTTTTAATATATTTGAAAACATGTAAATAATAAGTGTATTTTTTTCATACTGAAGGAATTTGAAGTGTACCAAAGAGGGTACTCTTTGCTTCTGGTTGCTGAAAAAGCTTAGCATTTAACTGTGTTTTTCTAAGTACCAAATACTCTAACGCTTTTTAACGCTTTTTAATACTCATATATGTGTATATTAAATACTCATAAAATTTACTCAAATTCTTTTTTATTTTCAAATTTAATCTATAAATGTAAATGCAAATATTATTTTAATTTTTCTCAAGAACAATATATTTTATAGCCATTAACAAAGTGTAAATATCAGAACATAGGCTTTTTAAAGGCAGTTTCCTTAGCTTACAGCTTTCTTTTTGTCAGTTGTGAACTTTTTTCTTAACAAAAATCCCTTTGTGTTTGATTTTTTACATATAATTGCCGTCTTTTTTACTCTTAGCAACTTCCATTTTAGGGAAACCTTTGCTTCTTGAAGGAATAAAATAAATCTATCGTTCACTTACCTCTCATATTCATTATGGAGTATAGGATGGGGAATTCTGCAAAACAAAGCCTTTCTGAAGTTCTGGAAAATGTATACCTAGATATGAGAAATGCCTTAAATAGCATTGCTTTTGGATAAACAGAAAAATCAAAACTTACATTATGTGGGAGCATATTTTAACAGAAGTGAGTGTGTTTAAAGACTGCACATACACCCAAGACCTTGACTCCAGACCAGGTCCCATTCTATAGGTAGTTCCTTAGCTCTAGCATTTTATCTTCCTGATAAAATTAATAGTACCTATTGCTGTATTTACAGTGAGCACTCAAATTTCAGCCCAACAGATGACATCACAGGAAAATTATATATATATATAATTTAAATACATAGTAATCTATATATTCTTTCAATTGCAAAGCTGTACACAACTGTACACAAGGTGTGTACTTTTCATATGAAGCTGTCTGAAGTGCAACTTTTATATCTTCATTTATACCTTTTCTGTATCTTAGTAGTAGATTAGAGTACTGAGAAATGATCAAAATACTCCCCTTAGTAAAATGATATCAAATATATACTAGCTCTATGTTTATTTGCCCCTCTGTGCCATACTGTTTCCTAATTCAGAGAGATTAATTGTACACAGAATTGAATATAGCAAGTCTAGCTCAGGATCAAAACATAGATACAATAACTATATATGAATTAGTGTGGAAAATATTGGTGTGTTCCTCAGTAAACAAATAAATATTAATGAAATTCAGTTCTTATATTGGACAAAGTAGAGTTTCTATTTTCTAAAATGTTTTTCAAAATATATGCATATATTAAAAAAACAAATACTACCATTTTAGATTGTTTCTTTCCATAAGGATTGCACATGTTTAGTAACCTCTCCATCCGCCTGTCTTAACTATTCTGGCAGTAAGTACCCCTTCCCCCATCTCCTGTCTTCCTTACTCTCATTTATATTAAAACTCGTAGGTCAAGATGGCCACCAACAGAGTTTTACAACCATCAGAATTTTAACTAGCAGAAGCTATCATTTAACATGCTTTTTGACAGTTTGTTAATCTTACTTTTAATCCACTTACATAAAAAAGGTGAAACAGGAATTGGCTCTTTTGGCCTCTATGCATAAAAGACATGAAGGAACAATGCATCTTTTGTGTTTAAATTTTGCGCTCGGATTTCTTTCTATGCCATTATTAAAATTTCTCATGGCCTGCCACTTTTTTTTTGGAATAAAAATGTAAGCAGTGTTTTTTATGTCAATTCAAATTCAGTGTTTTTTATGTCAATTCAAAGTGTTTTTTATGCCAATTGAAAGATGTGACTTTCAGAAAGAAAATACTTAAAATATAGTTCTGTGGAAAAATATGTTTTCTGCAAAGACGTTTCTAGGTTTTGTGCAGGCTCAGGATGCACTTAGAAGTATTTCAAAGAAGCAATTAAACCTTACTTCAGGCTCAGGAATGGGATTGTTGCAATGCCTTTGAACGTGATTGCACTATCAGCCCTTTTGGTCTTACATGAAGTAAGATTACCAGACCAAGGTTACTAGACCACTCGGTTGCCACGCTAAGTTTCATCTTGGGAGCAGTTGGTGTTTAGCTGTTTTAAGATCATTTTTAGTAAGTTGCCTTTTAGTAATGCAGACCATTAGCCAGAGGTTTTTCTCCATATATTACTTTAAAAATGCTTTTGAAATATTAAAAGAAAAATAGATGGCTTCAATAACATTGTATATAATAACATAATGTTTACAAAAATATACTAGAGTATCTAGAATTTGTCTTTTCAGGAGAATGAAGTCTTATCTAATTAACCTACCCACTTAGGTATGTCAAATTATATATATATATATACATATATGTATTTTTTTTTCTGGTAAAGTTGAAATATATATTTCACCTGCCTTGCCTATGAATTTTCCATATGGCTTTACATTTGCACATACTCTCACGAGAAAAGTTTTAGGTTTGTTGTTACTTCTCATTTTCCCAGGACAGATCCTTAATTGATATTATATCACGAAGTTGCATTAGCTAACCGAGGGAAGCACCTGGCCCTGACTACATTACATAGCAAATGCATCTTATAAAAATTAGATTCCTACATAGATGTTCAGAAACTATTTTGAATGGATTTTATAATCTTTCAATGACAAAATAATCAACTATCAGTTATTTAAGTCATCTAAATGTTGTAATTTCTTCCTGCCTCTCCTTAATATTTTCTTTGTTTCTTGATCTTTCCCATCTCTTTTCCTATATAATTAAATGAGTGATGGTTTTACATTTAGGATTAAAGAACAGTTACACTTTGACCATAAATTGATAAATAATTGGAAATCCAAGAGTTGGTTGATTAAGCCAAGGCATCTAATTTCTCTAATTCGGTAAGCCCAAATGAAGCTCTTCAAAATTTTCAGCTTTGATAAATGAAGTTCTTCAGAGAATCTCATATGTGTGTTTATGTTAGTTCATTTACTTCATATTTTTGACCAAATTCTTTTTAAAAAAGGTTGTGCTTCTCCCTTTAAACTAGAAAAGACAGGAGGAAAAAAGGGAATAAAAAAATAAAACTAGTATGTTTTAATATTGTAAATGCTAGAATCTGTAGTGAGTTAGTTAACTAGCCTTGGACTACCTACAGAATTGTTTCCGTAACACTTATTATTTGTGTGTCATGTTGTATTTTTCCTCGGTAGTAGCACTTGCGGGTGGCAAGACATGCCCACAACTGGAGAAAGCACAACAAGAGACACCTCACACCCGCACAAATTAGTTGGCAGGAATTGTTCTGTTCTAAAAATATATTATATTCTTTCTTTGCCCAACATTGTGTGATATGCCAGAATTGTAGTTAATTAAACAGAAAAAAAGGATAATCTTGGGATTATTCATTGGTAAAATGTGTGGCCATCATAAACTGAAGTGTACTTCAGTCAAAAGAATTAAAATGTACTTTTCCGTAATGTTCAGAGATTAGATGTTTAAATTTTCTTTTTCATTTTTGAATAGGTGGATTTATATGATCATAATTCTACTATTTCAAGTATTAAACACAAGTAAAATAACTTTGAAACTAGAATCAGATTCGTGATAAATTTTTGAAACAGACTTCTCTTTTAAGAGAAAAGTATAAATTCTTGAAAATTATTCTAAGCTTCATAGAAAGTGTTTTTTTTCTCAGTTTTACTGGGTCTTTGAGATGATTTCAAAATTTCCATGTGCAGGCAAAAATGATCTACAAACAGATATTTATTTATTTTTAAAAATGATGATTTTTTAAATAAAAGAGTTCTTCTTATTTATTTATTTTAAAAAAGAAGAACACTTTCATATACCTAATATATTTTTGTTGTTGTTGGAATTTTCTTGCATTTGGATAAAATATATAATCCATAGAGCATAAATATCCACAAATTGGGTACATTCATAACTAAAAATAATGTTTTGACTGTCAGATACCCACTCCTTAGGTGTTTGTAAATTACATGCTCTAGTATTACTGAAATTATGGCGTTGTATCATGCAAATATGTTGCATGTTAAAATTGAGCATTTAGCAATTACAGTATTTTGCCCCTACTATAATAAAAAGTAAATATGATAGTCCATGCTTACTGTTAAAAGCTGCTATTTTATCTTGTCAGGTATGCAAGTATTAATGAGCAGCTAAGCACAAAAGATGCTGGACTCGACCTTCCAAAGTTATGCTTGATCATGCTAATAATCTGTGGATTAGGTTTCCCAAAATGTATTTGCTAATTTCATCCTGAGAGGGTCTGTCATGTCAGCAATATTATCACATGTCATTATGCCCTTTCATTTGAATAAAATTATCCTGGTTTTACTTACATGTTTAAAAATATCAACCTAAAAGGAATTATAAAGAATTAAAGACATATAGACTGCGTTGAAGGGTGCAGATCTAGTTTAAAAAGATATTATTTAGTTTCAGTACTGGAAAATTCCCAAAAGTTGTGATGATCTGTGGGATCATTTATGCTGTAATATGTGTAGCAAGGAGATCTTCACTTAGATTTTTTTGACTTCAGCACATTTCAGCTTTATGTCCTGATTTTGTTTTAAGTAACAAATGAATAGCTATTCTAGCTATGAATAACACTAAAACGCTTGCATTTGTAGTACTTAAAATTGAAACAAGCCATGATACCACTGTTGACAGAATTTGATAAACTTTGTTTATTTATACTTCATAGTATGATCTGTACCTGACTCAAAGAAAAAGCAACTTTCATAACTTCCCTTTCTGCACACTTGCAATATAAAGTAGTGCAATATATGTATAAAGCACTGCTACTGCCTATTGTAAAGAATTATTATGTACAAGGGCAGTGATACTCCAGAGATATGAGGAAGGTAAGATTTATAGGAAGAAATACTATATTGATAATTGACTAACCAATAAAATTGGAAGAAAAGAGGCAATTTCTGCTTGGTTTAAAAGTTTTTTTGGTTAGTTGGTTCATTTTGTTGTTTTTTTAAGCATGCAATTAATTCTGTTTCTAAGATATAATTGTAACATTATTTGCCACTTAAAAAAGTTTGTGGTGAGTCTTGTGCATGGCCATGCACAGTATATACATGAAGAATCTCTCAGGACTATGTGATAGTCATGTAGTATTTTCCTGCTTTATAATTAATTAGACTGTATTTGCAGATTTTATGCAGTCTCTATCTGTCTTCTTTTGATGGCAGTGACATCCTGGTTGAATTAGATCAGCTTTTCAAACAAGGGAAAATGGTTGAACGAAGTTCCTCCAAAATGAGTTTGGAGAAAAGTTGTGATCAGTGAGGTATCATGAGAGAGGAAAAAAATGTTAAGCAAGTATTAACATACAAAGTTAACATACTGCTGTTTTGAGGAAAATCAAGTGTTTCAGATTAAAGAGTAAAGAGTTTAAAATGCTGTTAAGTTCGGAGAAGAACTTGAATTTTTATTTATTTGGAATGTATGCCAGTAAAAATTGTATTTCTAACATACTGATATATCATTCTTGCAGCATCTCGTATATTTCAGTGGCATTATGTTTTCTTGTGTTTAATCTTAGCTGTATACAGAAATCACTTCAAAATATTTATTAAAAATTCTTTCTAACAGAAAGTTATTTCAAATGTGGTCCTTCTTTTGCATAGATGAATATAGGTGATAGTGAAAGGTGATTAGTACATGACATAAAGGTCATGAAAGAGGGAGAGAGAGAGGAAAGAAGCTGTAAATCATCTAGAATGACAGTAAAAATTAAAACCTTAGGATTTGTTGATCTCCCCGGTGTACCTAATAAATGAAACCATGCTTTACTTTTGTTCTTAAGATTTTACAGGCTTTCCAAATGTTTGTGGTCAGATTAATATATAACTGAATGTATAAGTATACATATACTTAGTGCCATGAGATTGTTTATATGCCTATATGTGTACTCCATCAACATATGCAGGTGTATATATGAGCATTTGATAAATCGCCTAATAAACATGCAAATAACATATACGTGGATCTCCATACATTGATTTCCTCCTCCTCTTCCTTCCTCTGCTTCCCTCTGAATTGCTTCTGCCTCCCCCACCCCACTTCAAAGCTTGTGGTCCTTTTTCCATCCTTGTACTAAAAGGTTTCTTTGTAAGCCAGGCCATTTGTCCATCATTGTTTGGGGTCCAAACAGTGGTAAAATACCCTGTCACCGATCCAGAGTGTTGTGAATGGCAGCTTCTCTCTGGACAATTGGCGGTGGTGCCGAGAAATATTCCTGAGAGGATTATTTAACCTTTCAATTTAGGGGGCACAAAGCCTGGCTGATTAATGAACTTTCTGATGGGCGCTGATAAGCGGATCTATTTCTTTATTTCCTCTAAAAGTGATTCCTTCTCTGTCCCACATTACTATAATCTTAAACATAAAATGTAGCAAATAGATTAAAAAACAGCACTAAAGAGTTTATCTGACTGGCAAACTGAAGGAGCTAAATTAAAATTGGTAATGAAAGCAGTGGCTGAGCCCTGTATATGGTTTTTAAATGCACTGTGTATTTTGAAGAGACTTATTCTCCAGCTTGCCTGGTAATGACTGCTTTTGGTGCACAGTCCGGGGCTGGCTTCTGTTATCCCCCCAAAAAAATGAGTTGTGTTATCTGGATGACTGCAGACACATATGCATCCCCCTTTCTCACTGCATGGGCAGACAAGGTCGATAGCATTACAAGGTATTTGTGGCAGTGCTTGTTTCAGTTTTCAGAGCTGCCAGTTTCCAGCTAGATTTGAATTACAAAAGAAGAAGCTGGCATGAAAATTGAAAGGGTTTATCGGCTAGTCTGAAGCCTCATAGCACATTGCTTATTTATGCAGTCCATTTGCACCAGGAAATGTAAAAAGGAAATACATTTTAAAAATAAGGTCATAAAGACCCAGATATGTTTAAGATGGCAAATAAAATATAGATACCTATAATATCTTCCCAGGAAACGATTTCACTTAATGTTGCACATTACTTCAGAGGACCATTTATGTTACTGTCATAAATTTGTGCATTTGTGTCACTGTACAGATAGTCTCAGGGGATTAAGAAGGAAGTGTTTGCTAACTTACTTTAAAATTAAAATAGAAGAAAGATAGGTTTGTAGTTTGAGAGCTACATCAGAAACAGTTGAAGTTTAATGCACCATCCTATTTTAATAATGTTTTGCATTCCATGTAAAATTAGCCATGGACGACTGGATAGATGCCACCACCTTTGGAGAAAATTGGGATGCCTGTTAACTATGAAGATTTTGAAGCATTCAGGGGGTGCATTGTTATCTTTACCATCTTGCATATATTCATCTTCTATATTAACCAGAAATTTTTGTTCATTTTTCAGAAGAAAAAACTTCCTGTATTTTCCTTAGAAGAGTATCTACACTAATTTCTTTTAGCTGAGTTATTTTGTGATTTCTGTCTCTTGCTCTAAGCTTTTCACACAGTCATTTGTAGATGCTATTTGCATTTATTTAAATTCATTATATAACTGTCTATTTCTGCAGAAAACAACCACATCATAATGCTTGTACTCCGGACTAAACAACCTACATTCCTTCTTCTATTCCTTCTCTTAGGAAAGACTTTGCTTTTTCAGACTGTGCAATCAAAAATAATACACTGATTCATGAGTTAAAGTGTAGCATTTACTTATAAAAAAAAGTTCACACTTTTTTTAGTGTTTTTCTTTGAAAATTCATTGTGTTTAGCTATAGACACCTTTAGAAAACACAAGATATAATTTTATTAAGAGACTGATGTGTCATATTAAAAAGAATAGTTCCGTGTTTGGGAGACAACCACGTCTTCTTTTGGAAAAAGGATTTTTTTTAGTGGATGGAGAAACAAAGAAATAAAATTTAGAAAGAAATGATCATATTCAAAAATGGCTGGAGTTTGGTGGATTTAAAAGTCAAAATATTGAATTTGTTTTTTTCTCATATTTTAGCATGCATAAAGCTCAATTTATTTTTTTCATGAATTTTCATAAGGATTTTTACTACGTAGCATGTGTGGCTTTAATGATGTAATCACCTGATAGACTAGGAAGACTCCAAAGGAGACGTTACGGTCTGTTGTGTACATAATACTTGTTTGAAAAATCTGCCTAATTAAGGAATTACCCAATGGAGTGCAAGTCTACTGGGTGCATGACATGGTTAAAGAAAATAACAGCAACAAAACCCCTCTGTATAATTACAATATTACAAGAGATCTTATATTGCCAATTTTGAATATAGGGAAATGATGCTCACCTACCATTGTGTTAGCTAAAATGCAGGCAAACTGTGATGATTTGTAAGGAGACATAAATTTGTATTTTCAGTGGTACAGTTGCTTTGACCATTTCCTTGTCCAGCTCTAGTGACAACTGCAGTGTACAAAGATTGAATTGGTGATCATCTTTCAGTAGCTCAAAAAAATGGCAGAATATCACTGCTAATTTTGACTCCTAGCCTTCTGTCTTGTTTGCCTTAGTTGCACAAAACAGACTAGCCTGCATGCACAGCTCTTCCATTGATTCCGATGGCAACCACGTTAGAACAAGGAGCACCACACATGATTTGCTTCTTTTGCTTGGTGGATGTTTCTCCTCCACTCAAACTTTAGTCCATGATTTTATTATTTAATGCTAGAGTGCAGCAAAGAATAATGCTGGAAGTGAATTGATCTGTTAGATATGAACATAGCAGTTAATATAGTGAATCAAAACAAACAGCTGTCCCTTATCTGCATGGGAGTAAAGAACTAGATGCTGTCGATGTGGTGTTGTTAGCCTTAAATTAGGCAGTCCTAGGATATGCTCTGCAGAATTTGCCAAATTGCTATGGCACATGCTAAGATGGTGTTGCCTAAAATATTGTTTGATTTTTACCCCCAACCTCCCCAAAAAAAAAACAAAAAACAAAGCAGACCTTAATCTGCTTAAGGTCATGTCTTTCATCTGATTATGAGACTCTGGTTGGCACTTTTCCATTTTTCTTAGTTGTCAGAATAGTTTCACTCCCTTTGTAGTTTTTTTTTAGATAGTACTTCACCTATCAATATGGATCAAATGCATGTGACTTTAATTAGAGAGTATACTTTGCACAGATCAATTTCAAACTACATTTCATCTCTACTAAATTTGAATTTATGTCTTGGGCTAAGTTTGAATAATGAAGCATGCTTTACCCTAAAAATCAGCTTACATGAACAGCCATGAAATACATTTGTCAAATATGAGCAGTTTGATCTGCAGAGAAGAATCTCTCTTCTGGTTCTCTCTGATGTCAAGGTCTGCCCATAGTACAATAAAAAAGAACAGAAAATATACCAAAAAGTGGAGATTGGAACATTTTTTTAGTAAAAGATTGCAGATCCTTAGTAGTAATGAGCTTCACAAAAGCAAGCCCTCATTGGATCAAAGTCAGTTTAGATAAGGGCAGTTCAAGGTCACAGAGGGAGCTGCCCAGCAGGACCATTTGCATAAAAAATTACTGACAGAAATGGGGCAGTGAGGCAGCCCTGGCATTTTGATCTCTTGGCCTTTGTCATGGAGATTCCTAGTTGAGAAGGGAGGAAGGCCAGTGTCCCAGATAATGATTAACTGTTTTAATGGCATTCATTCATTCATTCATTCCACACTAACTACTCATGCAGAAAAAAGGGTTATGTAAAATGACATTAGAAGAAAAATCATTTGTAATCGTTGCATCAGGCTGCACTTTGAGGAGACATTAGGAGTAAATCCTTGGCGTGGTAGGCTTATGCTTTATCTTCTGATATTTACTGAGTTTACTGGTGCATGAAAAGCTTTCAGCAAGAATAGCAGATGGGATGGACCTTTCATAGTTAATGCTATCTACCAGGTTATTACTCCTATATATTGATAGTGAAGTAATCTCCAAGATATCACCCTACAAATATAGATTATTTAAATGTTTGTAACAAAAAAAAAGAGAAAAAAACCCTATAACATAGAGAAGCTACGTTCATGAATAGTTTATTTTGTACCCATATGGCTGGAGTCTTTCGATGTTTTTTTAAGCCTTAAATAATAGGAAAACAGAGGGTTTGTACAATACAGGTTTTGTTTGTTATTTGGCTTTGGAAAGAAGTTAAGTTATGTTGTAATCTGACTTGTAAGTATGCAGTTTAATTTCTATCCTTAAATGTGACCTTTTCTATTAGCTAAACAAAAGGAAATGACGTGGTGGGGATGGAGTTTGGAGACCTGTTTTAGAAGGGAATGTAGAGTAGGAGAGGTTGGGATCACATTCCTAATACTCTTCAAGATCTTGTGCTCTGTACTTCTTGTAAAATAGCATCGGAAAACTTAAATATCTTTCTGCTTCTACCAACGGAGGCCTTATGGGAGATTGTTTCCAGATGAGGTAATTGTTTCCAGATTGCACTACTCTTATAGAGACTAGATACTGCAGTCAAAAGATAACATATAGATAATATTTTGTAGTGCCATTATTTTTTCAGTTACTACCTGAATCTATCTTAGCAGCTGAAAACTTCGTATGTTCAATAGTGAAAAGTATACCAGCCACAGAATGTCAAGCATAATTTATTCATTGGAGTTATATTCTGCTATATGTTTAATGTTTGGGTTAGAATGAGACACCTATTGAAGAAGTATTTAAATATTGTTTGCTTACTCATTTAGCCATATAAATCACTACAGTGCTGTGATGAGCTTGCTCTATTTTGTGTCAACCTCCATATAGCTGACATTTATTTTCCAGACCCCCAATGAAACTAATGAAATATGATAATTATCTTCCCTTTTAATAAAAAACTAAGCACCTTCAACTCAAGATTTTTTGCCCCAAACGGTTATGCAGATGTTTTTGTGGGTTCTTTTTTTTTGTCTGCTGTATGCATTTATGATATAAAGAGTAAATGAAAAAGATGACTTAATAGGTGACTTACACAGTATTTGTTAGATGAAAATGAGGATTGTAAGTCATGGCTGAAAAATATACACATTATTTTTTTTCATTATTATTTCGCTGTTTTTCCACACTTTTATCAAAAACCGTTTGTTTTTCATGCTATTTATTGCTGGATATATCACTTTTGTTAGACTTCGTTAGACTTCGTTCTCCCTCCTTACTGTTGAGTGAGAGTGAGCTGAGTCAAATGAATCTGAAACACACATTTAAACCTGTAAGGGAAGAGAGTTCAAAATACAGCAACCCTACAAGTGTGATCAGACTCATAAAAAAAATTGTAGAGGAATTCTGTGGTTTCTGCATATTTTATGTGTGTTGTGGTCATTCTTCTGGAGACTATTCAGGAAAAGACAGTGGTTTTAGTAAGTACATGAACATGATGAGAAAGATTTAAAGAAAAAATGTTAAAGTGAGTTTTGCAAAATGTTTCTAACTTCTTTGAAATCTAGGACATTCTTCTGTGCTTTTTCAGAGTCAATGGGAAGGAAATGCATGGAACTCGAAAAATACTAAGTTGCTTTAGTGAATGAGTATTTCTTTCCTGAAATGTTTTTTGGAATTTGATAGAGATTTGGGAATGTAGCAGGTGAAGGCCTTGTATCTCTGTCAGATCTTTACCATATTGCTTTAAGTGAACACTGCTGAGAGGGACTAGTTTAGCAATACACAAATGTGCCTAAACAGCTGGTGGATGTTATATCTGATGGCCCTGTCTGTTCCCTGGGGACAGTGGGGCATCTGTGTAAGGAGGAAAAACACTGAGAGAAAAGAAGGGGGAAAGAGATATAAATCAGCAGCCAATTTTCTTGTATTCAGAGCTGAAATAAAATAGCCAGGCAGAATGGATACGGAATGGTTGCATCTCCACTTAGGATGCTCAGAATTTAATTTGTTCTGCAAGTTTACCGTGATATGATCAAAAGTTACTTTTTCAAACAATATTTTTGCAGCAAGAAGGAATATATTGATTTAAGCATAGTTAAATCCTATTTATGTAATTTTAATGTATTTTTAATTCAGAAAAGTGCCAGTCTTAATTCTCACCCATTTCCATCTTTCAGACAAAACCAGGACCAATTAAGATGGCTAGTTCTCACTCCGAGCCCTCTGCTTTAGTGTACTGCTACAACTGCTCCCGGGAAGGACATTTTGGATATGTAAGTCTTAATAATCCCTGCTTCAATGTTGAATATATCCGAAGCGTACCACTTCTCATCCCTGCCATAGTTTGTGGCTGGAAAAATGAGCTAATGCTATAAATAAAGAGTTGCCCTACTGGAATGTTTCTGAGTTTACAGCATTGACAGAATTATTAAGAGGCAAGTTTAAAGAGATCGCCCCTATCTAATTTAAAAATTACTTCAGAAATTCCTAGCTGAGCTTGGGAGGTTGTTTTGTTTTATTCTGTTTTCACCTAAGTTAAAGTAAGACACTCTGAAAGAGAATACTGGAAAATGGACAGTTGCTGAGCATACCGCTCTTTTTCTCCATTTTTTTGGTGGCTTCATGGAATGAAGTATTAGGGCACTTCTTCTGTGTTTAACACTGTATAAATTCTTTTACCACAATTAGCTGGGCCTGAAGATTTCAAACTTCTCCATTTTCAGGCTGTGACTGATGAAAACTGTTAAAAATTCCCTATTTCCCTGCTTTAGAGGGTCATTATTTCTAACTTCTTGCTTTAATTCTCACTTGGATTAAGTTAAATTTCATCCTTCCTAATAGTACAGACTATACCTTACATAATTTCAATGAAATTTGGAGGATTCCTGCACAGTGTAGCACTGAGTATGAGTGCTTATCTTGATTGCTAGCTTCCTCTTACGACAGGCAAACTTTGTATGTGCAAAGATCTAGACCAAGCAAATGTGAGGAGGAGGAGGTTACTGTTTTGGGGATATTTTTTTTAACTCGATGGAATAAGTCAGACACACCAATATTTTAGCACACGAGTTACTCATGCACTGAGCATATTTTGTATCATTAAAGCTTGCTACTGTCTTGAACTGTGCTGTTAGAAAAGGGGATGTCTATTCTTAAATATGTACATTATGTATGGAATAGTAAGAGAGACAGGTAAACTTGATTCTTTTGGAAGAGCCGAAAAATGAAGAGCAAAATTTAAAATTAAAATTCTCTTTCAGTCAAATTAAGATTTCTATGAATAGTGCATTGCTGCTGTGGTTACCTTCTGAACACAATGGAGTTAGAAAGCACAGGAAATAACCAGCTGTTTCAGACCTACATAATGCAATCTAAGACAGGAGCAGTGGTGAGTAGCCTGATGTTGCTTGTGGGCACTACAGGTTCTACAGGTGGCAACAGTACAAGAGTGTGAATCTCCGACTTCATGTGCAAGATACCTATCTTGTGAAGGTGGAGTATGCCAACACTTGGTTCGTGTCATACCATGTTCTATACAGTGTTTCGGAACATAGTTATTAAAACCTTATATGAGAGAAGCATTTAAACTGATTACATTTTGATAGACAAGCCCATGAGTTATGTGTACAATACAGCAGGCATATAGAGTAAACCTGAATTTTGTTACATATAAATATAGAGTAGATATAGATATAGAGTAAACCTGAATTTAGAGGCTTGAACAAAATGTGAATGAACATTGGCAATTCAGAAGGAACATTTTAATAACTACCAACAGTGAAATTCACACATAGTTACAATTAAGGTTGCAGTGAAAGTATTTAATAAAAATATAGGAGAAATTGATAGCAGTTACTAAAATGATTCAGGGACAACATTCTGTGACTACCACAGTTTCAGAGATGAAAGCTGTTTTTTTGTAGTGCACAAAGGGTACAAATAGTCTGAACAATGACTAAATTCAAATGAGAAAACTCAGTAATAATACAGAAAGGCAAAAATACTCAACAGATCTTATATGCGTATAGAAGAATATGCACATAATGTATTTGGTTAATATAATGGTGATTGAATATTTGCCTTCCAATCACTGAACTAATTCTTAAATTCAAAAATAACCAAAAAAAACTAGACTAAGGCAAGCATATGCATCATTATCCTGATTCAGCTGGACTGGACATATATTTGAGATCTGTAACTCCTGCTGGCAAGGAAAACTGTGATAATAATCACTCTTGGTCTTCATGCAATGGGCAGCCCTCTTAGAGCCTGGAAGATCTTATAATTTAAAGAAAAGAAAGCATTAAAAATGTTTGTTAATCTGTAAAACTTCCTTCAAATGATAAACATTTCTACCTTCATGTCAGTATCTTAGTTTTCCTATATCTGTTTTTCAAGGTCTGTGTATCGAGGCTTTATCAAACAGATAAAGGAGATGATAAATTGCCCAACTAGGTAAAACAGGGACAGATTTTGACTCATCTTAGTCACTGCTTCTCACTACAATGTTGTTCTTTTCCAGTAACATTAGATCTAGCCAAGGAACACTTGAAATTTCATTTCTTTTCTAGAGATCTATGAAGACCGTTTCAGAAAAACTCAGGAAATTGCAAAACAGTTGCTAAATCCAAGAGTAAACGGGACCATTTCTGGTTAGAAAATCATTTTGAACCACTCACTGTTGTTGGCAGAAAAGGAAATAATTAAGACATAATCTGGCAATGTTGCAACACCTAACAGTTCTACTTCTTGAATTTGGTGTATTATTTATTAAAACAATAAAAAGTTAATCAAGAAATCCCATTGTGCTATGCAGCTTGCAGCAGCAAGTTTTCAGGGCAGTAGGGATAAGGAAGTAGACAGTATCTGCAGATCTGCCTTGCATTTACATCCCAATGTGCCAATCAAACAGAAAATTTCTCTTGTGGCTTGATAGCAGACTGTGCTATCCATCCTCTGTGTGTTACCTCCAGTGCTAAAGAATGCCCCAAGAGTATTTAACAGCACAAAGTGTATGGCAGCAGTGGCAGCTTACTTGAGAGGAAAGGATATAGAAAAGTGTATTTTGGACGTTGCTGAATTTATTTGTTTCACTGAAGTGAAGTTAAGAAGAGGGAAATAGTGCTGATTTGGTAGCATGTGCATTTCATTTACTAAGACTTTTCTATCAGCATATTAAACAAGTAAAAAATAGTGAAAGGTCCCTGTCTATCGAACAAGCCCTAGAGTTGATGCAACACCTGTGATGTTGTGATATGAAACACAAAGTTTGATAGGTATCAAACAGAGATGAATATGCCTTTATATACTCCTATATAAAGCAGGTCCATGTTGCTTTCAATAACCTATTGACAATGTTTAAGGATAATGTCTTTCATTTCTTCAATACACGGAGACAATATTTTGTCCTGTCTAAAAGCTTCTCTTAGATTCTACTCATCTGAAGCATAGATGTTTCAAATGTTGTATTTCTGCTGTGCTTTTCTGCTCTCTTAAATCTGAGAGAATTAAATGGAAAAATTGTGGGAGGTAAAATAAATTTATTTGGGGGAAATTCTAGGTATTTAAGCTCCTTAGCTACCATTGGCCTTCCTTGATAACCCTAAGCTCCACCCTGGAGCATAGAGGGGTATCTATCCAGAATGGTATCTGGTGAAGAGCAGTGTTAAATGGCCCCTCCTAACTCTCTTTCAGCCTGATACTACAGTCATGAAAAGGCTGCAAGCAGAGACCTAGATAAATTCCAGCTACAAGCTGTGTTATTCCTGTGCTCTCCCTTGACTGTGTGGAGACGATCTTTTTGTTCCCTAACTAACAACATTTCTGATGTACTATGTTTGAAAACAAGAAAGAAGAATAGGTAGAATTTGGAGGGAAAGGTAATGCTAGAAGTAACAAGTGCAGGAGAGAAAGCTGATTAGCCTATGGTGTAGACAGCAGGGTGAGTGAAAGCTCATGAGTTTTTACCACGAGGCCCAGAGTTCAGTAGATTTGGTCAATGTCTAAGAAATAGAAAAGTATTGGGAAACTGAACAATTAATAAGCAATTTGCAAGGACAGCAAATTATCAATTAATATGACAAGGAAAAAGAGCAGTACCCTACCCAGCATCACAGGTTTTGTTAGCCTGCCCCACAAGGCATGGTGAACAAGCAGTACTGAAGAAATCGGTATTATTGGTTCAAGTACTTGAGAAATAAGCTTACATACCCATGATGTAAACCATTCACAACCTGTCCTGTGCAATTTGTAGTCTTCTTCCTCTTTGGTTTAGATCTTCTGCAGGATTTGTTTTGTTCTGTTTCATTTTGTTCTGCATCTAAGATTAAAAACATTGTATGGTCAGACATGGAACTGTATCAGATGAGCTGTGTGGGGATGCTGCAGTCTGTATCTGGTCTTCACTTATATTTTCTCCTCCATCCCTTTGAATCTGCCACCTTTCAGCAAATAGAGTTCCCTCAAATGATCCAGGTTAAAATGGTCCTTTACACTAAGATAACCAGTCTTTTGACAAGTTAAGGCTATTGCCCATACAAGTAGTTGTGTTGGGAGACTGGAGGGGGCAGTAAGAAGCAGCTAAAGCAGGTGAGGGGCTAACCTGGCTCCATTGAGACAGTGCAGCAGCCAGGTTCAGTCTGGCATTTGCTTTGTGTTTACCTACTGCTCACCTAGTTTTAGTCCTTTTTTGAGTGCTACATATCTGTCATAATAGAGGGGAAACATGAGACTCCTTTCCTGTGCTGTAAGAGAGCTGTGGTTTCGCTCATTTAATGTGTGTAGAAATGTATATATATGTGTGTATCTATCTATAGAAAATATTATTGGAAATTAATAATAATATGAGTTGGATAAAAATAAATTTTAAAAAGTTTTTACAACAAAATTACTAAGTGAATGAAATCATCAGTATTCTAAGAATTTTTGACTTCATTCTCCATAGGTACTGATCAGCAACAACGGAGAGAAGGAACCCTGATATAAGCTTACTGAGGATTCAGCCTGCAAAATCTGATACATTTCCTTTGCCGGAGAGTCATAATTTGGCTACATCTAATGATTTGAAATGTGTTTTGCAGGAGTGCTCAGAGAGGCGGATGCATGGGAGCATTTTCCCTACTTCCCCATTTATCTACTACTATGATGATGAATATGACATCAAGAGGAGAGCTAACAGAATAAAAAGGAAGGTTGAAGGTACAGTGTGTTTTGAGAGATAGCTCTTGCCTTCCTCTCATTTCCTCAAAATACTTGCTTCTGTGCTTGCTCTCTTTTGAAATACTGTAGGATTATTTTCTTGTGTTGAGAAAAGGGATTTGAAAAGGTAGTCTACAGTTAGTAAAACATTTATGACTTTATCCTTTCTTGTCTGTTTATTGTTTCAGAAACACTGTACAGGCACTGTCAGATGTTTTCATCCAAAAATTCATTGATATTAAAATGGCTGTACACAAGCAGCAAGAGGATTAAACTGTAATGTGCAGGGATACCAGCCTATTGACAAAAAAAAAAATTAAAAGCACTGTGAAAGAATCTATAATCAGAGTAAACAAGTTGCTTTACTATCTCCATAACACAAGGAAATCTTTGATGGCTCAAATACTGGGTTTCACATTTGTGGGTGAAATAACTAAATAACTAATAACTAAAATAAGCTATCCTGTTTTACAGAACTGCAAGAGGCTGGCCTTTTGCCAATACATCTGGAGAGCCCCTGGAAGAAAGAAAAGCATGTGGAACACAGCCATAAGAAAAAGAAAAAGCCTTGGAAAGAGCATGCTAAACACCATAAAGATGACAAGTGTCTCAGAAAGACTAAGAAGAAGTCTCGGACAGATAAACCCAGAGCAAAGAAGCACAGAAATGAGGCAGAAAGGGGCCATGGAATGGAGGAGGACTTTCCGAGAGGGTATAAAAAGCATACATCCAAGAGTGGCAAAAAATGTCACAAGTCAGTTCTCCAGGCACATGGCAGCAAGACAGAATATGTCCAAGAAATTTTGGAAGCAGCTAAAAGGAAAAAAAAGAGGAAAAAGCACAAGGACAGTAGTCCCAATATTGATGAGGATTTATTTCTTATTAAACAGAGAAAAAAGAAGTCTAAACAGAAATCCATCTGCTAACAGAAAAGTAGACAGTCATGTCATTTACTCGCTCTGTCTGTTGTTTGTTTTTATCCCTCTTACAACACGTACAGTTTTGAATATACTTCTGAATCCCAGTTTAAATGTACTTCTTTCTCTCTTTCCAAAAGAGTATTCGTGAACATGGCATTTTTAATTTACTTAATAGGAAGTGTTTAATGTCCTTGGGTGGAATGACTACATTCTGGGGGCAGTTGCAGGTTAGGCTATAAGTTTATTTTACTTTCTTATAGTGGGAGAGGGGCCGGCCTTCGTTGTTTATTTGGTAGAATTTTATTCCTTAACTGGTGAGATGTTCCTTTATCTGTCAAAGTTGGAACTGCTGTTAGGCAAATGTGATTTCTTTTACAGCTGAAATTGCAGGAGAACTTTCACTTTAGGAGGAGTCACGGTAGAGGGAAAGGAGCCTAGTTCTAAAATAATTCTGGTCAGTCCTCTATGGAATGCCAGGAGTTGCTTTTTCATTTCTCTCCCTCTTGGAAGATGTGAATTTGTTATCTTGCACTTTGGGACATGATAGTCTCTTACCTTGCAGTCTGATATGATGCAGTGGGTCCATCATGAGCACCAGTATCAGATATCTTTCCAGTATCAAGTGCAAATGAGGCTCTGAGGGAGCCCCGTCCTTGTCTTTGCTGGCTATAAACACAGCAGGTAAAATGAGTTAAGAATGTGGAACAGACACCCGAGTTTACACCTTGATAGGCTGGGTTTTGCATAGTGTGAAATTTGTTTTTGAAGGCAAAAGCTATGTAGTAATATAGCAGAACATGAAAATGTGTTTGATTCCAGGCATACTATGCTAAAATTTAATAATTTAATTTTTTAAAGACAGTTATTTTTGTACTATGGGATTAAACAATTACATTGTTAAAAGCTTTCTAAGAATAAATTGTTGTTCAAAGGAACGGCTCAAATAAAATTTCATTTTAGGGTTATCCAAAACTGCAGATTTATTCTGTATTTTCTTGCATTCTCTAGCAGAACTATCAAAGAAAACACAGCTTCTCTGACACGTGTTGAAACTACATCAATTCTAACAAAAGATTTTCTGTTTTTAATAGGATATGGTCTACTACTACTTTTATAGAATATATGTTATAAATGCTTTTAGTACAATAGAGATGGTAATAGCACATTTGCATAAAGTCACATGTTCTCTTCCAGTTCTTCCTCAAAAAATGGATTTAGCTACTGCTATATGTTGAAATTGTAATGTGATCATAACCTGTGGAATTGTGTGTATATCTCAGTAGGAGAGATCTACAGAATATCTAAACTGCAAAAATTCAGGTCATAATTCTGCCAGCAGTATTTCACACTGGTGCTCTCCAAATTCACCTTTTTTGGTTTTTTTGACTTGAAAAGGCACCAGTGTGAACACTGGGATTTTGCAGGTCATATCACTTCATCTCAGAAAAGTAGAACAAGGAATGGAGCTAAATCAATATATACTTGGGAACCTGATGCCCAGTTTCATTTAAGCATGTCATTGTTGGCAGCTGAACTGCTTTTTGCTTATCTTGGTAGAATACTTAACAGAAAACTTCCTATCATTATCAATAAATAGATCACTTTTAGCCCTAACTGAATTTTTAATGCCACTAAAGACTTGTCCCTAACACAGGAACTTGTCTTTCTCTATATTTGCTGGGTTTTATCTTTTTTTTTAAATCAATACATGGTTCTATTTGAACAAGAAGTCTTCATTAGTTTATGGTGGGACTACCAAGAGCTCAGAAGATGTAAAAGAATATGTAAAAGAAGATATAAAAAAGAATAAAATTGTAGCCTTATTCTGTGCACTGCACAGTTCTAAGAACTGGTCTATCTTCCCTGTCTCCCTGAATGAAGTATTCCCTGCTTCCTCCCTAAATACTGGAACTGCAGAAATTTCAAAAATGTCCAAGAGGACCAAGGAGAAACTGAAATCTACAGTAACGTGTGGCAGAGAGAGAGACTGGAGTCCACAGTCAGTTTCTGAGGTGTTTTAAGGATGACACACGTCATGAAAGAACAGGGACAAACCAGTCACTTTTAGTGGCTTTTAGTCACTTAAGCACATTAGACACTTTAAGCACTATCAGTCACTTTAAGAAAGGTCAAAGGAGCTTTTTTTTTTTGCTTTTTTTTTTGTTTGTTTTAACTATATGGATGACATGGCTGGAGAGCTCCTCCATGGAGTCCTTGGAGTCCTCTACAACCCCCATTTGTCAATGTCCTCACCGCAACATTTAGCTCATTATTTTTCAGGGAACCCACCAGGAAGTGAAAGGGGCAACACGTTCCTCATTTGGCCATTAAATGATATTTCCAACGTGATGATGCTGTTTTTGGAGGTCTAGCCAATGTGAGGGGAAACATGAGTATTGCAAATGTCACTTTGCAGTAGTTACCAAGCAGCCAAATTGTGGTAAGAGAGGGAGATCCTATACTGAGATAAAAAGGATTAGTCCAGTTAGGTCATTGCAGGTAAGATCTCAGCTCAAATACTGACTTATCGCAGTCATTGCACTTAAAGACATAGCAAATTTGCCAAACAATGCCCAGAAGAAGTTCAGAGAATCAGAGTTCAGACAATGCATTTAGCAATTGAAAACCGAAAGACATAAGCCTATCTTCTTGATTGTTTGAGTGCTCATAACGAAAAGCAGATGGTGAATAAGATGTGATAAAACAGTTGTCCCAACAGAGTCCCAAGAGAGGTTGTGGAGTCTCCTTCTCTGGAGCTCTTCAAAACCCACTTGGACGCAGTCTGTGCCACATGCTCTGGGTGACCCTATGTGAGCAGGGGCTTTAGACTGGATGACCTCTAGAGGTCCCTTCCAACCTTAAAGATTCTGTGATTCTACGACAAGTTTAAATTACAGCAAGAAAGATAAAGGCAAGACACTGAGACAAAAGTCTTTAAAACGCTAAAGATAGCAGAGGATGAGTGAGTTCTCTGAAGAGGCCATGATCCCTGTTGATATGGATTTAAAGGAACAGCAGAACAAACCTCTGCCAAAGATGACCATGCAGAAGCCCTTCTCGTCTGTGGTCTTCTGAGAAGGTCTGTCCTTCTGTCAGAAGAGGAATGTCCTGCTCTGCCGTGGTGCAGAGTATGAGTGAGTATGTCACACAGCTAGGCACTGCTACAATGAAGGGCATTAAAAACAACTCATTATGATCTCAGAGGGATATTAGATTGTCTTCTCATTTCCTTGCATGGGATCAAGTGTCCTGGCTTAGTGCCTCTCGCAGGATAACCACTGCACTGAACTGCAGCTTTAGAAGCTTCCTGCACATGGAGAGCTTGGCCCTTCTCACACATGGGCAAAGTGAGGTACAGCAAGACAAAAAGGCCTTGTCATTTGTCAGAGTGCAGAGCTGCAGCAGAATTCCTTTCCATAGCCCCAGCTGAGAAGAAGGGCTCCCGCTCTGATGGATGCCATATACACACAGCCTTTGAGCAATGTGTGCCCTGCAAATCCACTTGCTTAGCTGTTGGAGAACCAGGATCCACTGTGTCCCTGGAATGTCTTTGACTGTCATGTAGGACTCTACAGGTTTCTTTCCTGTGCCACTTGAAACTAAATTGTTTAGATTCAGCATTAGAAGGCTGTCATGGCTAGTGTATGTCACCTTATAACCATAAATAGGTTTTTTCTCTAGGAGCAAGTGACCATTACAGAACTCACTGTAAAAATACTAAAGTTGAGCATGATTCTGTATTGGATAGGAAAATGACCAACAGAGCAGATCTACTTCCTACCAGCAAAAACATAATCACATTAGTTACTATGCAAGAAAGCCCTGCAGTAAAATCCTGCTGTAGGCCTGGTTGCTTGCGGACGGAGTCAGTTTCACCAAGCTCAACTTCATTCTATTAAACGAAAACGTTTCTCAGCCTGTCATTCCTCCCACCTGCTATTTTTTTCTTCCTTCAAAGAACTGTCAGTCTTTACTCCAGAGATGCCTGGGACTGAAAAACATGCTTATCCCAGGAGAGGATGGTGTCTCAAGGTCACAGTTGATGCGCATTGGTGAAGCAGCATGAGGGAACCTACACTGCGTGAATAAATAAAGGGCTGCAACTCAGCCTGGGCTATATGGAAGAGACAAGATGGGTGGATCAAAAGGTCAGCGTCTTGTTCAGTAATGGGGGCAGCTATCCCAAGAGTGCAGAGGGGAGAAAAGAGGATTCAGCAATTCAAGATATCATTTGTTGCAGCCACTACACAGCAAGGTTGAAGATGGAGTGAATACTATAATTTGAGGTTTACATATTTGCAGTGTATTGGCAGAAGAATTAAATGTCTCATTGTAATACACTGGATCACAGGGCTGGCTTCTCTTTAAAGCTTTCTTTTCATTGAAGTCTACCCTAAGAAAAAGGAAAAACAGTGCATGTGGTAAGATATGATCTCCCAGAAAAGCCACTTAGGCAAGTATTGTTTGACTTGCAGAGCTGCACTCTACTGAGCACTGACCAACATTGAAGATGACTGCAGTCACTTCACAGAATCTACAAGGTTGGAAGGGACCTCTAGAGATATCTGGTCCAAGGAAGGAACAAGATTTCTTGTTTCTTGCAGGAACAAGAAATCACCATCAGCAGCAACAGATAGACAAGATACTCAGCTCTTGTTAATAGAGCACAATCGAACAAGCAGTTCATTCAGTCCTAAAAGAGCCACGGTGGCCCAACACTTGCAGAGTGATCACTACTGTTGTACTACCATGTTAATCAGGAGAGCAGCAGATTGCAGGGTGGGATGCGTCACTGGATCCCTGACCCATTAACAGCTTAAGGTAATAGTGTACACATGGTGAAGAAGGGAAAAAACAGCAATGAGGAAGTGAACCTTTCATGCTGTGAAAGGTGGCTCTGGCCACCTCAGCTGGCAAGCTTGGGAAACAAGAACCCAGTCCATACAACTGCTACAGTGCATGGTTCATAAACACAGGGAAGAAATAGACTACATCATCCGAGCACATGCAGCCCCAAGGCATGGCACAGCTCTTCTTCTTCTTTTCCTCTTTTTTTCATGGACCTGACATTGGGATGTGTTCACTGACACAGAAGCAGACTTCCCGACGGTTAGAACTGACTGTGACACTGCATGGTGTGACAGCCAGTAATTGCACTTTTTTGCATTGCAAAATGATTATTAGCACCTCAGTTCATTATCAAAGCAAATTTAATTTTTCAGTGTAGAGGAGACATTTGTATTTATAAAGGAAACATTGTTGATATAACCAGAAAAAATTAATTCATGACAAATGTAAGGAAAATTAATAGTCTTTAACCAGGACAATATTTGACTGTGTCTAATTGTGCTTTGCCAGGTAAAGTACACTATCTCTTAAAAGTCCTGACAGGCACTCTAGCAGAAGCATTTTACGCTTCTGATGAAACTGGCTATTAAACTTTTTTTTTTTTAATTAACTTTGTACCAATCTACTAAAATGATTTTAAAATATTGTGGAAACTCAGAATTCTCTAGTGTATTTTTGCATTGGCAGAGTGTACATTCTGGAAGGGCTTGTTTAATCCAAACCCAGTCAAGCAGGGAAAAAAAGAGGGAGAGAGAGAGAAAGAAAAGTAAGAGAAAGGAGAAAACACCAATGATAGTGGAAGTCAAATGTACCGTAAGGGCTAGGTTCAGCATAGACACAGTGATACCAGTCGTATTTTATTGATAAGGGTTCCAGTCAAGACTTTTATCTTCTGCAACCTTGGTCTTTCCTAGGGCTCCTGCAGGATCTGTGGAACCCCTCTCATGAGGAGCCTTCAGGGTTTGGTAAGGATGCAGTGGTGACCTCTCTACAGCAGAGCTTGCCATCAAGGAAGACAGCAAAACTGGCAGGAATTCATGGGAAGATTTACAGATTTTTCCTTTTCAAGGTAGTCTTTCTTATCTAACTGGGGTGAATATTTACCTTGATAAGCACCATTTAGGAACCTGCTTCCTATTTCATAGGTCCCATGTTCACAGAAAACTCAGCCACATGTTGTGCACTTTAACAACCACATATTGTGCACTTTCTGCACCAATTTGATGGGCTGTAGCACTTTTTTAGCTAACCATGTCCCAGTGCATTGCAAGCATAGAAGAGCACAAATCCTTCAAGTGTTTCACCAGAGATCTCAGGAGGATGGGCACATGTGGCAGGGCATGGGTAGGAGGAAATCTCACAGATGCAGATATAGGAACCTTCCCTTCCATTCAGAAGTGTTCTGAAGAAAACCTGCACGCCCATAACACTTGGATGGCTTGCTTATGACTAACAGTAAAGGTATAAGCCTGAATGTACCTCAGAACATGAGAGATGAGGTTCCTGCCCAGTTCTGCAATGATTAACACATAGTGCACCCAGCTCATGCACCTTTGTTAACACCAGGGGTCTCCAACCCTTTTCCATGAGTAGAGCGAAGACAGTATCAACAGCACAAGTGGAGTGGCATTTTTGGCATGAGATAGTCTTCAGTGCAAGTGGAACAGGAGTGCAAAATCCCCATGACTGAGTACCAGGTCTTCGATGGTTTTTACATTACACTTCAAAACAGACCTCTCTTCAGAGAAGCATTTTCCAGTGCCATTAAGGGGTGTAAATCTAGACTTACAGAGCGCAGAGGATTTAAGGTGAGGCATCAGCGCACTTCCTCTCCTTGTCCTTTTGTGTGTTGGTGCAGCCAGAGAGGAGTGTCTTTAGGCTTTCCATCTCCCACTGGCACTGTGTTTCATAGGGTTTCACATCTCGGTGCCTCGGGGGGATTTCAAGCATTTCACCTGCTCAGAGCAACCAGATGGAACCCCCATGATAAAGCAGCCCTACAAGTGCCTTGGCTTCCCCAAAATGGCATGGCACAGAGCACTGTGGTGGGTACAGATCACCTGGCCAGAAGCACTTGGCTTCAATTACCTGGCACTGCCCGTAAGTGCTAACACTGTCCTTTGTGCACTCAGTGAGGTGGACTGTCAAAGGGACATCGAGACCCAGCGAGGCTTCAGCAGTGGCTGAGCTAAGGGCAACCCACAGCTGAAGTCTCCTGGAGCCATGAGACCAAAATGACTCCATGCTGAGCAAAGCTTTGTCATATAATGGTGCCGCAGGTGCTGCTTCTTGACCATCTGGAGCAACAGAACATCTAGACCTTCCCCCTAACGTTACTTCTTCCAAGGCTGCAGCATGCATAGTCGAGCTGCCCCCTTCAGCAAAATGCTTGCTGAGAGGGATTTGGCTGAAGAAACTTTCAAAGACATTGCATTAACAGCTGCCTTTCTCTCAAAGAAGAGCCTGGTCTCTGCCCCCTTAGCTACATTAAAACACTCATTCCCATCCCTTCCCTTGTGTCTTCCCTTCAGTTCCATACAGATAGTCTCAGCCTTTCAGTCTACCATTGCATATACTGACAGTTTCACTGAGGTCTCTTTAGGACAGTTTGGAAATGCTCTGTCTTTTTAACTCTGCTTGCCAATTTGAAGTCAATTTGCATTGCATAATTATTTTCAATTAAGTGATAACAATCCTGTTCTGAACAGAAATAATCTTGTCCAAAGGCCAAACAGTTTATTCTGTCTCAGAGATGAGGCTGCAGCTTTGCAAAGACACACAACACAAATTCAGTACCTTTATCATCTGAGCTGAGCTGAAGGGTATGACCTCACAGCCAGGGAGGGTTTAACAAAACTACATGTACTTACACTCTTCTTAAAGGGGCCTACCCATGTAACCAGTTCAAACTCCAACCTCTCCATAGAACGAGAGTGAACCAGAGAATAAGCTTGGAAGAGACCTTTGGATATTGCCTAGTGCAACTCCTCCACCCCCGCATAAGCAGAGACACCTAAAGCACGTTACACAGGATCATGTCCAGGCTGGTTTTAAGTATCTCCAGATAAGCAGAGTTTTACAGGAGCTACTGAGAAAACGAGTTTGGCACCCAGAAGCAAATAACCCCATGCACCAGGACAAGTTGGGGTTTGTCCTGGAGAGCGGCTCTACAGACAAGGACCACAAACTGATTTGGGCAACCTCTAGGCAACCTCTTCCAATTTCTCCTCATGTTCCAATAGGACTTCCTGGCTTCAGTTTGTGAGTGTTGCCTCTTGTCCTATCACTAGCTACCACTGAAAAGAGTCTGTACCCATCTTTTAGACACAATCCATTCAGGCATTAGTATACATCGGTAAGATCCCCTCTCCTCCTTCTCCAGGCTGAACAAGCCCAGCTCTCTCCATCTCTCCTGAGAGGACAAATGCTGCAGTCCCCTAATCTCTGCAGCCCCATGTTGGACTCTCTCCAGTATCTCCAGGTCCATCTTGTACTGGGAAGTACGGAATTAGACACGGTATTCCAGATGTGACCTACCAGGGCCGAGAGGATCTCGTCCCTCCACCTGCTGGTAACATTCTTCCTAATACTTTCCAGGATATCATTGGCCTTCTTGGCCACAGTGGGAAATCGCCATTAGTCTGTAATCCATCAAGTCCTTGTCTGCAAGGCTGCTCTCTAGAAGGTCAAATCCCAACCTGTCCTAGTGCATGGAATTAGAGTGTCCTAGGTGCAAGATTTTATTTTCTCAGTAGCTCCTGAAAGAAAATCAATGCAGCTACAGTTAAAAAAAAAATCAATCAAACAAGGTTGGACATGTATTCAGAGTTCAGATGAACTAGTTCAGCGCTACAACATAACCCTGCCCAAGGCAAGCCCAGAACTGACAAAGGATTTCTGCAGCAGATCAACAAGTCCCATTTTTGGTGTCCTGCAACCTCACTTCTTTAGCATTCAGAGTCATGCTCAAGGGACTACAGCACAGGGCAGCCATCTCTACAGTGAAGTAGTTCTCTGCATGTTGTATTCAACGTGCTGAGGAGACAGATTGAAATGTCTGGGGTAGATAGTTGTGAGCACACAAATTTCTATAGCATACGTTGATTTTGCTCAATGGAAATTCCTTCTCATTTCCTTCCTTCCTTCCTTCCTTCCTTCCTTCCTTCCTTCCTTCCTTCCTTCCTTCCTTCCTTCCTTCCTTCCTTC
>JAUBOD010000271.1:125621-157173 GCA_032353885.1 Nothura maculosa | reverse complement strand
GAGAGGAGAGGAGAGGAGAGGAGAGGAGAGGAGAGGAGAGGAGAGGAGAGGACTTCTGCATTTTTTTTCAGAATTTTTCACTCATAAGGTTGTCTGTAGTCCGAAACAAACCAGATAGATGATAGTAAAAACAAAATTACAGGTCAATTTTCATCGTGGTGTCAAGATGACAATAAAGATTCCAAGTCAGGACTGAGAGACAGAGAAATATTTTTAATGATCTGAAACTTTGGGCTGAAGTGAAGTGCAATAGAACAGGAGAGGGGAAAAAAGATTTATTCAGATTAGAAAGACTGAAGGAGACAGTAGACTGTGATTCTTTTCATAAGGAATCCAAAAAGGCTGGGAAATATGATAGCAGAAGACACTGGCAAATGCAACACAGCAAAGAGTAGGAATGCTCATAATGACCTCATTGGAGCAACTTCTATCAACAGCCAAGAAGACAGTTGTCAAAACACAGCAAGAAAGAGATTCGGAAGCAAAAGAGCTGAGATGAAAACATTGCAGGTTCTAAATATCTTACACTGTCCTGTATTCAGCCTTCATAATACACACAAAGGGCTTGAAAGGTTGATAATGAGAATGGTACAGGAAATGCTGTGGAGAGACAGAGCAAACTAGAAATGTCACCTAGAAGAACTGAATTGGAGGAGATGCATAAAATAATATATATAGACTATTTTTATATTTCTATTTATACACACACATACATATAGAAAACCTATCTATTAAAAGAGAGATGGAGAGAGGCAGAAACTGTGAATTTCTGTTGTTTGTCTCACAAGACAGAAACAAGAAGACAAGGGCAGGCAGAATGACATCCAGTGTAAAGCTGAGGAGAGAAATATTCCTTCACATAAAGAGGTTATTCTGCCTTTAAAACAGTTACCACTCTTGTTTTTTTGTGAAGGGCAAAATTTCTAAGCACAAGTGCAAATCCTTGAGGACAGTAACTGGCTTCCATTGCTCTAACATTCTCTCTAAAGTGGCTAAAATGAGTTAGTTTTGGCTGTTTTCCATTCCCACACCTTTTTTTTTCAAAAAAAAAGTTGTTGCATCTGCTGAGTTTACTGTACTCTGCAGTCATGGGAAGAGTAGATATGCCCACACAGATATGACTCCATGGAGTCATAGGAAAAGTAGATTCCATGGAGTTATAGGAAAAGTAGATATGCCCACACAGCTTTAGCTGAAGTAAATTTGTTCCTGTTTTTAAGTGGTGGCTGGGGCAGCTGGAAACCTCTCTGGATGTGTGGCTATGGTCTGAGCGGCAGCACTGTGGGGATACTTGGCCTTGGACGCATAGGTGAGTTTAAAACATCCTCTGGAGAGCTCTCCTGCAGGACTGTACAGAAATGGACAAAATTTCTGCATTCTGGGTCCGGGTAAGGTAATCATACCCATAAAATGACACAAGCATTTCAATAGACTTATGCCTCTAATCCTCAGCTACCTTCGATATTAAAGGGAAAGTGGAAAAAAAGGCCATTTCAAAAATTTTAATTTTAGGGTGCTTATAATTTTGTATGTCCATTTTTTCTTTTTATATATCTGTGACTATATATAGAAATATATTACACAATTTATTAAAAACCAGCATTTTTATATTAAGTATATAGAGAGAAAATATATAGAGAAAATTTTGCCTTGACCTTTTTAATAGGAAATATATGCATATAGTTAAGTGTATATACACATACATATGTATATTTTACGTGTAAACGTCGCTGTTTTCCATGTTTTCAATTAAAAAAACCCTCACTGCTGTGATGCTTCCTCTCTATAAGAGAAAATGGGAGGAGTAGCAGTGTCCCTTTTACATGCTCAAATGAGCTAGCAAAATGCAGGGCTTCTCTGGGGCTCTATCTCTCCTGGAGTCATCACAACTTTGTCCAAGATCACTAAGCTCCCTTCAAGTGCAGTTCAGCTCGCAGTGAAACTTTCATCCTTTCAGACAACTTATGAAGCTAATCTGGTGTTTTCACCTGCACTGTCAAGGTGCCAGGAGAGGAACTGGTCTTTATAGGCTTCTTTGCTGTGTCATCCTTCATTTGGGTGACAGTTACTCCTTCTGGGCTCTTCATTAGTTTCTAAATGAAAAATAAGGTCTAGGAGTTGGAATGGAGAATGCAGTGCATATGCTTTCCTCTCTAAGCAGTTCCTCTGCCAGCATCCTGAAGCAAGGGGCATGTGAAAATGTGTTAATCACCCATTCTTCAGCAATTTGGTCACCCAGTTCTTTGGTATCTGCCCACAAATCTAGAGGACTTAAATACTGGCACTAGCGTGTTCCACTGTACAGAGACGGTGCAGATCGACTGAGCAGCAGTGCCAAGGATCTCATGGATTTCACTCCTCTCTTAAAGGAAAAGCTGTGGCCACACGCTTAAAACCCTTTGGAGTAAAGAAGTTCCTCTACACCAACAGTGCTCCCCGGCCTGAAATGGCTGCTGCAATCCCAGCAGAATTTGGTAAGCGGGTACATGTGAAGGTTCAAAGGCTCAATATGAGCTCAGGGCCTGTGACTCAGGGGGAACTCAAAGCTGCCCAGAGTTTGTTTTTGCCATTTTTCCAACTCGGTGGGCAGAGGATATGAATTAACAGGTTGTTCTGTGCATACAGGCAATATTCCTGTTCCCAAATCCCAACAGTTTACCCTAGAGACCCTGTGAAACTCTAATCTCTTTCCTTCACTACCTTGCTTCATGGCTCCACCGATAGGACTAGAAGAAAGGGCCACAAACTGAAGCATCTAAAGTTCCACAGGAACTTAAGGAAAAAATTCTTAACAGAGCGGTGACAGAGCCCTGGAACAGGCTGCCAAGGGAGGCTGTGGAGTTTACTTCTCTGGAGATCTTCAAGACCTGCTTGGACGCAGCCTTTGCCACATGCTCTAGGTGACCCTGCATGTACAGCGGAGATGGACTAGATGACCTCTGGAGGTCCCTTCACACTCTATGATTCTATGATCTCTTGCCCAAGCAAGGGGCAGCCCTCCATGTTCTCTTCTATATCTATTATTGCTGGTGGAACAAAAGTCAGCTGATACTTCTGATGCCTTGAACCCTTGCTTTTTATTGACTGACATGCTGGTAGCACCAGTGGGCCAGGAAACTAAATACGGGCACCAGCCCTTTCCTCACATGCCCTAGATCTTGTCTCTCTCCCATGCCCAACTTGAGAAACACAGACCTCTGGTAGGGTGGGATCTGCCCAGGAGAGAAATTTCGGACACATGTGATAAGAGCCAACAGAGCTGGTGAGACAAGACCCAGATGTTATCACTCTAATCTCTGCAGGAAAGTACACTGAAAGAGATGCTAAAACTGAACTACTCAAAAACTAGACAGTGGGGTTTGTCTTCTCTGACCCTAAAATTACTGGCTCAGAAATGTGAAGATTTAGAAATGCTGAGCCACTTCCACTTGTAGGCTGTATTTGGAAATGTGAGCCACTTTTCTACAGCTACCAGGCTAACACACAGATGTGTAGACGGCCAAGACCTTGCCAGTGTCCAGCAGAGAGGAAGGCTGTATTGCAAACTCAAATCTTATCAGACACCTGGGTCAGTGCCTTCACCTTATTCTTCCTCATCCCATGGGAACTCTTCAGGGAGAACTTGCACCTCCTTCAACACTAAAGGCAGTCATCCATGAGACAGAACTCCACAGGGAACTGAGCTCCATTTGTTCCTGTGCTCAAAAAGCCCTTGTCTTTTTAAAATAAAGAACACAATCCTGCGACTCTAGGACCTTTAGTTTTAAGCATATCTTGAGAGTGTGATACTGAAGCAGGCAGGAATTATGAGAGTTAGAATTGGTCTTAAGTACAATCACATTCGTGCCTGGCCTGGTAATAACAGGGTTATGACCGATACAGGAACTGAGCTCCACCCTGCAGAGCCAGCAATACGAGAGATGCAGTCTAAGACCACAACACTGACAGCTCCCTTGCATCCCAAAGGGACTGAAGAGCTATGACATTTCCAAGAGGCAGCGAGTATCCCACCCTAGAGGGCTGTGTAAAGAGAAAAATCGTTCAAGGGCTAAACCATGGCCAGTTCACATGATGAAAAAACTTTTCATTGAAGCATGCAAGTACTGCAACCCAAAATGGTAGAGCTCGGACTGCTAGTTAAACATTAGGCTAGTTAGGATGGCTTCTATTCTGGTTCTGAATACCACTGAACTGGTTGTCAGCAGTATGCAGTGAGGTGTGTGTCCCCTGTTCTTGCCTTTATCAAGTTACTACAAGTTCCTGAGTTCTGGGAATCTGAAACATTTCAAGACATGTACTGGGTCTATTTGGTGAGTGGGTCCCACAGTGTGGGTCTGGGATTGGTACAGCAAAGCAGCTATGGGCCAAGAGACTCAAGGAAACTGTTTCTGTAGATTTGTAATAATTACTTTAAAGTCCTGCAGGTAAGGAGGCAGCTTATCCACTCTCTGGGTTTCAGTTTATCAATAAACCCAAGCCTTTAGCCATTTGTGTGTTTTACTTTGTTAATAAATCCTTCCTGGGGATCTCCATTCTGCTTTGTAACAGTGCCGCTGGAGGAACTGGCCCGGTGTTCAGACTTCATCATTGTGTGTTGCGCACTAACTCCCGGAACAAAGGGCATCTGCAACAGCAGAATGTTCTCCCAAATGAAAGACACTGCCATATTCATCAATACGAGCAGGTGAGGGGGATAGGATGAAAGAAAAGAAAAAAAAACACCTCTGCAGCCACTGTGCTGCAAGATTAGCACAGATATGTCATGCTGGAGCACATATACTCCTGACACAAATCCTTACATGATCAGGAAGGGAGATGTCAACTCTAATGATATCCCAGCTCAATAAAATAAACCAAACTTTCAAGCAATTATTAAAAATAAAAAGGTTTTTGCTGGCATAATCTGACAACATGCTGACTGGCAGGGCATCATGATAGAGGAAAATCCCATCAGTAGGATACAGTCTCATTAGATAAGCTGATCTCTTCTATAATACAGTATGATTCATGCTGAAGAAAAGTACCGTTAAGTCTCTAGCCTCTGAGTTTACTTTAAAAAATGCCATTAATATCAGATGGCTGTGCACTCTAACTCTATCCAAACCTTCTTGTTAAAGCTCTGACCAGATAATGAAACCTCTTAGCTCCTAGAGAAATGACAGAGGAAAGCTGCTCAGAAATTGATGGATACTGTTTTCCCTACAGGGGAGGTGTAGTGAACCAGGATGACTTATACCAGGCTCTGGCTAATGGCCGCATTGCAGCTGCTGGTCTGGATGTTACGGTGCCTGAACCTCTGCCTACAGATCATCCTCTTTTTAAACTTAAAAACTGTGGTGAGTGTTTGTTGCAAACTGTTTGTATCTCATGGACTGGTATTAACCTGTGAAACTTCTACTGCGTAGCAGCAGAAGGAATCGGGTTCCATATGCTGCAACGCTAAACTCTGCTTTTGCTCTGACCACTGATGCTTTTGTGAAAGCATCAGTGAATTTAGGTGAAATTAACTTTACTGGCATGAATCTGTTTTCATTCACTAAGCTAATACACCTGTTTCTTTGTTTCCTTGGTTTGCTTTTCTCTTCCTTTATAAACATGCTCATATCTTGTTACTTTTTTCCCCCTCTTTTTCATACCTGTGTTCAATTCATGGTCATAATGCAAGGATGAGTCGGACCTGTGTGCCAGCAAATTTAAATTGCACAAGATAAGGGCTTGGCCATCAGACTTTAAGCAGCAAATTCTGCATTTATGACTAGGAGAGAATTTATTCTATCTCTGACCCATTGGAAATTTCCCACTATAGTCACTGGAGACTCCAAGGTGGTAATTCCTCTCATCCTAAATCAGCACACCATACATGTAGCATCAATTGCCTCCTAGCAGTAGTAATCTTTCTCCATCAAAGAAATCTGTTTTGAAGCAATTTGCTCAGCACAGGCACTTGCAATGAGGGAGCCATGTCCAAACAAAGACACTGTGCAGTGTCCTTCCAAGTTTCTGAACTGAGGGTCCTTCAGAAGAAAAACGCTGTTCTTCAAGCCGTAAGTTTGTCTATTTATATGCTGTTGGTTAACATAGGTAGCACTCTAGTCATTTGGCTAGTTGGCTAGCTACTCTTTTTGGTTCAGGTATACACTACTTAAAGACACAGTTTGTGTCCTGTCAGGAGATATTTTTTCTGTCTCCTGTATGTCTTGCTTATCAGTAGACAGTGAAGTGCTCAAACGCTGTCGCAAGAACTAGAAAGGAAAAGGGACCAAGAGCTAAGTCTTGATCCGAGACCACATCAGCTAACTACAGTGAAACAGAATCTGGTGGGGCCAGCACCTTACAAAACTATCCAAAAACCCAATTTTCTCCAGCAGAACCATTATGGCCCATCACCAATCCAATGACAGGGACACAAACCCATGTGTAAAGAACATGCCACTTGACGTCAATCCCAGCCCAGCTCACTTCTCTGGTGCAGCAAGCGCTTATCTGGTGGGTAATTATATTACAGCATCAGCATCACACATTACAGTAATATAGTGACCCTTCTTGTACTAAGTTAGGAAAAGAGCACGGTGATGGGTGACAGAGCTCAACGTAAATCATGGCACGATTTACAGCATCTAGCCTCTCTGGAAATCATAGAGGCTCATGGATAACTATCTGATGTAGCTGGGAATTTGAAAGATGTCCTCTCAAAGGAATCCAAATGTATGCGTGTGTAGGTATGCACACACGCATGTGAATGTATGTATGTATGCATACTCTGTCCATATCAGAGTATTCCCAGAAACTGAGTCAGGCTGTGACCCCCTGCTGGCACATTTGCATGTATACATATGCATGTGCATCTGTGTAAAGGGTTGCTACAGGGATGCTTCTGAACATTTTGTTGTATCTGTCCTTCCATTGGTCCATCCTGCTCTGGTGAGCCAGCAGCACATTGACATCTGTAAAAATCCAGTTAGATTTTAATAAAACATTTTCATAAAATTAAAAAATCCTTTAAAGGCCCTGCTGTTTTTTGATTCAGCCCCCTGGCAGCTCCCAGGAACAGGGCAGGCAAGCAGATCTGTAGCACATGTGACTGGAATCAGGTATCTACAAGGTTTAAGCAGAGATGGTAGCTCTGCTGTTCACCATGCCTTGGGATCTAGATTCTCCATGAAGTTTAGATTAATCTGTAAAAGTTTAGAAAAATCTTCATGGGAAGATCTCAATTGCCAGCTCTCTCCTGTTCATAAACATTCACTGTCAAGAGGCAACAGCCAAAAACTGAAGCACTAAAAGTTCCACAGGAACTTAAGGAAAAAATTATTGACAGTGAAGGTGTCAGAGCACTGGAACAGGTTGCCAAAAGAACTGGTGGAGTCTCCTGGTGGAGTCTCCTTCTCTGGGGATACTCGAAGCCTGATGGGACACAGCCCTGTGTAACATGCTTTAGGTGACCCTGTGTGTGCAGACAGGTTGGAATGGACGATCTGTAAAGGTCCCTTCCAATCTTAATGATTTCATGAAGAAGCCAACATCCCTGCCAGGGATCGCAGGTCTGCCATCCAATGGAGTTGCCAAACAGATTTTCTCTAGGATAGGCAGTCCAGAAACCCACAGGGAACCACACAGATGCCCTATTCCCAAGGCTTCTGATCCATCTTCTCAAAGGCCAGGAGCATGTTCTTTCCTGAGGCCAGCACTTGGGCTTGGGCAAATCACGGGCTGGTATCGGTTCAGTAGCTCCTGCAGGTCCCAGCATGGAGGAAGTAGCCTCTGTTTCCTTTTCTGTTTCAGTGATCCTACCACACATTGCAAGTGCTACATGGAGTACTAGGAACGCCATGGCTGTGCTAGCCGCCAAGAACCTCCTGGCAGGCCTGAAGGGAGACGCTATGGAGAAGGAAGTGTTCCTCTGAGGAGGAGCTTGTGGCAAGGAACAAGGGGACAGCTTTCACCCCAGCCTTCGGAGAAGGTGCCTCCTGGACAACCACATCCCGCTGCTCTCACATGGCGATGCAGAAGTCCTGCAACATGAGCTCTGCAACGCAGAGAGCCTCACCACAAACCTGATCATCATTTAAATTCTGTTTTAACAACAAGCTGTTAGACCACATGCAAGCAGAAGGCATGTCCTACTCCAGAGAAAGAAAGGGTCCATGTTAGTAGGACCTTTTAGTCCTACTAAAGTTAGGGTTGAGAAGTGTTTTTCAACCCTACTAGTTAGTGTTGAGAAGCCTTTCTCAACCCTCTGTAATACAGTGGCCTCTTCATACTGCATTATTAGCCAGGCTCTGTCTCCTCTCTCCACATTATATAGATATCACGTACCCACCTTGTGAAGAGGGACCCTGCTGGCTGTCCAGACACAGAGTCTGACATTAACCATGAAGTCGCAGCTCCTGATCATGGTGAGATAGCTGTTTTTTCAGAATATGACCTTTTCTCTAGGGCAAACTTGGCATTTGCTCTGGTGAGGGGATAGGGACTCATTAAAATTATCTGTGTTCTTCTTGTGGGTTATATAATCTACAAAAAAGATCTCTCGTCTATTTACTTTTGCAGAATGAGCACACTGGAGAAATAAAACTTCTGACATTTGTATCACCCCAGCACTTCTTTTAGTGTGTTTTTTTTTTTCCTTTATGAATTCAGGTTATGCATTTCCTACATTGGTGTATATTAAACATTTGTATGAAGGACTCGCCATTTTTATAGCAATGGAAAACTTGGCTGGCAAACCACATATGCTACCAAATCCCTTAATAACCGAAGGAGAAATATTTCCATTCACCCTCATACTCTCTTCCTTGCATTTTTTAATGTCTTCTTGCAGTGTGTTGTATTTCACTCCTACCTTAAGATTCCTAGTTTTCTGACTATATATTTATGTTCCATTTTTACCTTGTTCTGGGCAGTTCACATATCTCTAGTCACCACAGCCATTTTCACAGTTCTGCCCACCTATTCTCCTGCAAAAAGATGCAACTCAGCATGTTCTAATCAGCTGCTACTTCCTATCACAATGCTCTCACAGGCACAATGGGGAAAGAACCTAGACCAGCAGTGTTATCAGTAGAAAATACGCAGAGCTGGCAAATTCACCCATACCTTGGAGAATGGTGGATGCTGCAGAGGGAAAGGTACTAGAAAATAGGTGCAAGGAATGTAATTGTTGAGCACAGATTATTAATCATGTCAGTTTGGCACTGGATATAAAAACCAAGCTACTCTGTTCAAAGCAGATTTCTGGTGCGTGATAGATGGGTCAGGCCTATTCCTTTCCAAGGTCTCCCAGACTTGAATATACAAATTACAATAAACACTTTGTTCATTTTTTTTTTTGGTGTGCTTAATGGTGTTTTATTTTACTGAGGATGTGCAAGTTGCCCTGCGTGTGTCCACCTGGAAATTACTTTTCTTCCTGCTTCCATGGTGGAAGAACTTTCAAATACAAAGGCTCCACTTCCAAACCAGTTATGTTTACTCTTCAGCTGTCATGTTTTGTGGCCCCAGGAACAAGAAGAAATCAGTTTAGGACTGACACTCACTTCATGTGTAGCAGAACCAACCTGGGAAAGCCACTGTGCCAGCCTATAACATGGCCCGAATGTGTGGCCGTTAGCACAGACGTTGCCATTTAATCTCAGCATGATGGCAATTTATGCATCCTGATAGGATATTGTGTGAGTCCCTCTACAGATAGCGCCTAAAAGCACCTTTCCATACCCACAGTGCACACAGCGGTGTAAGAGACCCTTCCACTGATAGTGCAAGCTTACGGAGATGGATGGATGGGACACCCATCTCAGGGAGCACTGGGCCACATGTACTGTCTCATCAGTCTGGATTCACTCTTTTCTCTGCTACAGTTGTAACCCCTCTTCCTGCTTTCTTACCTCCTTTCTGTCCCAAGATAGAAATGGGATCTCCCTATCCCATTTCTATCCCATTTCTATCCCTTTGTCCTACACTGGATGCAAGACAAGGGCAATCCTCATCAGTAGCTCTTGGTAGAAGTTCAGAGTTGACCCCTGTCTCTTTTCTGGGTTTTGGACAAGTTCAATGGCGAGAGACCACAGAGACAAAATGTCAACCTCCCTTAGCACACGTGCAGCCCATCCCGAATGACCGTGTACAGGCACTGTACGTGTCATGGCAGGCTGAGCCGCGATGCAGAGCGCTCCGAGGACACCGCTCCGCAGGAGACACCCTGCCACCTGCAGCCCAATTCCTAACACCCTTCCCGCCCTGAGCCTACTGTGTGTGCTGAGCAGGCTGCAGCTTCCAGGCTCTGCACAGACGGGAAAGGCTTATGCAGAGATGGGTCTCGACAGGCGGCAATTTGGGAGGCTACTGCTCTGCAGAACATAGGGGAAAAAATCAAGGCTGTTCCCTTTCTCCGGCAGCAGCAAGAGGAAGGAGGCTGACAGGGCAGAGGGTGTTTCCATGCCAGGACTGAGAAGGAAGGGCAATGGAGGTGCAGCTGAACAAGCAGCCTGTCCTCTGGAGAGTCCTTCTCCCCCCTACTCCCCAACCTGCCTGTCTCCCTCCTTCCAAGGCCTCCTGCGCACCCCTGCACACCCTCATGGGCCAGTGCAGCCAGGATTCCTGCCGCTCCCCGTCCCGGCTGCTGCCCAAAGGCCTCGCTTTCCTGCACGGCTGGCAAAGCTCTCCACTAGCCCAGGGGGATGGGCAACCTGGGCCGGGTCCACTGCGCTCCAGGGACCTGCTGCTGGGAATCCCTCCTGTCCGTGTCTGGTGAGTTGCTCCGGCTGTGATAGCTAAAGAAATGGAAAGACTCTTTATAATCTAAAGCAATCGATGAAATTTAAAGATACTTAAGACTAAGGAAAAGCCTTGTAGTCTTAGGCGCGCGCGGGAGCCGTCCTTGCCCGGGGCCCGGCAAGGGCAGCGCCGCCTGCAGCCCGCGGGCTGCGCCTGCCCGCGGCACCAGCGCCCGCGGCCCCTCGCCAAGCTCGGCTCAGCTCCACCTGCTGCTTCGTTCTGTTCTGCTCGGCTCGGCTCTTGCCCCGGCTCCGCCCCGCCCCGCTCAGGGCAGCTCGGCTTAGTTCGGCGCTCGGCTCCGCTCCACCCCTCTCGGCTCGGCTCGGCTCGGCTCGGCCAGTCCCACTCGGCTCGGCTTCGCTCGGCCTCGCTCGGCTCGGCTCGGCTCGGCCCGTCGCACTCGGCTCGGCCCCGCTCGGCGCGATTCGGCCCCGCTCGGCTCGGCCCCGCTGGGCCGCGCTCGGCTCGGCCCCGTCTCGTTCCGCCCGCGGCCGATGCGGGCCGTGCTCCGGGCCATGGAGGTTTTCGTGACACGGCGGATCCCGCCCGCGGGGCTGCGGACGCTGTCGGAGGCCGGCGGGTACGCGGGGGGACATGGCCGGGACGGAGAGGAACACGGTGGGGACAGGGAGGGACACGGCGGGTACTGTGGGGAGACATGAGGGACGCAATGGATACGTGAGGGGACACGGCGGGTGCATGGGGGGACATGGCAGGGACGCAGTGGGCGTGTGGGGGGACACGAGCACATGGGGGGACATGGGAGGGACGTAGCAGGCGCATGAGGGGACACGGGTGGGACACAGCAGGTGCATGAGGGTGCACGGCGGGTACGTGGTGGGACATGGCAGGGATGCACTGGAAGCAGAGGGTACAAGGAGGGACACGGCGGGTCCTTGGGCGACGGTCGTGACCGCCCGTGTGGCCGCAGCTGCGTCGTGCGCCTGTGGGACTCGGAGGAGCCGGTGCCGCGCGCGGAGCTGCTGGCGGCTGTGGCCGGCAAGCAGGGCCTGCTCTGCCTGCTCTCCGACCGCGTTGACAGGGAGCTCCTGGACGCTGCAGGTGCGTGGGACAGCCCGGGCACGCGGCCAGGACCACGAGCGGCCCCAGCACGGGGCCTGGCCCCGGCCTGGGGCCCGTCCTGCGCCGGGGAGGGTCCGTGGAGTGGCCAAGCACATGGGGGATGGTTGGAGGCTGCAGCAGCGCTGCGGGTTCCCAGCCCTGCCGTGGGGATAGGCAGGCGGCCACTGCTCACAGTGCACCAGGATGGACTAAGTGCAGCCACCTGCTGAAAGCAAACAGTCAAAAAACACCTTTCAGCGCTGGCTGTTGCGGGGAACCCCAAACCACCTGTGTTTGAACAGCAGAGCAGGCCCTGCAGGGTATTTGTCCCCATTCTGTTAATTGGTGGCTGGTTGGTGGTTGCCCCTTGCCTTCGAGACATTGCCTCCAACCATTATTTTTGTGAGCTCTCTTGTCTTGGTGTTTTGCAGGACCCAGCCTGAAGGTCATCAGCACCATGTCTGTGGGGTTTGACCACCTTGACTTGCATGAAATCAAAAAGCGGTAACTTTTGCTCCTTGACGCCCACTTCTTGAATGTGTTGCAGCTCTTTGTGGTGGCTTTGGTCTTGTATCTCTGTCCTTGCCTAGCTGTAAGTTATAGAGAAAAAGCAGAGGGAGTATCAAGCTGGGATGAAGGAAAGAGAGGAAGGCTGTGAAGGCTTTGAAAATTGTGAGCTTGTCCTGCATTTAAGACTGCAGGTTACTTCAGCACAGGGCCCCAAGGATAGATGTGTATGGTAAGAACTTTGCAGCTTGGTCAGACAAAACCCCAGTGGAAGAGCCGTCAAATGAAAGAAATGTCCTCCCATGTGTGACAGCATAAATACCTAGGAGAGGTTTAACATCAGCATCTTTCCTGAAAATATGAGGTCGTGGGTAGACCCACAGCACTGTCTGTGCTGATCTCCACGGGCCTGAGTGCTCTGCTTGCCTTGCAGGGGGATCCGAGTAGGATACACGCCTGATGTCCTGACTGATGCCACTGCCGAGCTCTGTGTGGCTTTACTCCTCGCGACGTGCCGCCGCTTGCCAGAGTCAGCAGAGGAGGTAAAGAAGTGAGTATTTGCAGCTGAGTGCTGGCAAAGGGGATAGCTTTCACGCCGGGGAGGTCACCCTAGGCACCCCATGAATGCAAGTGAATTCATGCTGCACTTGACAAGTGAAGCGAGGCTGAAGCTGGTGTCCCACCAAAATGGTAGCAAAATGTCCTGCAGGCTGTTGTGGGGTTCCCTGCCTTTCTGCAGGAGCAGGTATGTTATTCAAGGGATGTTAAAAGGGCAGAAGTGCCCCCTGAATGCCCTTGAGTGTGGCAGCTGCAGGATGTGAAAGTGAGCAGCCGGGATGCTCCAAAGCCCCGCATGAAGGAAATGAGGAAGGTCTGACCCTGGTTTGTTGAATGGCAGGCATTCCTAGGGCTGTGGTTAGTAGTGCCTAAATGAAATCAGTCCCAAGGCTGCTACTGCTGCTTACCCAAAACTGGGGCAGAACTTTGCTGGGGTATCTGGGAACAGCCAACTCCAAGAGCCTGGTCGTTTCCCAATTTCCCCTTCATCTGTGTCAGAAGGGCTGAGAGCTCTCCAGTGCTTGTAACCTGTGGTGGGATGTGTCCAAATGCTGAGCTGGGTTTTTAGGTGGGCTCTGCCTTTTTTTTTCTCTCCTAATTCCCATGTCATTCTCTCTGCTAGTGGTGGCTGGACAACGTGGAAGCCTTTGTGGATGTGTGGCTATGGTCTGTCTGGCAGTACTGTGGGCATCATAGGCTTGGGAAGGATAGGTATATTCATGTTGTGTGTCAAGTCTGTCTGTTTCCAGTTGTGTCAGAGTCTTCCTGGAACCAGGACCCTAGTTGTTTTCCCTGCTTGTCCTTCTTTAAAATCCATTAGAACTAGAAAGAAGGCTAGGTGGAACACCTTAAGAAAGTGATCTTGACTCACCAGGCTTGGATTTCAAAATTTTAAGCAGTCAGGCATCTGCATCTGACTGTGAACTGTATGCTTTTCTCTGAATTCTCAGTTAAAACAAACATCCCAAGCAAAGTCCAAAATAACACGCCGTTTTCTGTTTGGTGGTGGACTTTGTCAACAGATTGCTTGTTTTACAGTTTGCTCTCTAGGTTGCTTCAGACCTAACATCCCTCTGCTGAAGCTTTATCATGACTGAGAATTCTTGCACACTGCCTTGAGGAGACACAGAGAATATATGACCATTATTTCCACTCCTGCCAAGCCTGAATTGAACCTCATATTAGCAATCCAAGTTTGAGGGGCTGCAGTGCTCCTTGAGCGAGTGGTGTGTTCTACCATTTGCTTTACTTTCAGCAAACAAATCTGACCTTGCCAAAGATGCCCCTGTAGTTTCTCTGCTTTATGCCTCTCTGCAGAGGTTTGCACTTGCCTGGAAGGTCTCATCTCATCTCTTGTTTCTAGGACAGGCAGTTGCCCGCCGTCTAAAGCCATTTGGAGTCAAGAGGTTTTTGTACGCTGGCAGCCGTCCGAAAACAGAGATTGCTGCGGAGTTTCAAGCTGAGTTTGGTAAGAAGTATAAATGAAGCTGGGAAGATAGTTAATCTTCAGCTTCAGTTTAAGATAGTTAATCTTCAGGTTCAGCAAACAGCAGGAATTACATGATTCTGGGAGGGTGCCACAAAGGAGGAAAGGTTCAGAGCAGGAAAGCTTCTGAAGGCTGGAGGCTTTCAGTAGGTTTCATCAGTACAGCTGGGCTAAACTGTTTTGAAGGCATGAGTGAAGGTGATCTGTGTTTCTCTACTCAGTTCCAATCACAAGGCTGGCTGAAGAGGCAGACTTCGTTGTCGTGACGTGTGCCTTGACTCCTGAAACCCAGGGAATATGCAACAAGGATTTCTTCTGCAGAATGAAGAAAGATGCTGTGTTTATCAACACAAGCAGGTAACACAGTCTACAAGGGTTGTGCAGCCCTAGCACCCTGACAGTAGCTATGTTTGCAGTGGGACATAAGCTGGATGTGTGGAGAGTGTAGGAAATGGGCACTGCTGCAGCCACAGGGACAGCTTGTGGCCTCCTCTGTGCAGTCGCCACGTCTCTTGGGACCAAGCCAAAGCTGTTCAGGTAGCCACGTGCTCGCTGTCTTTCCCAGAGCCATGTGTCTAGCCCCAGTGGGATGGAAGGAGGATGACTGTTCAGTTACAGGATGGAGAGGCTGAGCATGTCTTCAGGAAAGTGCTGTGACCACTGAACAAGTGGCTGGCACACAGCTTGCTGGAAGGAGGCTGTTGGGATAGGGCTGCATGGCTCACAGCAGCAGGAGCCTCTTGTCTCCTTTTTGCTGAGTCTGGCTTCAGTGCAGAGTCTGTGCTGCCTGGCACTGTCAGCCCAGCCACCCTGGGCAGTGTCACACTGAGAGCCCGTGCGTGCCTAGGTCATGCTCAGTAGCTTTTCCTGTCATTGTAGTGCATAGCTCTTCTCACCCTTGAATGGTCAATTGTCAGCAGGCAAGTAAGAGAAATTCACCTGTGCCTGGATAAGCTGGACTTGTATAGAGGGTTATCACACCTTTGAAAGCTCCTTGCTCCTCAAGTAGAGGAAAGATGCCTTCTTTATCCAGTGCTCCCCAATAGACAAAACATTAGGGCCTGTGCATATCCAAGGTTCAGATGCATCCAGACTGCACCTGTATTTTGCTCAGTCAGTCAACAAGCTGCCTGCTCCTGAGGAACCAGCATGACAAAGCATCATGGTGTCGTGCGCAGGAAGAACAGGACATGCTTGTGACCTCTGTGCAGATGTTGCCCAAGAGCCTCCTTTTGCCTGGGCTGCTGTGCTCGTGTTAATGTGGGAGTGCATCTCTAGGATGGCCGTGCTGTGAGCCTCTATCTGCTCTGTTTTCCCCAGGGGGGCTGTCGTAAACCAGGAGGACCTGTACGATGCATTAGTGAGTGGCCAGATTGCAGCTGCTGGCCTGGATGTCACAACTCCAGAGCCATTGCCCACTGATCACCCTCTGCTCTCTCTCAAGAACTGTGGTAAGTTGCTGTATTGAAGGCTAGAACATCCTCTGTACTCCTCTTGAAACTTTGTGTTCGCAGTGTTCCTGTGCTTAGGGCAAGTGACCTCTTAGTGGAAGAGAGAATTCCTTTTCAGAAGGAATTTTGGTCCACATGAACCTGTGAGAGCTGAGAAGGAGCTGACATATGAAAGGACAGGAAAATCATGGGTGCTCATTTTTTTTTTCCTTTTTTTTGGATAGTATTGTGCTATTGCACAAGGGAAACTGTTAAAAGGCCTTATTATTATCAAGTAAGTTCGTGAGGTATGTTAATACTTCCAAATGCAGTTAGAGTTGGCTCCTTTTTTTGATATCTTCCTAATGGATTGATCTACACTTCTCTGAGAAAATGAGATTAAAATCATAAACAACTCTATACTATAAGGTGTGTGAATCCAAAGTCCAGAGTCCCTGTTTATGCCGTGCTGAGCTCTGGAGTTGCTGTAAATTACAGGACTTATAATCTCCCAGCAAAATTTCCCTTATGAGCAGCTTCTCAGCCTTGGGAGCAGTCCAGGCCTTGCAGGATTGATCAGTTAGACCGTCCAGTCTGAGTCCAGGCTGCAGATGCACTGTGTGTCTTTAGAAGAACAGTCCACTAAAGTGCTTGCCTTGAAGATGGCTAAGAACCTGGAGCATTTTTCGTATGAGGAAAGACTCAGTAAGCTGGGCCTGTTGAGCCTGGAGAAGATGTTGGGCAGATTGAGAGTGGATCTTATCAGCATGTACAAATAAATACTCAGAGGGAAATGTAGGAAGGAGGGGGCCAAACTCTTCTTGGTAGTAGCCAGTGACAGGACAATGGGTTTAAGTTGAAACCCAGGCAGTTCCAACTCCATGTGAGGAAGAACTTCATTGTGAGAGTGGCAGAGCACAGGCTGCCTAGGGAGGCTGTGGAGTCTCCTTCTCTAGAGATCTTCCAAACCCACCTGCATGCAACTGGGTGCCCCGTGCTCTGGATGTCCCTGTTGGAGCAGAGCATTGGACTAGATGATCTCTAGAGGTCCCTTCCAACCTCATTCATTCAGGGATTCTGTGACTTGCAGTGCAGGTGTCAGTGAATTAGAGAGCCACCAGTGGGTTGTGCTGGTGTGTGCTCTCCATAACCTTGCAGCTCTCCAGGGCAGTGGCAGCCCCCGCGGGCACAACCACAGGCCTGGGATGCATGAGCCTGTTCGAGGTGTAGTCACTGGCGTCTGCTGTGTGCCCTTCAGAGAGGAGCTCAGCCCTTCACATGCAAGCTGGGGTCAGCAGCACCTCCTCTGCTCCTTGGAAAAGGAAACACACATCAAATTAGTGCAAAGAGGGACTCAGGCATAACAAGTTTGGGATGCTTGCTTCTATCCCTAGAGGCAGAAAACAGACAGAAATGCAATGCAGAGCCAACACTTCTACTCAAAGAGTAACTGTTTGTGATTGTTCACAGCTTCACTGCCTTTTAAAATGCCAGCGTGCTTTCCCATATCTGAATGCCTCGACTCCCTGTTGGTGATCTCATGTGCTCCAGAGCTGAGGCCTGTGGCCGGGGCCAGGTTCCTAGACAGGTTCCTGTTGCCCTCCTGAGCTGGTCAAGGTGCCTCATTACCTGGTCTGGGGTGCATCTTCATTGGCACAGGCAGAGTACCAGCCCATGTGGCAACAGGAGGTCCCCTGCCAAGGAAGCATGAAGGAAATACCTGTTCCATGAGGAAACTGCAGGGAATTCAGAGTAAAAATTTGGGACTGTCCATCACCGGATATCCATTACTGAAATTCAGGTTATATAAATGGTGATACTTTGATAATCTTTCTGTTAAAGACTTGTTTTTAGCATGTTGTATCTAGATTCTGAGGTTTGAGGAATGGTAAAAGCCGAGGCTGTCCAGAAATAATCTGCAGGGTCTCAGAAAATGCAGAACTTGGGAACAAAACCAAGAAAAAAAAAACATATATTCAGAGTGTTTATTTTCACAGAAACTTTTGATTCTGAAACTTTTTGTAGATTTCAGGCAAAACTATCAAAAAAGTTTCATCAGCTGGAAGAACATTGCATAGTTATAGAAGAAGAGGTGTGAACATTACTTTTGCAGCATGCAGAGAGCCCGGGCATGATCCTTCTTTGTGGAAGAAATAAACTGTGCAGCCAAGTCCTCACAGGAGACGTTTTACCCTCCAAGCCAGCAGGATACAGGCTATTTGGGGTCTGCACATAGAGGCTGTTCTGCTTTTGTAGAACAAAACCAGACCGGAGTGCAGGCAAATCCCCAAGTTGTGTGGGAAACAGATCACACCATGAAAATTTTGGTGCTATGTTTGACTGTAAAAGGGATAGCCTTTTTACATCCAAGATCACTAGCTGTTCTCATGCCATAAGGTAAGTAAAAGACTGACTGCCTTCAGGCTGGAGGACTTCAAAAATAATGTAGTTATGCCTTTATCTAGTCTAGGCAGCTAATAGGTTTTGTTTCTTGTTCTGCTGTTTCATATCAGCTTGTGGCTGGTGCAGGATCTTACTTGCTGATGCCTTTGGGAAGATCCAAGGGAGGTCTGGGATGAGGGAGGAGTGTCTGTGACCACAAGAAGCAGGTCGAGGTAACCATTGCTGTTCTCTGCAGTGATTCTGCCGCACATTGGGAGTGCCACCTACAGCACGAGGAACACCATGTCCGTGCTGGCAGCCAACAACCTCCTGGCTGGTCTGAAAGGGGAACCCATGCCAAGTGAGCTGCTGCTTTGAGGGATGGCTGCCTCGGCAAGGTCACAGAGCAGGTGTTGACGTTATCCATGGCACTGGAGCAGCTTCACACGTCTCTCTGTCCCTGTTTCCTGCTGCAACTAACACGTATTAAAGATAACTGGAGTAAAAAAAAAAAAAAGTAGTGTGGTTATTAAAGAGAAACATTAATACATTTAATTTGGGAACTGGTTGGCTTTGGATGCATTTTGAATCAAAGGCTGTTTGAATAGGAAAAAATAGGAGTCTCTAGTTGCAGATACTGCAGGTTCTGTGGTTGTGTTGCAGCTGTAGTTGGAAGCCAATGGATCTTTGACCCATCTCAGAAAACTCTTAAAATGTAAGGACTCTGGCTGTTTTGCTAGCCAGCATATGTTGGATCATGAGAAGAGAGTTGCTGATGCAGCTTCCACTAGAAGTCTTGATCTTTAGGTCTCAGCAAGAAGTTTAGGTGTCTGACCTGAATTCCTCCCACTCCTTTTTCTCCATTTTTTTCTCATTTTTGACCCTGCGTGTGCAGGGGGGTTGGACTAGATGACCTCTAAGGTCCCTTCCAACCTTAAGCATTCTATGATTCTATGATTCTATGATTCTATGTTTATCAACATACAGTACTGTGTTCTAGCACAAATGATGAACTGAGAAGGTCCCAGCTTTCTTGCACATCCTAGGAAATTGGGGGGTTTAGTCTTGTTCTCAGTATTGGTAGCAAAAGTACAGCCACGTATAAGCTTAAGTAAGCCTTTTGGGTCCTACCGTGTTTTGAAGCTAGGGATTCTAGGGAATGGGAATAGAATAAATCTTGCCCTACATGCTGGTATAAAAAATGTATTTTTTTAATAAAGAAAGAAGAGCTACCTAACAATAAAATGTGTAAAGGTAAATACCATGAAAAAAATGCATGTTCTGTTGTATTTTATGTAGTTTTGCACAAAGGAACTTCTGTCCCGTTCTGATTTCTTTGTTCTCCTGTTTGGGTCTATTACATTTTGAGGCGTAGGTCGTTTGGATGAGAAGCAGCCTACATAGCACTGGGCTGATCTTTTGTTGTTGTTTTTTTTTCTCAGAATAAACCAAAAGCCAAACTCCAGTCCATATTTTGGGATGCTGTACCTTTGTGCAGCTTCCATTGCACAGAATTAGCCTTCTTCCTGGAGGTGCACTCACGCGGGGCTTGTGGGCTCAGCATGCAGTTTTTGTAGTAGTTTACCACACAATATGCAGCTGCAAGCTTGTGACTGAGCTGCTTTCATTACTGCTTCAGACTGACACCTTTTTTTCCGCACACCTATGCATCTGGTATTCACAAAATAGCAAAGGAGAAGAAAGCAACTAACATTTTAGTTGAATAGAACAAAAGAGAATGTAGTTAGTCCAGTTGTGGTAAGACACATAAGAATCCTCCATTCTGAAGGCAACAGTGAGAAATGTTAAACTACCACTGCCAAGGTAGTTAAAAAGCAACAGACCTCCAGGCTTTCTTCAGTCTTCCTGAAGATTTTTTGTGCCTTCTCCTCCTGCAATAACACCATTAGAGCTGTTTCAGGTCATACCTGTAAATTTTGAATTTGTATTTCCACTTTGCAAACACGTATGTGGAAGGAGATAACAAAACACCTGTTAAAACATTTCATTTTATGTTATTTTCCTAGTTATTGTCATGGCAGTCAGCAGAGCAGCCCAGACGATTTCAGTTTGTTAGCACTGATGCACTGGGTCGGAGCAGTGTGGTGCCACCAGCCCAGCTCCAACGGTGGAAAGGCTCTTTAGGGATGGGTCAGCCTTGCTCCTTGAGTGTCCCCAGTGCTTTACATTCTCCTTGTTCCTCCCCTCAGCAGATTGGAGGTGGCGAGGATGTCCGTGCTTGCCCCTGGGTATTTACTTAGGGACATGCTGGCCAGGAGCTGGTCAGGCTCCTTTGGGCCTGCTGACATGTTTGCCTACAGTCCAGCATTACAGCCCCTTCCGAAGCTGCCCTTGATGCTGTGTGAGCTAGAGTGTTTCACTCGCTTTGAAGCAGCCTGTGGCAGTTTCTTGGCTCCCCGTCCTTGTGCGGGGCGATAGATGAACAGATCTGCGCTCGCCTGAGGGCCCCATCTCAGGCCCTGAGGGCCCTTGGGAGCCCCATCTGCTTTGCAGGAGCAGCGCAGGAGCCCGCAGGCCTCAGCCCCCTCTGCCATGCACAGCCAGAGCTCTTCCCTCTGCCCAAAGGCTCCAGCCCTTGGAGCAACACGTGAGCCGACTACAGCCTTGTGTCCTGGGATGTGCAAGGCGGTAAAGAGAACATGGAGCCTTCCCAGCCTTCCCGACACCAGGACATCCATTCCACAGGCGCATAGCAAGCACAGCGGGTAGCACCCAATAAGCTCTACTGTTATCTCCAACTTTAATTCCATACAAAACCCTACAGGGTGCTGCCTAATAATCCAAAGCATTTATTGAGAGAAAGACGAGAGGAGAGGAAAAGTAGCTGGCAGCATGGAAAGCATTATGTGGAGAGGGAACTCAACAATATGGGGGAAAAAGTCTTTGTTGTTTATTGTCCTCAGGTTCATCTAGAATGTTCTTTATTTCCTATTCCTTTGCAAGTATTCTTCTGAATTATGAATTCTGAATTTCTGCAGTGGTTAAATGAACCACACTCTGATAACAATAAAACATAAAACCTATTGGGAGGATTTTGCTAGTTACTTACTGATATTGGCTAGTCAAATAAATATACTTGCTTCGTGCCTCGGAGAATTTATCAATACATTGTAATTCCCATACCTCTGCAAATATCTGGGAAGTTTCTGAGACCTCTGCTCACCAAGAATAGGCTTTTAGATGCAGTGATGTAAAGTAGAAGTGGATGGAAATTTTCAGATTGGTGCAAGAAAAGTGAGAATTACCTTGCTGCTGAAAACTTTGTTTTATTAAATGAATAAAAATCCCTCATGTTAGTTTGCTAGGCTGCACAGCACATTTTTGAGAGCTTGGGTTTGACACAACTGATTTTGGTGGTGGTGAAATTACTGTAACAGATTTTGACAAGTAAGAGCTTGTAAATAGGACTGGGTGGCTAAAGCACATGTAAGGAATCATGTTATGATTAAGAATGGTTATGAAATTTAAGAATTTTGCAGGTGTTGGTCTGCCATAGGGAAGACTATATGTCATTAATATAGTTCTGCTTTGTAAAAATACTTTTAATAATGTAAATAATAGCCATATCATTTTACGCCTCTGCCAGGCTTAAAACCTAAGAGAGACGCTGCTGTTGCTGCCCCACAGGCTGCGCTGTGGGAAGGGGATGCTGGAGGATGGAGCTCCTGACACCAACGTGCTCTGCTGGAATTCATCCAGAGGAAGCCACTGCAGCCGAGCCCCAGCCAGGCAGCGAGCAGGAGGCAAGAAACACCCTCATTTGCGCACAGCTTTTCAGCAACTTGGCCACCTCCTTCCCAAGAGGGTTATCTTATTTCCCCATCAAGAGCAACAGGATTTTGGAACTCATGAGCTACAGAAGCAAGCACAAGTCCTTAGCTGGGCATGCATCCTATAACTGGGGACTGATCCACAGTTTCTGATAAGTTACTGCAGGATTTTTCCCTTTTATAGAAAGCTGCAATGCCGCTACATCCGCAGATTTTATCTTTCACGTGTTTTTTGAGAAAAATTAAGAGCAATGTAAGATTTAAAGAATGACCGGGCCTATTAACGTAGCTCATTAGGCAAGTGGCCACAAGAGTCCTGAGCAGAAACTGGCAGGGTTCATGGGGCTGCATCAAAAGCACCACGGAGAAGCGCAGAAACGTGGCCCAACTCAGCCCCGTGACTGAACTTGGCTCAAAAAACACTGCTAGGGACACAGGGATTGATTAGAGAGCACTCACGGCCGGGCGAGGAGGCTTCACCCGGCTCCCGAGGGCTGCGGCAGCGCCAGCCACGAGGCCCTGCACACGCAGCACCGCACGCAACGCCCACCATGGAGAGACACCAGGGAACAGCCGCGCGTTGGCGGGGTTGTCCTGATGAGCGCCCCGCACACACGGAGCGGGAGCCGCGGCCGGCTCCATCCCGGCACCGCGCACCGCGGCACAGCGACCGCGCCACGAGGGCAAGGAAAGGCAGCCAGACGCATCGGCACAAAACGCAGCGTTTATTTTCAGATGTGTTTCACACTAACACCTTCACACGAGATCCCAGTGCAGCGTCCAGAAACTTAAGTTTCATATGAAGAAGTCGTTAAGGTTTTTTGAAATTACCAGGTGTGGAGATTAAAAACTTCCCGTTTTACAGTACAGGATGGCTGGGGTGGAGGTGCCATTCAGAGATATTGCTTCATACTGGAAGACTAGGAGAGCAAAATGCCACACACAGGACACCTGGATTTTCAGGATGACCATTGAGAACCAGATACAAATCAAAATGGAAAAATTACAATTGCTACTTCTGAAGATCACCTCCAAGTTTAATGTTTTACTCAAAGAAAAAGACAGCAGTTCCCTCTTCCAAGCTGTCATTTCCCTATGCTATTAAAATTTTGTTATAAAAAGAGATCAAAAAGTAGTTAAATATACATTTAATTCATATGCTCATGTTAATTATTTTAGTCTCCTTGTTCACATATCTGCTTTATTCCTACATAGGGTGAGATTTCAGATGCCCTATAGAAAACAGATACAAAATGGGAAAAAAAGTTTTTAAAAAGAAAGCATTAGAAAAGCAAGATGACAAAAAATAAAACACACGATCTTACTAATAAGGCAACACAGTAAATATTAACACATGAAATACTGTACTTTATTGAGGGTTCATTAAGATCACTGAGTATAGCCCAATGCTTTTAAATACCCAGAAATCAAAGTGATTTCAAACAAAATCTGTCACTTCCTCATCTATTTGATAACTGTGGTTCATTTATGTAATGCTTGAAAAATCTCAAGAACCACAACACTCGACCATTAGACATAGTCTGTGATTTCACGTCAACATTTTAGAGGAATTCATCAGGCTGTTCACTCTAATCCCAGGACCCAGGACGTGCTACACGAGGCACTGACAGACACCAGGTATTCTTTGAAATGGAGAGATGCTGGAGCAGGGAGGGGACTAGATGATCTCTAGAGGTCCCTTCCAACCTTAACCATTCTGTGTAACTAGAGATGTTTTTCTTTATTAACCACTATTGGTTTCACATAAAGCAAATGCAGAAGGATGCAGAAGGAGCTCCATGCATCCTTTGGTTTGATGACGAATGTTCTCAATAATTTTGACAGGTTGCCCTGCTAAACTGCTTACTGGACCACAGATCATGATTTTATTTTCAGTGTATGCAAATGCAAACCCAGGGTGTTTAACACGGCCCGCTACCAAATAGCGCTCAAGTCCTCAAACCTGCTGAGCGTCGCCGCACGGGATGTATCTGCGGCACAAAGAGGAGAGAGTTCCTAGACAGGCATCTGCTGCGTGACTCGCACAGAGGAAATACTGATAACAGTCTTTAGTGAGCAGGACAGACACGCTGAAATCCTGACCAGCCATTATATAGGAATTAGGTCATACTAATCAGTAGAAGTGCTCCCAAATATTGTTCAGAAACCTAATAATGCCAAAAGTTAGAAGTTCATGTGCACCTTTAACAAGATAAGGAAAGAGAAGGAAAGGGGTGGAAAGGGGAGGAAAGGAAAGGAAAGCTGACTGCAAACAGTATTAGGTACAATGGTATCACAGCACAAGAAACTAAAAAGAAGATTTAGGCAATAGACTTGAAGAGAGATCAACAAATGCTTTGCAAGGTGTACAGTGCTATTTTTCAAAAAATAAATGTATGCTTCTTTAAGTTATGTGGAAAAAGTACTACTATGACCCTACTTCAGAGTGAAGGCCTGGCTTTGATTACCACATTATACAGTGGCATAAATAAATATGACAAGTGAGGACCATTCCTTACTGTACTGATCTGAGAAAACAGCCGCACTTGGAAAGGAATCATGGAAGGAAATTAGAGCCTGAATATACGGGTGTCAGTAAGGGGTGGTTTGCTGACACAACAGACGTGGATCGGGTTGACCATCAGTATCTGGAAACAGCAAGAGACTACCTTAAACAGTAGAAAAAGTCATCACATTATATCTCTCATTCAGACTAACAAAGCAAGCAAGGACAAGCTCTTCTCAGACTGTGTACATGAGTTGTTAAAACATGAAATACAAGTTGGTTAAAATACTGCTAAAGTAGCACAAACAAGAAACAGTACTTCACTTATCACTGAATACAAGATTACAGAAGAAAAAAAAAGGGGAGAGAGGCAAAACAGCCAAGTCTTGCTGTATTCAAAGTATACACACATCTAGCAGACCAAAAGTTATTGTCTTGGATTTAATTTAAGCACCTTCATTACATAGTGTCCTTTACTACAAAACAGCCAAACATACATTCAGAACTCTACAGCTATTTTTATAATTAACACATTTTAAAGTATTTTATGGCAGTCAGGTGCACCTAAAGTTGTTTCTCTTTCAAAGATACTCAATTTGCATTTTTTCATATACAATTAACTTATTTTACAAGTCATTATTTAAATGCTTTCACTCTTACAAAATACCTTAAAAAAGAGGAAATTTGCACTTAAAATTTCTCCTTCTTTTTGAAATGTACTAGTTAAACATAATCAGGAGACAACTACATCCTCACTCAACCCCTACCCCTCTGCCCTGCAAAGGAACTATGTAGTCTCAGGGATTATATCCCTGCGAACCCAAGGCCTACGTGTACATAATACTCTTAACAATGCTACTGCTACCACTACTAATGCTTAACAGAGAAACAGTGCCACTTTCTGAGCACCTCAAAGCACTTCACTAACAGCTGTCTACGCCTCACAACGTCCCTTGTGAGGTAGCTATGGTAATATCCCCAATTTTTGAAACCTCTCGTGTGTGCACGTGCGGCACAACCACGGTGAAATGTTCGCCGAGCTGCAAGGGCCGCTCCCGAACCCGCAGCCTTCAGCAAAAACAGTGTTAACATTCCCCAAACACTCAGGAGACCAAGGAGTTTGCACGGGGGGCACGGGATTAAAGGATTAAAGCAAAGTGCTGGGCAGGTTGCTGCTCTGCCACCGGAGGCAGGTTGTTTTGGAGTGTTTGTACAGGTGGCTGGACTGGCTGAAGCGCTTGCCGCACTTGAGGCAGGCGTAGGGCTTCTCGCCCGTGTGCACGCGGATGTGCTTCTTGCAGTCCGTCAGCGTCAGGAACGTCTTGCAGCAGATCTTGCAGGCGTACTTGCGGGCGCCTTCCACCACCAAGACGTTGTGCTCCGATAAGGCCTTCTTGCACTTGGAAAGGACATCCGCGGACGCCCTGGTCAGCTGCGGCGGGCCCGCTTGAGAGGGGTGCCCGTTTTCAAAAGAAGTGGCCCCGTTCAGGAGGAGCTGGGAATTGGACGCGTTGTCCTGCAGCTGGGAGCTCCGCACGGAGGTCACGACAGGCATTTTGGGGGCTATGCGGCGGTAGCTGGGAAAGCCACCGGCTCCCCCTCTTACAGAGCCCATCATGGCCCGGGATAGGGAATGCAGGCCCAGACCTGACCTTGGGAAATCCATGCTGAACTGCTCTGCAGCCCGGTATGCGGAGGTCTGCACGCAGGGAAGGCCCATTACCTCCTGCATGGGTCTGACAAAGTGGGAGTCCACGGGCTCGCCGAACGGGTTCTCCACGTGAGACACCGTGGCGGAGGAATGGCCTCCTGCAGGCCCAGACTCCGGGCTCATGAGGTAGGAGCCCTCACTGTCCATCCTGCAGTCGCTCGTTGTGTTTGGAATGTTGTCATCATTGCTCTGTGTGGCACCAAAGCTGCCACCTCTGCTCTTGTTCAGAAAGTTGGAGATACTGAAGGTGGACTTGTGCTCCAGGTTATTTGACACTTCCATAATATGGATGTCTCCCACCCTATCAGTACTGGACTGAGGATCAGAAAAGCTGCGGTCACTGCTTTCCGGACTCAGTTCTATCTTCTCTGCACTCACAACTCCTTCCACTTCCACGGACTCACTGCCTTCTGCTTGGGAAGTGACATCGCTCACCTCGTCCTGAGGCTCCGGGGAACTCAGGGGCTCAGATTTAACCACCACCCTCATATGCTCCTTCTCATTCAGACTGACCTCGGAATTCTCACACGGGAAGTTGTTCTTCTCGGAAGCAGCGTCTTGGTCAAAGCTGGTTTCCACCTGCGTCGCCTGCGATGCCATGGACATCTGCGAAATGTTTCCTCCGCTGTTGTCAGACTGGCTGGGCATCTGAGCATCTTCCTGAGCGCCGAAAGACTGGTCGAACATCACAGTGTTGTCCTCCTGGTTATCAGCAACAGCGTCAGGCTTCGCATTGTCCACCATCTTGAGGGAATCGGGCGAGAAGAAGTCTTCCCGGGAATGAGGCGCGGGCTGCCCACTCTCGGGAGCCACGTCGGAGGCGGACTCGTCCATGGCAGCGCGCATGCGCTGCCGGGCGCGATCCTCGGGAGGCTGCTTGCGCTTGTGCAGGCGCCGCATGGGGAAGGCGGAGCCGCTCCGCACGGAGGAGCCGAGGGCGCCCGGCTGCTCCTCGCTGCCCGGCGCGGAGTTGAGCGCCGAGCTCACGATGCTCAGCCCCAGCTGCTGCAGCATGAAGGACCTCTGCATGCGCGCGCTCTGCTCCTGCGCCCTCTCGCTCGGGGGGGACATGGGCAGCGTCCTCGTGGTGAGGTAGTGCTTGCACGCTTTGACCACCGAGTTCAAGTGCAAGTGGGAAGCAGCCAGCAAGACATCCATAACGTTGCTCTCGCCCAGCATCAGCGTGGAGGTGTACATCATGTCAATGAGAGCGGCGAAAGCCTCTGCTGTCACCACCTCGCTGTCCAGCTGGATCATGTTCATGGCTTGGTCTCCCTCTGCCACAGTGAAGAGGGCTCGGAAATGTGTGCTGCATGCCGCCAGAACGGAGCGGTGCGCTTTGAAATGCCGGTTTCCCACCACGATGACACAGTCACAAAGCTGGCCGTGAAGCCTCTGGTAGTTGAGCTGCTGAAAGATTTGCTCAAAGTGTCCTGGAAAATCCATGATCCTACAAAACAGAACAGCATAAATTTTAGCATTAACAATGTCTGAAGCACCACTGAGAGCACAGCGAGGTTGAGTTTGAAAGTGAGAGAACGGATAAAAGGTGGAATAAAAAACAATCTCCTCTTAACATACCTCTACTATAATGCTAATAAATCAAGGTATGATGCTACAGAGAGCTCAAGGGGGATTTTGTCAGGGGGGTAAAGCTGGTACAGCAGTTAACGCCGCTCACAGACAGTTCTTCTGTGAACTGAATAACGCAAGTCCTGGGGCCCGCGTTAATCCTTGTCCAAACTGAAACACAGCTAAATCTTTAGTTAATCTTTGGTTAAACCTCTCCTATTTGTGCAGAATCCATTGTAACTGCAACCTCTGATAAACTGTTCAGATGAGCAGATAACCTCACACTGAAATATCTCGACTTTAATTCTAGTCTCATGTCACTTTCAGCAACTTACTTTGTGCCTATTTTTCTCTGCTCCAATGTAGAACCTGCTCTCAAATATCTGCCTTAAAAAAAAAAAACAAAAAAAACCAAAATCAAGGATCATCTAATGGAAAAGAAACAAGGAACTTTTGCATTGGAAGAGTAGTCAACAGCTATCAAGAATTTCCACCTTTAGCTACCAAAAGTGTGATACAATTTTCAGCCCCATTGTAAGCCAGAAAATGCTGAATCTCCCTTATTTCTCCTACAAAATAAATAAAATGGTGAAACAAATAGAAAAGATGGCAAATGAATGTACTATTGGAAAGAAGAAAGGTGTTAAGTCACTAAGATGCCCAGATTTGAGGCGAGGAAAGCCCAGGCAGCCGCTGCCTGAGGCCACGACGCGGCCTGCAGGTCGGCATCTCCGTCCTTCCAGATGTGAGGATCTCAGATGGAGGAAAACGTCACCACACAGTCTGGATGGGGCAAGGTTCTCAAATAAGGTAAGGAGGCGAGCAAAGGAAGGCTGAAACTTCTGCTGGCAAGAATTGGAGGCAGCTGAGCGGCACTTAGCTCCAGCCATGATTAGTTCTCTGTATTTTGAAAACAGTAAGAAATTGCACTCTGTGCCTTCCAGCATCGGTGAGGAACAGATCTGCCAGGGCATTTGAAAAAAATCTCTTAATTTGGCAGTGCTAAGGCTATAGCAGTGACCTGAAATAAACACTGCAATGAGATTTAATTTGGTATTCTTTCCCAGCCCCCTTATTTCTATAAGGAAAACATGTACTAAAGCTGAAAAGTAGGAAATGTGAGTTCTTAAAGACATGCAAATACAAAAAACATTATGTTTATTTCACAGTAAAAAGGGGGCATGTTCAGATGGCAAGAAATTACCCTAAAGATGACACACTTCGGAATCACAGCTCTGATCTATGAGCTTTTCCTCTGGGAGAGCTGTAGCACATGCGAAAGCAAGAGACTCCCTCCTGGCACGCAGAGAAGGAGAGCAACAGCAAGGACAGGAGATTCCCAGACTCCGAGGCCTGGGGCGCTAGGACAAAGGGAGCGCTGGGACGCTGTGGAAGCAGCACGGGTCCTGAGGGATGACGGTGCTGGCGGATGGGCCTGCGTGGGACACGCTCCATGTCGGACTAATGTTCCGCTCTGCCCCTTTGCATGTTTATATCCCGCTCCATGAGGAACACCCGCCTCCAGTCAGGCTGGGGGCAACACAGGGAGCTGCTCCCAAGCAGCTGCCTGCCCGCCTGGCCTGGAAAGGCCGAAACGCAGGAGCTGGCAGGAATACAGCAAGGGAGGGATGATAGCAGCTACAGCAGCGAAGCAGCAGCACTAACGGCCTCTAGATTTAGAGACAGTACAAAAACCTATCTGTACAGAAGGTACTGATTTGACTTCATTTACACGAGAACATAATCATAAAAGCCAAGGCCTTGCTCAACTAGCTGCGAAAAACTTCAACACAAAAGGTACCAATAAACAGTTAGACCGAAGTTCAGGAACAAAACACCTGAGCGTGCGCTCCTAAGTGCTCCCTCTGCCTTTGCAGAGCCCTTTAGCCACAGGCTGCAGACCAAGCCTGGGCACTGGGAGCACCCAGGCTCCTCCGCCGAGCAGCTTGGAAAGAAGGCAGGTCTTTTCCAAAGCCAGGACTCCAAGGGCCTGCGCAACCTTCCATCCAACCCTGTCTTCTGTGCAGCTCTCCTGGAGCTCTCCTGGAGCAGCCATGAGCTCAGCCTCCCCACATCCTCTCACCGGGCGGCTCAGGCTCCAGCGTGCACCTTCCCTGGTGGAAGGCTGGACGGATCCTGCTGAGCAGGATCCCAGCCCTGGGACACAGCACGGACACCGTGCCATGAACTGCAGGCATCCCGTTCAGTTGCCGTCAGGAAAGCAACAGCAAAGGGAAAAGCTTAATATTAAACTGAAGAAGTGACCACATTTAAAAAGAAAGCATACACATTGCTTAAGAGCACTTTTCAATGTTTGCTATAAAGAGAATATTTTTCAGTACCTTCAAGAAAATCTTCAAAGCAAGAAATGAAAGTGCATCTACGAAATCTGTAATGCAAAGCAACTGCTGCACCTCTCCATGCGCTTAAGTCTCATGAAATGAAACTAGGGCATCAGAACCAAAGAAAATATTTCTTTATGTGATATAGGGAGGGCTATTAGATCTTCAAGCTCCATCTCTAATTTGGAAGCCACTAAAACAGAATTCAGTAGAGACTTAGTTCTACAAACATTCACTCCTGTAACTTTCAGTTTTACAGCTTATTTTGATAGAACTGAGGCAGATACAAGAAAATATTATTTTTTTCAAATTTAAGATGATTTATTAACAATTATTCAGTAAGCACTTCCTCCAAAACGGCATGTTATAAGATACCTTTTGAATAAAAGGTGTGATCAGTAAAGGTTTGAACTATTAACTTGCCTCTTCACCTGTGTAATGTGGTAAAATATCTACTATATGCTATACGAAGTCTTGAATTAAGCTAAATCTTCAATACCAATGACTCTGCAAGTTTAAACAGATGTAATTGTGAAGAATAAGTACAAGTGTTCTGAATTCCTCAGAGGAAATAAAAGACTTGTAATTTCACTGCTTTTGTTTATTCTTCTCTCTTCGGTCATTAACCTACAAATCAGTTCGAAGCAACTTCAGCAGAGGGGACAATAGATATTTAATTCCAAGTTCCTGTTGAAATCTGTGTCCAATTACAGGAGAAGCCAAATGTGTCAGATGTCCTTACCACAGAGTCATAACTCCACTCTTAATTCAAGAAGAATGGGAAGCAGCAGGAGGGAGGAAGCAGCCGCCAGGTGATCAGTTTGTGCATCCTACTAAAATGAATCCTGTCACGTGGCCAAGTACCCAAGCAAACAGACAAGGAAGATCAAAGGTATATGGTAGCACTCATCACATTTGTGGGAACAGGATTTGCCCACAGGAATTCAGATTTTATTGGTACTGATATCCGTCATATAGTATTTCTAGTACTATTAATGCAACCAAAAAAAAGCCCTAAAAAGATACTGCTTCTTGAATTATTTGTACTGCTAAGATTATGTAGATGTACAGTCTACCCTTTCCATCAATTTTTTTGGCTCTAAAATTTAAGCAAGGCTTTCAACACCATCTCCCATAACATCCTCGTGGGGAAGCTCAGAAGCTGGGGTTGGACGAGTGCACACTGAGGTGGACGGCAGAGCTGATAAATGGTGGTTATAAATGGGGCCAAGTCCAGTTGCAGCCTGTGGCCAGAGGTGTCCCCCTCAGCGTGACACTTTGATACAGGTCTTGATACTGTTCAACTTGTTCACCAGTGACCTGGACGAGGGCACGGAGTGCACCCTGAGCAAGTTTGCAGATGATCCCAAGCTGGGTGGAGTGGCCGACACTCCGGAGGGCTGTGCTGCCATCCAGAGGGACCTGGACAGGC
>JAUBOD010000271.1:102245-121822 GCA_032353885.1 Nothura maculosa | reverse complement strand
AGCGGGGAGCGGGGCCGGGAGCGGGGAGCGGGGCCGGGAGCGGGGAGCGAGGGGCAGAGCCGGGTGCCGAGAGCGGGGCCGGGAGCGGAGCTAGGGGCCAGGAGCGGGGAGCAGAGGCCGGGAGCAGGGCCGGGAGCTCCGGAGCGGGAGCCGAGAGCGGAGCCGGGGGACGGGAGCAGGACCAGGGACCGGGAGCGAATCCGGGTGTCCGGGAGCCGGGGCCAGGAGCCTGGGAGCGGGGCCGCCTGTGGCTGATGGCACCGCTCGCGCCGCCCGCAGTGCAGTTCTCCAACGGACGGCTGCGGAGCGACGAGGAGCTGCGCTTCAGCCTGTACCGGGACGCGGATCGCAGCCACCCGCGCAAGAGGCACCGCCGGCTGCTGGTGAGGACCCGCGCGCGGCTCCACGAGCACCCGCGGCAGACACCGGCGCCCTGAGCGCGCGGCCACGGCCAAGGCCCTTCCCGAGCCCCCCCCGGCTGCGGCTCAGCTTCCATGGACCCACAGTGTATACCGGGCACCACGTGCATCCGCATTGCGCTGCCCCTGCCGTGCCCAGGCTCCGCTCTGGGTGATGTGTGTGAATACAGGAGCACCCGTCACCCCATCGCTGTGTGTGCAGAGCTGCAGCTTCTCGCTTTGCATCCCCTCTTTAGGGCTCTGGTGCTGGTACTTTGTGTGAATGGGAGCTAGAAACCCTGTGCAGATACCTTAGATAACCTCCACTTCAGATGTGTCTAATCCTTGGGGCACCTCTCTCCCTTTTTTGACCATTTCTTGCTTCCATGATGTGTTTGGTTGCATACTACTACTTCTAGTGAGTACTAAAAGTAACAGCTTATGTCTTGAGGCATGTTGTTTTAAAAATGATTAGAATTTGGGGAATTTTGGCCCTTTTTTCTCAAAAAATGTCTTTGTCTTGATTTGTTTAGGGTTTTTCTAGAAAAGGGCTAGTACTGCTGTTGGCTCCTGACTGCTAGAGCTAGGAGTGACAGCAGGTAAGGTAGGGGAAAGGTGAGTAATAAAGACAGGTCTGCTTGAGAGTAAGAGGGAATAAATTCTTGCTTAATTTAAATAAATAAATAAGTAAATAAAGGGAAGGAAGTGAAAAAAGTGAGAGAAAAAGGCACTTTAAAATGCTTCCAAAGCAAGTGAAGTGCACTTGCCTACACCATGCCTTCTTTGCCTACACTGTGTCTGACGACTCATGCCTGGGAATGTAGAGCTCTGTTGCATTCTGGAAAATAAAATGGATATATGGGAGATGCTTATGTGTGACCCCCCTTCTATGTTTTTCAGGTCTCAGAAACTGAAGGACTTTCATACGTGGGGAGTAACTTTGGCAGTGGAGTTATGAAATGCAATTCCCTCTGCAGGTATGGGCTGTGGGTAGAGCTTGATAGCAGAGCTATCCTGAGGTAGTTTTAATAATTTAATTGATCCTTTGTTTTGCCCCAGAAGCTCCTGACATCTGTCCCTACTTAATGGAAGCTGCAACTTGATGCTGAATCAATTTGCACAGTAAAGCTCCATTGCGAGTCTTCCCAGCTGATCCCTCCACAGGAGTGGATTCCTTGGAGAAAGTTCTCACACGTGCCACCAGGGCAGACAAGGGAGGGAAGAGGGACCAGGATTCAAAAAAAAACAATGTGTGAGGCTAGGCCCCTTTCTCTGTGCTGCCATGACAGGAGGCACAAAGAGGAAATAGAAGAAATTCTATCTCAATTCTCTGAATGCTTCTTTACTGTGAGGGTAGTTTAACAGTGGAACATGTTGCCCAGGAAGGCTGTGAAGCCTCCGTCCTTGGAAATATTCAAAGCTCCATTGGACATGGTCCTGGACAGTCTGTCACGGGCAGAGAGAGAAGAGAACAGAAATCACCACTCACACATGGAGACTCTTCTTGGTGCATCTTGAAGCTAATTTTTGGTGCATCTTGAAGCTAATTATTTTGGGGCTTCCACATCTGCACATAGGAACAAGACCTTTTACGCATCTGCCTTGGAGGGAACCTGCTTTGCTGTGAAATCTCACATGTGTTTGGAAAATAAATGTTTGCAAGGAAGGAAAATTGGCAGGGATGTGGAGTACGTAATAACATCACGCTGGACTGTCTCCTGCTAACCACCTGCTCCTGGGTTCTGTTTAGGTACTTTGTTGGTGTGTTAGACAAGGACACTGGGCAAATGGATGTCTACAACGCGGAATTATTCAACATGCAGCCCTGGTTGTCAGGTAGGAGAGATGCTGAACCCTCGCACCAGAGTCACAGAGCAGGAGTGCTCTGCATGCATTTGTCTGCTGATAGCAGCAGTCTCTGCTTTCCTCCTCATTGTTCTGTCTTGCTCATTTCTGACTGATAACCTTCAAGTGGAGCAGGGAAGGAGGGAGGGGAATGCATATACACTGCTCTTAAAGTGCTGTGTGATGTGCAGAATAAGAGAAAGGAGCAAGGGTGCATCTGAACGCATCTTAAATGTGCCAAGGAGGCTAAACAGGAAGCATAGCGGATCCGAGGGAAGGCAGCATTGACAAAGTTGGTGACAAAGTTGCCTCTGGTCAGATCTGTCTGGGAGTGCCCTACAGAAGAATGGAAGTTGCAAAATAACCAGGTTTGGGACTGAGTCACTGTAAAAAATGGAACAAAGTTCCATCAGCAGATTGGTGTCTGCTGTCTGACCCAGAGGGATAATTCAGTCTAAAGTCATGGGCCTTTTAGAGCTCATTTCCTTCATATGCGACAGGACTTGAATATTTCTGCAATCCATGGTATATGCTTATAGATTTTACAACAAAAATTGGCCAGTTCTTTTCTTCCCTATTCTCTGTGCATAATATTTCATACATTTAGTGTTAATCTAAATAAAGAAGTCTCCTGTGCCAGATAGACTTGTCATATCATGACAGGATTCCTGTATGAATTAAAGGAGGAGGACTACCAAATGCAGGTATTTTCCTGCATGTATTGGTTGCTGCCAGCTAAGCCTGTTATTTCTTGTTCTTTTTCAGATGACTTAATAGCTGATGAAAGAGAGGATTATCAGAATAAGTCCTACAGGGAGAAGGTAAAGTAGAAAACCCATATGATACTGTCATGTGGTTATCCATCTAACAGTGCTAGTGATATTTGTGAGAGATTCAGGCATTTACCACTGCAGTGTAAACTTGTGTAGGTGCAGTACTTCCTGTGTATGTTAAAAAATCTATGACACAGCACGGGGATATTGCCTTACTGAGCAGTATTACTGTAAGTATTTTGGTCTTGTATGCAGTCTTGGAAATGTCTGTTCCCTTACTGATGAGTGCTTGCTTTATCTCAAGTTTGTACCCACTGATTTATTTGAAGTCATCTTGGAGAACATGGTTATAAGGCCACATGGTTAAGCAAGTTGTAGTTGTGAATGCAGTGGGTCTCATCCAGCAGTTTCTTGGAATTTGCCTTTCTCTTCCACACAGATGGATTTGTGCATTGAGGCTTTTGGTACCAGCAAGCAGAAACGAGCCCTCAACTCTCGCCGAATGAATGCAGTGGGGAATGACATCCTGAGTACAGCAGTCACAAAAGCAGCAGCAAATATTATAGATTCAAAGGGAATGACTGGTAAGAAGCAGGTGTAGCGCAGGCAGTCAAAAGCACCTCGTCCTGACAGCTTCTTTGTTTCTTTGTAAGTGCAGGACAGAGGTACTGGGAAGGGGAAAGCTTTTTTTGTTTGTTTGTTGGTTTTTTGTTTTTTTTTTTTTTTTTGAAGTGGCAAGGAGATGTTTGATTGAGCAGCTGAGAGAAGGTGAACTTCACAAGTTCATCAGGCCACAACGAGACACTTGTGTTCAGTAAGGTGAACTGGGTCCTTGCTCCACAGCAGCATAAAGAGTGTCCCGTGTCCCAAGCCAGGGTGCAGCCATATCAAGTGTTCCTGTGCTAGGCTGAGAGGCCTCATTCCTTGGACAAGGGACTTGCAAGCCTGGGGGACCTGAAAGCATTAGCTGGACAAAGCCAGGGTTGCTCTGGTGTAATGATGAGAATAGTCCTGATCTGAGCAGGATATTGGAATGGAAACCTCCAGAACTCCCTTCCTCCAGTGCTTCTGCAAATACACATTTTATTGCTTGGGAGAAACCTCTGTTGGCCCTAAAACCAGTCGACTTTCTTCCATATGATGAGCTCCCATCCCATCCTTTGTGTTCTAGTTAGATATTTGCGGTTTTCTGAAAGTTGCCCTGAGCCAAATGGGAGCCAAATGGAAACAACAGCACCAAAAACTCTCTGCTGTCCTGTCCTCATGCTCTCCTGTCTATTTTGCAGGCATGAGGAGCTGAAGCAGCAAGTAGTTTTTCTTGTCGTACTACTAGTTAGAAGTTTTCAGTTTTCATTTCTTAAGCTCTCAACTGGTGCTCAACAGAAGGCTGCCGATGGAGATGAGGACACAGAATGGAGTAAAACTGGGGTCTTTCCTTTGCACTTTGTCAAAGGTCAGGTGAATGTCTAAAGCTCCAATTTGGCTTCTTTCAGCTGTAACTAGACTAGTATTCACTCAAGAACCCCACTGAGTAGAATCAATCCAAGGAAAGCGTTTTTTATGTGGCTGTGTTAACAGTGCTTTTTTCCGGTTGATTCAAATGCTGTCGTCTTTCTTACCTCCCCCTAAAGCTCTAATCCAGGATGTGGCCCAAGATGATGTGCAGAATATTTCCGTCTTCCTACCTCCATGTCATGAAGATGCTGAGAAGCCAGAAGATGTCTACAAGTTTGAGGACAGTATCTTTTTCTGTGTCTATGGCTTTCTACATGTTAAAGCCTAGATGTCAGTGGTCACATACATGTACAAATACCTGAGGGGAAAATGTAGGGAGGATGAGGCCAGAATCTTCTCAGTGGTGGCCAGTGACAGGTCAAGGGGCAGTGGGTATAAGCTGAAACTCAGGCAGTTCCATCTCCATGTGAAGAACTTCTTTGCTGTGAGGGTGACAGAGCCCTGGCACAGGCTGCTCAGGGAGGTTGTGGAGTCTCCTTCTCAGGAGATCTCCCAAACCTACCTGGATGTAACCTTGTGGCACATGCTCTCAGTGTCCCTGCTGGAGCAGGAAGTTGGATGATCCCTAGAGGTCCCTTCCAACCTCAACCATTGTGGGATTCCGTGTTCTTGTGGTCTGCCATGTGCTAACAGGAGTTTTCAGGTGTGTGACAATATTGCTGAGTCTTCTGCTTCCTGAGCCAGAAGCAGACAGGAGATGTTCTGCACTGGGGCTCTGGGCATGCAAGTCCCACATCTTTGTTCCTTGCAGAGAGAAGAATTCTGCCCCAGTGAAGAGCAGTTCAGCTGGGAATGGTGAGGAAGTCAGAAATGCAGGAGTTATGCTTTGTGACAGAGCAGTGGTCCTGTGGAAATCTGTCCTTTGCCAACTTTACAGTACTGTGATTATGTCCTGTCCTGTTTATGCCCCACTCTCCAAGGCCTGGTCCTTTCATAGCAGAAGTAGATAAAGCATAATCTCTCTAGGTTGTTCAGACCAGAAAAAATCACAATGGCACACTTGCTGTTTTCCTTAAAATCCTTCTAGTTCTCTCCCCAGCGGAGTATGAAGCATTGAGGGTTCCAGCAGAAGCCTTCATTAACATAACTCCAGAGGAAATCACTAAGAAAGCAGAAGAAAATAGGTAATGTTGCAGGTATTCTTCTAATAGTTGTTGCTGACCCAGGAAGACCTTAGGTTTTGTGGGGCAGAGTGGATACTGCTGCCTGCTCTTCTGTACCTTAGCTGATCTTGTCAGTGTAGATGGAGGACTTTTGTCAAGCTCAAGTGAGCAGCACTTTCTTCTGGGAGTGCACATTCCACAACATGGGTAATGATTTTATGGCAGAAGATGTGTACACGGCAGGGTGGCTGCCCTATGCGGAGTGGAGTGCAGGGGAGGAAAGGGTGAAATCCACAGTTGGACTTGGAGGCAGCTGCCTGGAGAAGGGAGCATGCAGCTATTCTGCTTCCTGTATGCTGTCCTAGCAGAGTACTGACCAGAAATTTCCTGTGCCTGACAAGCCAAGATCGATCATCATTTAACAGTCTCTGTTATGCCATGGTGCAGTCTGAGAGGTTACACAAGGAAAGGGGCTGGGTTGAGTGTGGTTTCCCTTGGCAGGATCGTGTGCTCATAGAGCTGCCTCATGAGCTTTGCTCTCTTGGAGCTGTCGGAGCTCTGGTGGTTTATTTGATACTCATGCTCCCTCTCTCTTTTCCAGCTATTGCTCCTTTGTTCTGGAGGAGCTGAAGGTCTTGCCTGTTGATGAGAAGAGCAGGGATCACAAAGCCCGATGCCTGTGGTTCCTAGATACCCTTATTAAGTTCAGCTTCCTGAAAGTGATCAAGAAGAAACGTAAGACACTAAGTGGAAAGTCTTCCCTCTCCTTCCTGATTCCTTGCTGGGACTTGGTTTATAGCGTGAATTCTAAAAAAACTCTAAAAATATTTCATTTGAGATTTTCAGAATTTGCTGTCTTGCACAGAAATTGTGCCCATGAGTCTCCTCGTTAGTGTGGAAAATGATACTATTGGTATTTTTAAGGTAGGGAGAGAGAAAGGGGAGTGATGAGTCTGCCTGTAAATATCCTCCTACATTGTGGAAGGTGGAGGGTCACTGTGCAGGAGCTTGAATTACAGGCTTGAAGTAGAAGTCCAACTGACTAGTTTAGGTTGTAACAAGAAATTGTTAATGCTGGTTTGGTTTTAATTTACCTATCCTGACAGGACTGTAGGCAAGGAATTTATTGAAAGTAGTGTATATAGGGGTAATATGCAAATTTATTTCAGAATTTTCTGCTACTGAAGTGGGAAGTGCCACTTGCAGAATTAAAAAGAAAAAGGTGTTAGGAGCCTCTGTCTGATCTGAAAATTGATGAATCTTATATATCAAGTGCTCATATTCCTTTTACATTTTAGATCTTGCTAGGAAGAGGCAATAAACTCTGTAATAATAAATGTGCTATTAGGATGGTTGCACATAACCGGTATAGTGAACAGTCTATATATCATTTTATTGGAAGTGCCTTTCTGCCCTAGATCCTATGGGTCCTGAATGCCCACACATCATTAGCAGGAAACTCGTGAAGAATTTCACTCTCCTGACCTACCACGATGGCAGGTAAGAAACAGTTTTTACTTTCTTTGAAGCTGAAATGCAGAGCTCAGATAATCAAAATTTAGCTTAAAGAGACACAGAGATGTTATCAGGAAATGTTAGCAGGTGCTGGCTTCCAAAATGTGAAACTGCAATACCTTGTCTCACCTAGTACTTAAATGCATGGTGGTCTGTGCATTGAACAGCCAATATATGCTTCTATAGGGTTATCAACCAGCAGTACACAGTATGTAAGTGACATGTTTTAAGAGCTTCTGGCAATTATACTGAAGATCCTCAAAACAACTTCATTTCCCTCTTGGGAGGCACCCATGGGCTGCAGAGCCTGACAACAAATGTTTGTCGGTGATTTCGTCAAGGCCGTAGAGATTAATGATCCCAGAATCCTGCTTTTTCGAGCTTAAACAAAGAGGAGAACAAAGAACCTGTCAGACCCTGTAATTGGAGGTACCTGTTGCTTTCAGCTATTAGTTGATCTGTAGAGAAAGTTATCTTGCTGGAGCTCTGGTTCTGTCTATATCTCATATTTTGTTTTGTTGCATTGAAACTGCATGTTTCACATCTTTTTCTTGGCATTCAGTCTGCAGAATTTAGTATCTGCATCAATGAAGACTAAAATCACAGCATATGTCATCGCACTGGCTCTGCACATCAAGAACTTCCAAATAGACCTTACTGTGCTGCAAAATGACATGAAGCTTCAGGAGAGCAGGTAAGCCTTGCATTGGATCCAAGTAGGGTAAATTATGGCTTGCCAGCAGTAAGACTGTTTTATTTCTCCCATTTCGGTGAGTTTTCAGCAAGGTATTGTGGTGGGAGGGTGGGGAGAAGAAATCCAGAGATTCTGGCCATAATATTTCCAATGAGGATATGCCAGCTTGGGGTGAGTGAAAACGAACACGTGAAAAAAAGCTAGTAGAATCTGCTTCTAGGAGACAGCTTTCTTTTTTTCTTTATTGGGAAGTTATTCTTTAGCGTTCTATTTGTCACTATAAAATTCTCTCTGTCAAGCGGTTTGCATCTAGTGTGTCTTGCAGCAAGACGTGTTTTTACCAGTAGGTGTCTATGTGTGCACAGCCCCAGGTTCCCTGGCCCTGGGGGAATTGTGCCAGTGGTTGCACAGGACTTGTGCACAGGTCTCTTGCCCCTGCAGAATAAGTGAGGAACTGATGGGATCCGATGAAACAGTCTAGCAAGCTTCCTGGGAAATCTCCCGGCAAACAGATGTGGGGTCAGCAGGCAGCTCACTAATGTCATCTCAAAATGGATCAGATTGTCCTATTGGAAATCAGAGCTCAGCTGTGCTTGTTAATCTCTCTCTGCCTCACCCTCCTGTTCTGTGGGTGATGATGGTGATTCTGAGGACGTGTGCTTCACAGCACAACAACATTGGTCCTTCCCAACAAGACTGTGAGGACTGATGCTGTTTTCGTGCAGTGTTTTTCTATTGCTATGAGAAGGGCATTTCTGTCTGCAGGACTTTGTTGCTGGCAGTACCTTCAGTTACTTTCTGCTAGCGGAATGCAACATGAAGCTGCTGTAATAACTGGATGTTATCAGAGCCCTTAGTCGCTGCTTGGATTTGGAAGCATTGATTGTCAGCATTGATGGAATGAGCCCTGGGTTTGCCCCTGGGGCTCTTTCAAGCCAGAATAATGAGATAAATATTATTTTTTTTTTTTTTTTAGAGCATGCCATTTGGCAAGCAGACATGCTTTGCTTTTCAGTACTGCAGTGGAGTGGGTGTACCAGGCAGTGAAGTGTTGAGAACAGTCTGGGACCTGCTGGGAAAATGGAAGCATGACACAATCCCTAATTCATCTGAGGTAGCTTTAGGATTGTCCCTGCTTGGAATGGGACAATAAATCAAAGAAGTCAAGAGTTTTTATGTGAATGCTTATATGTTTCAAGGATGTAAAGTAAGTTGGGAGAATTCCAGTAAGCCTAGAACGTTTCCCTGTTTACTAGTTTGAGATGTTCGGTGTTCTCTGACCTCCTCATGTGTTCTCGTCTGCGCTGCCTTGCCCATATCCCTCTTGATGTTCCTCAACCAAGCTCCTCCACTTGCTGCTGGGGAGCTTTCTTCCTGCATCCTATGCACAGGAAATGATTGCCTTGGGAAGCAATTATTTGAAGAACACAGATGCGGGAGATCAAGGCTGGCTTACATCCCTTCAGAAGTGGAGAGCAGCATTTTTCTAGTTAGCTGACCACTGAGATAGACAGTATGGGCTTGTAAGGTGTTCCAAGATGTTTTTCTTTAGGTCAGTAGCATCTTAGCCCTACCAGAACAGGGTTCCCCACCAAAGCCTTTGAGTCACCGTGATGCTGTTGAGAGCTTCCAGCAGCTCCTGCAGCCTCCTGGCTTCTGTCCTGAGGGGAAGGAGCTTTGCTCTTCATAGCGTCTGTCCCATTTCCTCCACTGACCCCATGATGTTTCTCTGGTGTTTTCCAGGGTGATGGACATTGCCAAGGCCATGCGGTTAAAGGTCTCTAAATCAAAGGGGCCTCCAGAACTTGTGCCGGACCAGAACCACAAGCTGGCATCTCTTTCCCTCCCCTTGCCTGAGCCTAAAGCACCAGGAGGCCAACGGAAGCGCAGGAAGATGAAATAAAATACCTCCAAAGTCCAAGCAGGGGGAAAGCAGTTCCTTTCTTGCCTGCAGTCCTGCACAAAGAGCACTCAATGTGCACTTTTAGCTGTCAGATTTGGCCCAAGTCTTGTTGGACTAGAACAGATACTGATTTTATTAAACTACTATTTTTTCTATGTATGTGTTTTTTCTTTTTTCTTTTTCTCTTTTCTTTTTCTTAAGACTAAAGTAAGCCCTTTATTCTTCATGGTCATGTGAGAGCACGTAGGACAGGCGAGAGCAAGGTGAGCAGTGCTGGAAACTACAGGTTTTCAACTGAGTACTGTCAGGTTCTTGCTACTATCACGACCTTGTTAGGCTAACTAGTTTTATCCCTTTTGATACAGAATTTCTGTTTAAAGGATCCTAAAAAGAGGCTAAGCAATGTTCATCTGTACACAGACTTCAAGTTTAATTCTGTATTCCATGTTAAATTTGAACACAGACTCTTCCAGCTTACTGTTTCAACATTGCTGTTACTTTATGGGTCTCAGGAGAAGGAGGGTTTCTGTTGACTGAAGAGGTGGTATTCAGAAAGGCCAAGCACTTCGAATCAGTAGTTCTCCATTTGGAGAGAAACTTCTATGCTAGCTTGCCTGTATTCTCAACTTTGTTTTGGACTTCAGAGGTCTAAGTCTCATTCCAGGTGTCCATTAAGAAAGCTTCTAAGAATCTGGGGCTAATGAAAATCTGTGGTTTAGTCCCAAGAAGAGCTTACGTAAACCACAAGGAGTACAGGATGACAAGAACAGTCATCTCTTTGCAGGTTTATCTTTGGTTTGATACTAATATAGTTTCAGAGACAGCTGTATACATCTATGAGTCTATGGTAGCTTCCTACAGCTCAGTTAAGAGATCTGTTGTTGGAGGCTGCATGAAGCGCATCAGTTTTCTGGTAGAGAGTGATTAACACCGTGGGAATTACATGCTGCAGGTAGTGGTAAGGTTTTTATGGCAGGTTTTTTAACGGTGAAAAACCTAATTGGGGAAAAAATGGGAAAGGCTCTAGAAAGATGGCATGGGATTAGTAACGTACTCTTTAAGAAAACTCTTTGGAGCTTGTTTTGAGAACAAGAACTTTGGGGGGGGAAAAAAAAAAAGAGTGGATTCTTTGTTGTGTGCAGGACTCAGGTCTCCAGCCGTTGTCCTCGTATGCTAGTCTGGGACCTGAACTCTCAAGCTATGGCCTGACCCGGCCTCCCAGTCACGCTTTCCTTCATGGCTTCATAGCCATCCTGTCCGTATGGCAGAAAAAGCAAGTTCTGCTCTCCAACACTGCAGCTTCAGGTTGTGTCCCCGGGGAGAGAGGGAGCGGACTCAGGCTCTGAGTGTGCAGGTTGTCTCAGTAGGAGAGAGAAAGGACAACAGCTGGGTTGAACACTCTGCCAAATCACAACTGCCGCAGGGCATAGGGAGGCTGTGAGCAGCAGTGTTATGGCTGACTGTCCTCAAGCCACCTCCCAAGAACTGATCGGAGGCAGTTGTGTGTATGATACACCCCACAGGTGCTGTTTTCCCCAACAACTCCTGCCTCGGCAAACAAGGGAACAAAAATAATCCCTACATTGTAATAGGAAAATAGTGAGGTGTTTGTTACGAAAATAAACCTATCTTTGAACCATGAAAACGAGGCAGGAGCTATGACAAGTTAAATCTGGCAAAAAGTAGTTAAATATTTCTGCAACAGCTATCTTTAGAACTTTTCAAGCAACTCCTATCTTGCCTGTGGTGACAACTCACCTACAAATTGCTTTTGCATATCCCACGTTATGAACAACACAGATCAGAAGGTAATTACATTACACTTGTTCCCATGGCTTCATGCCACCTCTTCCTCACCCTGGAGCTCAGTGGGGCCTGGTAGCTGCCTGTCTTCATCAGTTGCTCTTGGCTGCCTAGGCAGGTTGATGAGGAAGGTGTGAGGGCGGCCATGTGCCCTGGCAGGCTGCTGGGCCTGTCAGTGCTCACGGGGCAGCCGGACACGTCCCCTGCCTGCAGAGGCCCCAGCTCCTGAGCGACGGGCACAGGGGCACCTACGAAACAGGCGCTCGTGGCACTTGTGCAGCCACAAGGCCCTGCAGCACAGCACTGCCGTGACACCTCGGCGTGACCCACGGCCCATCGCCACCGTGAAGCCCCCACAAGGGGCCTCATGGAGAGTCAAGGGGAGGAGACAGGCCTTGTCCAACACCCCCGTCCAGAGCAAAGCCAGAGCCAGGCATCAAGGAAACAGTGCAGCACGGTCGGCTACTGCCTTGGTGAGGAGCGACGTCCCGTCTGGCCAGCAGAATCTGGGACCTCTGCACGGGTTCATGGCATGAGGGAAGCTTGAAGCACCAGGAGCCTGGCCCTGTAAGGAAAGCAAAGCTTTGTCCCCGCTGAGCATGTAATATGTAATCTCTACGTGTTCCCATTGTACTTTACACCTTAACCTATTTACAAGGCCAGAGGTCTCAAAGTTGCAGTCTGAAACTCTGATATACCAAGTCCTCAGTAAAAGCCTCTGGGCTTACCTCTAGCTAAGTGAACGCTTGCCTAGAGCAGGAGCTGGACTGGTGTAATGCCTGTTCACTCTTAAGCCAACTAAAATCATGCTGCTGAACCAACTGCCAGTGAACTGACAGGAATATAAAAGGACAAGGTCAAAAGTGCTTGAAGTGCTCTTGATGTTAGCAAAAATCCCATGTAAACGGCACATGAGTGATTCATGTGGGCTGAGCAGTGTGTCAAGAACTCTATCTATCAAGTGCTGTCAGTCAGCAGAGGGGACAGAACTTACTGGGAAGGGAATTTGCTGATCTGAATACCTCTCTGAAGGAAATGTGCCGTGCTCTGTGGCCAAGAAACAAAGCGGTTCTGCCAGCAGGGCTCTGCAAGGCTTCTGCTGGCACTGTAAACACACCTTGCACAAACACAATAAAAACATTTGCTCGGAATAGAACAGAAAAGCGCTCCCCTGCTTCCCTTAAAGGTTCTGTCAAGAGACTCCAAGACAGTCTGGCTCCAAACCAAAACAATCCTGGCAAGGCCTTACAGGCCATGGAGAGCTCAGGTGATCCAACTCTCTTCTGTCAGCTCCCCAGGCCCATCATGTTTCCCAGGATGTACTTCTCACTGGAATACTAAACTAATGCCTATTGGCAGATGTATGCTGATGGGGAAGACAGCAAGAGAGAAGAAAGCAATGTTATGTCTGCTAGATTACAGTCTCTGAGCCCCATAGTAATATCCTGACATTGTAAAACAGATCTGTTGACAAAAAGATGATTCAACATTGCTTTTGAACAGGGCAAAATTCTGCTGGGTGAATACATCTTGGGAGAAAAAAAAGTCCCTGTAAAAAAAAATCTGCCTAAAGACTGACCAAACACTTGCTCTTTCCTTTGATACCTGATTTTCTAGCTATATTGTGGAAACTTTCCTATCTCTGCCTACTGCTTTGACAGTCACGGAAAGACCTTTTCTAACAGCTGTGTATTTCCCTAAGGCTATTTTTTTGCTGTCTCTTCAGTAAAATTGGCTGAATTCCAGGACAATTAATTGTCTTCTTCCTGCTTAGCACCACCGAACAGTCCAAACCAGTGTCAATAAATTATGGGCAGGCATGTTCATATAATTAAAATTCTAGACTGTGCTGAAGTGCTTTAGCTGGCCGTACAGAACTAGCTGAGGCTGCAGAGCACCATCTCTGCATTTTTTACACTTGTTTATGGATTAAAAACCTCTGAAGAATGATAAGGAGGTGGAAAGTTTGGCCAAATTCAGGGTCAGATTAAAATGTTCTGAAGTAAAGATATTCATGCCTTAGCAACTAGCCCTGTGGTCCTAAACAAAATATTTTCTTATGCCGTCTGAAATCCCCACAGCATTCCTGAGGCACCTAGAACTGGCTGCAGAGAGAGATGATCTTTGCTTAGAGCCTTTTGGGGCTGTGATGGCAGCTCCTAGGGCCCTGGATTTGTAGTAAGGGCTGTAATGGGAGCCACAAAGGCGAGAACAACTTGGGCACCTTTTAAAAGGTGGACAGTTTAATCTGTGGGCAGAGTGAACATGAGATTTCTGACTACATGATCCTAACATGCCGCTAAGTTAATGCCTCCAGTGACAACTTTGATGTGGCTGTAGGCAGGGAGCATGAGGCTGCAAGCAAACTGCCTCTCCTTTGGGCTGCTTCAACCAAACTGTGCATAGGAAAGGACACAGCAGTGCAGAAGGAGGAAGGAGGGGAGAGGACTCAGTAATCTTCACACTATCTTACTGTTTTGTATGCACTGTACAGCATAGGTCAGGTCCACGAAGGTGCTTCCTTCCAGTTTTGCTTGTCTTTGTGAGTACATGAAGATTCCTCCTGTCCTGTCTCTGAAAAGGCACCGTGGTGATGCAGCCTTGCAGAGAGTTGGCCAAAGGCTGGGCCTCCATGTCTTGCCGCAGAGAACTGAGATCTCCCTGCAGGTCATGCACCCGCTGCTCTGAAGACATTACATTGGTGTCTTGGACACTGGGCTTGTCGTGGTAGTTTGCACACAGCTTGGCCTCCTCCTCATCGACACTGTGTGTGGTGCCAGCACTAGACTCTGAACCAAAGGTTGGGTATTCCTCCTCTTCTGCTGTCCAGACACTTTCTCTGAAGTCAGCATCCTTGCTGGCTCACTCTACAAGGATTGAGGCCTTGAAGCAGAAAGGAGGTTATTTTGTTCCTTTCCTACAGCAAACATTTAATGTGTTTTCATTAACATTGGAGAATTCCCCCAGAGTTCCTGCTTGTTCATGGTACGAAAGACTGGGTCTGGCACTCGCACTGGCACTCGCTGTCTAAGACTTGGCCAACCTGACCAGGTGCTGGCAAGCCCAGCTCCAGTTTCAGGTTGGGCAACTCTGCACAGTTACTGAAGCATCTTCCCTCCCAGTGAGCTCACAGTTCCCCAGGATGCACGGTACAACGCTCTAAGTGGATGCTGGATTGGCTGAAGGTGCAGAATTTCACCTGGCACGTTCCTGACATGTGGAAAATCCTGCAGCTACCGATTTTCAAGGTTGCAGCTGTGAAAGTGGATGAAGGATGAAGTTGTCTGGAAAATAAGCACATGGTGAGAACACTGAACAGAAGTGGAAGGCCTGGAGGATGTGCTAAGATCACTGAATCTTAGTATTGCACCTTGCAGAGAAGAGTCTGTAGCCTGCCAACACATGCATTTGCCAGCTGGTGTCATTAATGGACTCAAGGACTTACCAGGTGAAGCTACAGGTGAGTTGGCATCAGCGAAGCCTGGAGACCTTGGCTTGGAGCCATTAGCATGCTCAGTGGTTGGATGCTGCACACGGGACACCGAATGCAAAGCAAAACAGATAAACATTTCTCTGTGTTGCTGCCTGAGCATTATGCTGTGCTATTGCAGCAAGTCAGATTCCATCCATTCCTGGCCTCCCTGCCTACTTTGCCACCTAACGTGAAGACACCTGTAGTATAACAGGCCATCCCTACTATAGCCTTTCTGTTTTGTTATGCAGGTGCTGGGGAACCCCATGTACTCCTGTGCATGGCACATGGGAAGAACAAATCCCTCTGCTTATCAGCAGAAAGGGCAATGCAAATGAGTCAGGTTGCAGAGGGGCCATTTCAGAAATGCTGAATACTGTGCTTGAAATTTCACCATCTTCAAAATGGCACATGAAATCTCCCGATACATTATTTTATCTTATTATGCACTGATTCCTACTGGTCCACTCCAAAAGGGGACAGGTCAATAGCTTTTGCATTGTGAGCCAGCGGAAATGATCATGATTTAGGGTTTGCATCCAGCACACACCCCCCCTGGCATTTGTTTTCAGCCTTGAACACTCTCAAAAGTGGCCACACCACAAATGGAAACAGGTTTTCCTGTACTCAAGGGCACCACCACAGAAATCTCTCCAGAGCATTAGCTTGTTCCACACTAAATCATATCTTCCATTTTTTTTAATTAAAAAGTTAATTAAAGGGGACACAATCACATCAGCTTCTGCTCAGAGAAGCTGCTTGTAAAATCCCTTCTGAAGTGCAGCCCGGTTTATTAGATTTTCCACTCCTTTTTCATTTTTACATTGTGTTCTGCTGGTGGCCGACACTTTATCCTAACACTTTATCACACTGCTGACAATAGGAATAACAACTGAAAGATGGCACGCAGCAGCTTTCACAGACTCCAAACCAAACACAGGAAATAGTGCTGAGTTAAGTGCTGAGTACTAACACATGATGCGCTTTTTTCAAAAGATGTTGCAAATTGCAGCAAAGAAACAGAATTTCCAAGCAAGTCTATTCCTCAACTTTCCCACCAAGTGCTGGTGTCACGCTGTAAAATGTTAAATACATCATGCTTAATGTTAAATCTGAAAATTCTAAATGTCATGCATAAATATCATGCCTAACAGATTAAATGAAACAACAAATAACAATCCTTGACAAAGTCATTCATCACAAGGATTTCTGCTTCAGGGGCAGAGGCAGCAGGAGGCCACATCCACTCTGGATTAACCCTGTGCTAAGCGCAGGGATCCCGCAGGGCTCGTCACCGGCTACGATCCAGCAGCCGTGGCCGGAGTGACTCAAATGTTGGTCCTGTTCCAGTGCAGGGCAGATGTCGCCCCTTCCTCCTTGGGAAGCAGCGAGAGGTCTCCAAGCCCTGGAGGATTTTGGTCCAGGTTTCACAGACAAGGTAACCACGTCTGCCTGTTTCTCTGCAGGACGGTGGCCACATATGGGGCTGGCTGTGGTCTGCACTCAGTGAGCCCAGGCGCAGCTGCTGCCGGCCTGTTTTGTACAGGCTGGGACTAAGTTCATGCACTCAGATATGAACTGAGAAGGGTATTTATAAGGTTACCTATTAGGGTACTTAACCAGGCACGAGCTAAGCTCAGGGGACCAGGTGAGGCCTGTGCCAGTAAGGAGGGAAAATGCAGCAAGCAAAGAACAAGCTTAGCCAAAGCCTTAAAAAAATGGGGACATTTTTAATATTTAGGTTTGTTTTATTTAAATTAAACTCCAGATAAAGCTTTCAGTAGGAAAGCTGTAAAAAAATGAAGACAAAATATACAGTGGGTTTTATCTCTATTCTGAAATGTCCTTCTCGCTTCTTCCTGCTCCTAATCTGTATTATTTTTCTTTTTTTTCTGTCATTCTTTGTCCACAGTTCTCTGAGAAACAACCAGTGCATGAAGGGAATTCTGTTACTCAAAGGAAAACAACCAGAGTGTCAACAAAATCCTGTAGAAGCTCTACAGCAAGGAGACGGGAAAACCAGCCTCGCTTCCCAACTCCTGCTCTTCTGTTTTTCTTCTCAAAGCCATGGTCAAGTAAACTGGCCTTGATGAAGCTCAGCACGACCTCTGAATTCCTGGGCTCCCTGTGGCAAAATCAAATTCATCCCTGGGAATGCTGTGGAATAAACACAACCACACATTTCAGGGCAGCTGGGACTAAAGAGCAACACTGCTGCAAAATCACCTCTGCAAACAGCATTTGAAAGCTGTGTTTCATGAAAGCGCCCTCCTCCTCCACCGCTGAGAAATATGCACTTGTTAGCAGCTCTTGTTTTCTGGCCAGAGGAAGGGCTATTCTGTCTTGGGTCTTCATGGAAAGGGGAACAGGAGTGGGAAGAGCTGAAATGGATAATGTAACTGCCTTATTTTCCCCAGCTTTTTGGTGAAATGGAACAGCAAGATAGAAGGCAAGGATGGCAGACACAAAAAGGAAAACTCTACTTACTTTTCGGCAAGAATTCAAAGAGAGACATGTGAAACCACCAGCTCAAAAGAGCTGGGAGAGCTGGGCACAGCGTGTCTTTTTTCCAGGCAGTGGTATTTAAAACCATCAGATGGCAGGAGGTAGTCAGTCTCTTGTCACGACAGCATGACTTGCCCTTGCACCACTTCTGACAAGGCAGGCTCAAAAAGACACAACAGGGTCATGTTTCTGTTAATTAGGATCCTTAGCACTTCACACTTTGGCCATCTGCTCTTGAACACACATTAGGAGCTCTCTCAAGACCTCTGTATAAATCCAGTAATTTCCCACTGTGAATGATCTTCCTGTACCTCCCAATTCACAGAAGGTGTGTCCAGTAGTTACCTTGCTGAAACCTGGCAGTGGGAAAACCCCCATGCTGCAGTGTGCTGTGAGAGACAGTGTCAAGCACAAGGGCATACACCTGAGCATGCAGGGCTCTTTAGAGGTAACAGTGTTTTTCCCACAGTTTAAACAGAAAATTAGAGAATTAGCACAAGAAATTTTAAATGCAAGTTAACAGAGCACAACCAATTGCAGGTTGACCTAATACCATAAAATATTAATTGGACAGCCAAGAATCAGAAGCCAGGCCTCTCACAACTTAATCTATGGGCAGTGCTAGATCTGTTTTTACCTGCTGCCTTATCATGTCCTGCCCGCTCTGTGTGGGCTTGCTCACCCAGGAGCGCACACAGTGCGGGCTCTTCCTCATGTGCAGCAACCTCTGCCTTTGCTGAGAGCTGTCATCCCCCTTTTCCTTCCCATTTCTCTCCACAGAGTTCAGCAAAAATCACTCCTTGAGTTTCATCCTGCTCCTTCAAGCTTCTTCCATCCTTCTCCTCACGCACATGTATGACAGTCCCAAGCGGACCCCCCAGCAGAGACGGGAGCATAGGCAATGTTCAGATTGGATGTCCAGCCTCATGGTGCTCCGTGCCCTCCATACAGCCCGGCCTCTGCCCTTCCATGGGCAGTACCAAGGGGATGGCAACAGGTTCCGTGACATTTCCCCCCGCTCCCAACCACACAAGTGACAGATTATGTAATAATAGCCCCTATCCACCATTGTCAGACAAAGGATCCATTATGAATTGGAAGGAGCTGCAGGATTTGGGTGGGTTTTCTTTTTTTTAACTTTTCAGAGCTGTTAAGTGAGGAGTCACTGCGTTCTCCAACGGGAATGGGAATCGCCAGGGCAGGAAAGCTACAACCGGACAACTCCCCAAACGGAAGGGTCCTTTCCCTCATCCCTCCTGCAGCACATGCCCTGTAAGAAATAACTCCAAAGCTTAGCTGAGAAGAGCCCTCCCGCTGCAGGGACAGCGCGTGCTTGCACTCGAGCCTTGGCCAGAACTATCGGCATGGCAGGACTTGGGCTGGAGGCAGCTCCGGAGGTGGCTGGTCCCAAGCGGGACTTGCCCAAGGCCTTTCCCGGGTGAGAGTGGGATGCGCGCAAGGACCCTGCCGCTCCTGGCCCTGCCCAAGGGCCGCTCTCCCACCCGTCCGCCTGGCTCCTCTAGTGCGGGAGCCAGGACTGCCCAAACCCTCCCGTTAAGATGGGATTTCCTCCATGTGGGAATCCCCTCCCTCGGGGTGACTCGCTTTCCCAGCCCTGCTCCAGAGGGGTTCCTGGCGCCCTGTGTACTGTGTGGATCCTGTACAGATCCTTGTCCGTGGGCGTCTTTCCCGAGCCCACGCAGGGCGCCCTGGGGCTCCCACACACACACGAGGGCAGCGGGAACGACCCAGTGCCCTCGTGCCACGGGGCCCACGCGTGGGCACACGGCGACCTCCACGGCACCATCATCTCCCCTCGGGAGCCCTAACCCAGGGCCGCGGCGGGAGCTGCAAACCCCCCGCCCCAGAATTGAGGGGAAAAACGCCGCTTTCCGCCGCGTTTCGCCAATTGCGTCACGCCGGCGCCGCCCGCGCGCTCATTGGCTGGGACGGGCACGCAGGCCCCGCCCACAGCCCCGCCCGCGTCACGTGAGGGAGGCCGAGGCCCGTGACGTCACGCGGCGCGCGCGCGGGCCGGCGGCGCTGCGTCA